>CM051242.1:3910630-4353130 GCA_027917425.1 Gastrophryne carolinensis
GGAGAATGGTAAGTTTGGGTGGGTGTTAGTCATTTTTTCCTGTTTTTTTGGCCATTTCGGACTCGCACGAGCCTACGTACGAATGCGTATATGCTCTTACGCTCATCGCAAGTTCGTTCCTAAATTTTAGGATCAAAACGTAAAACTTAGGATAATCGGATGTGTTTCCGTGTGATTCAGAGAACAGTTTTCCAACCTCTAAAGACGTTTTAAAAGAAAGCCACTGGCGACACCTTTTAGCAGTCGGATTGCTGTTCTTGAACAGGTTTTTTGGCTATGTGGAGGAGTCTGCGTGTCTTGAGCTGCAATGAACTGCATGTATCAGCATGGCCGAGGCCATAAATTGTATGGCAATGCATACCTGATTCATGTATGCCTTATAAAAGCATTTTAATGTGGACCTTAATTAGTCCTTTGCATGTAAACCTTTATTTGGCAATATATTTGCATTAATTAAAGAAACTTATGTCCTTTGTTATTTATTTTTAAATTGATGTACTAGAATAATATTTTTAGTTTGAATTTATTGGTGTAGTTGTTTACCTTTGCTTTGTTTAATTATTTAAGCACATCTTTGGTCAGATGCATCACACTTACTGAGGAGAGGAGAGCGGGATAAAGTGCAGGATGTGGGTTACTGCTGTATTTTGCACAGACACAGCAGAGGTGGGGGCATGGAAAGGTCAGAAATCAAAGAATCCAGAGCAACACAGTCACAAGGCCCTTTCTGTTTGCAGGCTGCCCGATAATACCTGAGCCGCCATCTTGGCTGTTTCTAGGCTCATAACATGCAGAAGTTGCTGGGTGTTTTTTAATATTTGAGAGCAATCTGTATGTAGAGGGTGTGGGTAACCACACAAAAAATTTTAAGTTGTACCATTTGAAGCCAAAATATTAAAATTAAATCCACAAGTAAGAAATGCAAGTTAAGTAAAAATTAAACAAAGTTAGATTTACTTATGCAAATGCATTCATTAATGGTTGGTTACTCCAAAATGAATGAAATAAAGAAAAATAAAAGACCAAATATTTAGAATGCACTTTAATGAGGTAAGTTTGTAGTGCGCAGCCGCAAGATCAGAAGGATTTACGTCCAGACAAAAAAGGAAAAAGGGCAAAACCAATGTTGCAACCTGAGAAATGAAACGGAAAAATCAGGATGGAAACTGACATAGGTCTGATTCCCGAACTGCCATACGAACGGACGTATATTTTAGGATAGAAACGTATTTGCTTATAGAATCACTCGCAAGTTCATACGAACGCGCGAGCGTACGGGAAAAATAGGATGATCGGCACCAAAATCCAAGCTGTTACATGTTTCTTTGAATCGACCCTAATATATATATAAGAAATAGGGAAGGTCCCACTCCTTCCAACACACCCACCAAAGTATGGCACCACTACTTATAATGTAATAAAAATGTACAGTATATTTATTGGTAGCAAAGTCACATAAACTACAAACACTACATACTAATTAAAAAACACTAAAGACAAAGAAGTAGTCAATAAGGAAGGAAACAAACCACACTTCTAGGGGCAGGAGAGGTGGCAATTACAATTAATATATTTACAATACATAGTGTATGCCACCTGACATGATTCAATAAGTATAAAGTGCTTGAATAAAAAGTGCTAATTGACAATCATGATACCAAATATTAGAAAAAAATAGCTCAGTAACAAATATATATATATATACACTAGATCAGTGCATATTAAACCCTAATTAATAAATGAATATAACCCTAGTGAGGCCTAAAGCCTGTATCTAATCATAAATACACAAAAGTGAGGACCAGCCAGGGACGACCAAGAAATACTATCCCCAATTTAAAGACAAAATAAACTTACATCACAATACGACCACCAGCCCACTGCCCCTTTGTCTACGCGTTACGTGACGTCACTCACGTCACCTCCTCAGGACATTATAAGTAGTGGTGCCATACTTTGGTGGGTGTGTTGGAAGGAGTGGGACCTTCCCTATTTCTAAAAAATATCTAAATAACTAGTGTAAAGTGCAAGTGCAAACAATCAACCAATCAATTGAGAATTTATACTCCCAAACGGGCAGGCTGATTCATTACTAGCGCCAGGTAGCGACAGATGAGCGTCTGTAGCAGGCATTTCAGAGCGCCCGCTAGTAGTCGCTGCGCTCGCCCGTGGATCATTGTTTCAGAGCGCCTCAGTCGCTGGCCGGCATCGATGAATACGATGTGTGAGTCGCAGTACTACGCTGTATGGGAGCGAGCGGTAGCGCCAGCTCCGTGCGACCGACTCACACCACCTTCATCAAAAAAACAGCCTCACGCAGCGCCGGCGCTCAAAATCATGTAGCTGTAGCCCATAGCGCCAGAGGCTGTGTGATTAAAGTCTGATTTTGAACACATATCCACCAGTAACAAAGCGAAAACACATGGAATGACATTGTTATAACACTGTGACATTAACAAGCTGATTCACTAATAGCGCCAGGTAGCGACAGATGAGCGACAGTAGCGTTATTTTCACAGCACACGCTAGTATTTGCTGTGCTTGGCCGTTGTTCGGCTGTTGATAGCGACTCAGTCGGTGTGCCGTAATGTTGAATATTGGGTGAGGAGTCGCTATTTGACAGGTTCCGCGCTGTATGGGAGCGCATGACAACGAATGGCCATAGCGACCGGCTCCCAGCATATTCATTAACAAATCACGCTCAAAAAATTCTCGCGCTGTGAAATGCTTGTTTAAACCCCAGAGCGCTGGCGGCGATGGGTTAAAAGTAGTTTTTTAACCCCCAAACCACCATATTTTTGGAAACCAAAAAAAACAAGTTTTTAAAAATTTTTTTAATATGAATACATTAATATCAGACCTGTAATATCAATTCTGTACATTTTTTTATTTTTTATTTTTTTTAACTTAAAAAAATTATTTAAAATTGCAGAAGTGGTCACAGAATTTTTGACATTTAAAAAAAAAAAAAAAAAAAAAAAAAAAAAACATTAATAGCAATTTTTATGAATATTTAAAGATTGTTCCATTGAAATGCATTGGAGAGCGCCAGGTAGCGAGAGGTCATACCTGTCGCTGTTCAAGGTCGGACGCTGGCGCTGTGGGGTTAGGCTGGAATAATGATGAATGATTCGCTATCTGGCGCTCTGTCAGTCACTAAGCAGGATCGGTTTGATAAATGTGTGATTGCGGAGGGGAGCCGGCGTTCTCGTGGCGGTGAGCATCATTACCGTTCGCTCACCATTCGCTACCTGGCGCTATCCCTTGTTAAATAAGGGCCTAACACTTTAGTGCCAGACCTGTAATGACATTTCTGCATAAAAATATTTAAAATCAAAAAACTTTTCAAAAATGACCCTTTCTAGGCCAGGAGACGTCACACAATGATTTGATACAAAACAAAAAAAAAAATAAAAACAAAAAACCCTGAGAGTAGAAGAGAAGAAAGGTAACGTCCATTGAAATGTATGGGAGAGCGACAGGTAGCGACAGGTAATACCAGGCTCTCTGAAAGCTAGAGCACCGCCGGGATCCGCTGAGCCGTCTGTGATGATGAATTGGAAGCTACATGGCGCTGTCAGAATCGCTCACCGCGTACAGCGCCCGGTGTTCAACAGACGCTGCTTGCTGATACGAGGCGCTATCCCTTGATGAATAAACCCCTAAGTAGCCGCACGGCGCTGAAGGGAACTGAGTGTGCCGCTGGCCGCATCCCCCCTCTCACCTCCTAGCCATCGTATGCCCGTGCCACCCATTCAGAAAGGCGGGCATGGATGCGGCTGCGGCGAGGGCTCCGGGACAGGGTGAGTGAAACGGGGCTTCTGGTGGGTTTTACATAGCGGGGTATGCTAATTCAGGAGTGGAACTCAGTTGGCCCTGGAGTCTTTTAGATGTTCCTCTTTAAAGACTCCTGGGCCGTCCGAGTTCCTGTCCTTCGAGCTTCCCGAATTGGCCCCATAGTGTGAAACCCCCCAGATCCACTCACCTTCTCCCGAGCCCCCGGCAAAGCCTATCCTCCCTTACCAGGGGGAGAGGGGACTTTAGAGAAGACCGTAAGGGTCCTTAGCCTCCGGGGAAAAGTTGAAGGTTCAGGGCAGTAGGTACTTGGGCCAGCCTTTCGAGACAGTGGAACCTCCGGCTTTTCGAGACCTAAACCTCACTCTGCCTGAACTAAACTTTAGCTGGGCACAGGACGGCAGTTTTTTCATCCTGCGCCGGCCCTATGTAAAAAGTGAACCCTGGTACCACATAAGTAGTGGGGTCTATCTGGGTTCGGAAGCCCTCCAGCCAGAGGCAGGGGTGAGTGAAACGGGGCTTCTGGTGGGTTTAATACAGCAGGGCATCCCAATTCGGGAAGCCCTAAGGAATGGAACTTGGATGGCCTTGAAGTCTTTTAGACTCCAGGGCCTCTGATGTTCCTCTTTGAATAGAAACTTTGGAGGCCCTGGAGTCTAAAAGACTCCTGGGTAATCCGAGTTCATGTCCTTGGGGCTTCCCAAATTGAGATGCCCCACAGTGTGAAACCCCCCCCCCCAGATGCCCAGATCCACTCACCTTCTCCCGAACCCTCCTCGCATCTCTGCTCCGCATCTGCATCCCCTGCTCACCTCTAGCCATGCGTGCACAGGTGCCCCAGACTTGGCGGCACGGGCACGTCATGGCTGCAAGGTGAATGGGGGATGTGACCGGCTGCGTCGCTCCGGTGCTTAGCTGTCCAGGTGGCTCAGCCACCATCGGGCGCCATAGGAAGCCGAGCGACATCGAGCGCACTGACTGGCTGAGCAGGATGCTCTCGCTTTCATCTCGAGTCTGCGCCGTGGGAGCGAGTTGAAATTGATTGGGTGACCTGGGGAAATACACACAGCGGAATCTATTTATAGGAATCTATATATAGGAATCTATTTATAGGAATCTATTGTTTAATGATTAATAGCTGTATTCTGATACTATTGCCCTTATTCATCAAGCGATAGCGCCAGGTAGTGTCTGACGAACGCCAGGTCCCGCCAGCTAACGGCGGCTACCGACTCAAGTACGCCCGGCGTCGGCCACAATGACGCATTTATCACGCTAAATGAGGCTAGCGCCGGCGAGAGCGTCAGCTAGCGCGGGATTCATCATGTAGCCGACTGCAACGAACAGCACCGCTGCTAATCCCATCACAGCGCCAGGTATGACCTGTCGCTCCCTGGCGATGTCCAATGCATTTCAATGGAGCAATCTTTAATTAATCATAATTAATTGCTATTAATGTGTGTTTTTTTTTTTTAATGTCAAAAATTCTGTGACCACTTCTGCAATGTTAGGATTTTTTTTTAAGGTAAAAAAAAAAATGATTTTGTGCAGAATTGATATTACAGGTCTGATATAAATGTATTCATATTACAAAATGTTTATAAAAACTTGTATCATTTTACAATCAAAAAATATGGTTGTTTGGGGGTTAAAAACTATTTTACACACATCGCCGCCAGCGCTCTGGGGTTTAAACAAGGAATTCACAGCGCGAAAAAATTTGGAGCGTGATTTGTTAATGAATCTGCAGCAAGCCGTTCGCTCTGGCCATTCGCTGTCATGCGCTCCCATACAACGCTGAACCTGTGAAACAGCGACCCCTAAGCCCGTATTCAACATTACCGCACACCGACTGAGTCGCTGTCAACAAGCAAACCCCGGCCAAGCACAGCGAATACTAGCTGGCGCTGTGAAAATCACGCTACTGGCGCTCATCTGTCGCTACCTGGCGCTATTAATGAATCGGCCTCTAGGTGTGAACATTAGATGTGGTTTGCTGAGTGCGCGTTTGATGCTGATACACATGGAGGTTTGATTATTGTGTTGGTCATATTGGATTCTATTGTTATTCATTATATGCTGTTATGCTTTTCATTTGTAATACAAATGTATATGAGGGGTGGCGCTGTGATTATGAGACAAGGGCATTAAGAGGCTATTGAGGTGTGTGCAATAATTATACTTCTGTGATACAATTATATATTAATGAATTAATAGCTGTATTCTGATACGGGGAGGCCGATTCATTAATAGCGCCAGGTAGCGACAGATGAGCGACTGTAGCGTGATTTTTTCAGCGCCAGCCAGTATTCGCTGTGCTTGGCCGGCGTTTGCTTGATGACAGCGACTCAGTCGGTGTGCGGTAATGTTGAATACGGGCTGGGGGGTCGCTGTTTCACAGGTCCAGCGTTGTATGTGAGCGCCTGACAACGAATGGCCAGAGCGAACGGCTAGCTTCATATTCATCAACAAATCACGCTCCGAATGTGCTGTCGCTGTCCATTCCTTGTTTAAACCCCAGAGCGCTGGCGGCGATGTGTATTAACTAGTTTTTAACCCCTAAACAACCATATTTTTTGAATGTAACATTATACATGTTTTTAGAATCATTTTGTAATATGAATACATTAATCTCAGACCTGTTAGATCAATTCTGCACATATTTTTTTTATTTTTTTTTTTACTTAAAAATAAATCCTAACATTGCAGAAGTGGTCTCCGATTTTTTGACATTAAAAAAAAAAAAAAAAAAAAAAAAATTAATACCAATTAATTATGAATAATTATAGATTGCTCCATTGAAATGCATTGGACATCGCCAGGGAGCGACAGCTCATACCTGGCGCTGTGAGGGAATTTGCAGCGGCGCTGTTCGGTCCAGGCGGCTTCATGATGAATGCCGCGCTAGCCGGCGCTCTCGCCGGCGCTAGCCTCATTTTGCTTGATAAATGCGTCATTGTGACCGCCGCCGGGCGTACTTGAGTCGGTAGCCGCCGTTAGCTGCCGCTACCTGGCGCTCGTCAGACACTACCTGGCGCTATCGCTTGATGAATAAGGGCCATAGCACTTTAACATTGGCCTTGATACAATTGCCATTTGCTGGGTTTTATATATTGTTACTATTTGATAATTACATCCAGCGCGGCCCTGAGGATACATTGTGATGATAGAGATGATTTAATGTTTGTATTGTTGATTGTCACATGTGTGTTATTTGTGATTTTTTACATGTAAAATAAATGAATTGCTTTTCAATGACTTGAGCAAAAACTTTATTCTATGATTATTGAGTGCGCACCTTATACCAATTATTTAAGTGTATATGAGAAGGGCACATTTTGGTGGACGGCCCTTTTAAGGTTGCAGCACCTTGTGAGGTAAAGGAGCATTTTTTATAAATGATGTGCTGGACTAGTATGTATTAATTGTCTATGGATCTTTATTATTAAACAATTTCACGATAGTTCTTTAAAGTGGATTGTAAGCTCTATTTCAAGGATTACTGTGTGTATCAGAAACTTCATCATGAACTGCAACTGATCATATTAAAGGAGCAGTATCGCGAAAAATTAACTAAATAATAATAAATAAATAAATAATAATAAATAAATAACTAGCACATAGTCTAATAGAAACACCGCACATGCTCTTCTAAACGCACTCGAGGGCCCTTCAGTTCCGCTTTCATGTAGATCCCGGGCGCTATGTATTTCCTGGAAATGCAAATCGTTTTATTATTATTGTTTATTCATAAAGCAGCATCATAGTCCGAGGCGCTGAATGGAATCGGAGAATAGGACGTATGATCTCGAGGAGCATTAAAGAGCGCAGCAGAATAAATCGGCCCTGTAGGGAAATCATGTTGTTTTTTTTTCCTAGACACACGCGTGTTTCGATACGCGTGAGCAAGAGGAAGAGGTAAGGAAGGACGCGCCTGTACATCAGTGACGGAATTCTCCGGCGGATCACGGAGCAGAATATCGATAAAACAGTTTTCTGATGGCGATCCGTGAGGGAGAAATGCAAAATACATTAAAGAGCGCCTTAGGCTCATTAAATACGTCGCTGGCGAATTAGGGAAGAAGAGCAGAATGCATGAAAATATTTCAGCTCCGGATCTGGGTCTTTGTTACATTCATCCTGGATCTGACTGAAGGTCATAGCGAGTTCAGGGTTCAAAAACTGTGATTCAAAAAGTGAAAATATCCATTTTTTTAGTACTACACCTTAAGAAGAGAGTTTCGACAGGGGCTTTAGTCAAATGTATTTCACAAGTTCAGTGGGTTTTGGTCCGCTTTAAGACAGTGCAGTTGTGTTTGCCAGCTGCCTAGAAGATCCTGCTACTCTAAGGCCTTTATAAGGAAGTCCCCGACAACAAGATGGTGCCAGAAGATTCCCATGGTCATCTGCTGTGCTGAGTTCCGTTCCTGGGGATTAATTAATGCACAGCAACGGAACGTCAGTGACTTAATCCACAGGAACGGAACTCAGCACAGTGGATGACCATGGGAATCTTCTGGCACCATCTTGTTGTCGGGGACTTCCTTATAAAGGCCTTAAAGTAGCAGGATTGGCTCTCTTCTAGGAAGCTATCAAGCACAATTGCACTGTCTTAATTAGCCGCGCTCACCTGACAAGGCTGCTTTCCCCTGGTCAGCTGACAATCTGTAAACAATTAGATGTTTACCAATAATCCACAGAAATGGAACTCAGGAGCTGAACAGCACAGCAGATGAACATGGGAATCTTCTGGCACCATCTTGTTGTCAGGGACTTCCTTATAAAGGCCTTAGAGTAGCAGGATTGGCTCTCTTCTAGTCAGCTAACAATCTGTAAAAGATTAACCACGTGGCAGCACATTTTTGCTTGTAGTTTGTCATATAAAAATGAAGAAATAAGTGTTCTTGCCACCCACTAATGAACAGGGGAAGCCATTGGTGGATGACAGCTGACATTCACCAATAAGCAAGTTCAGCAATAGTCCTCAGGAATGGAACTCAGGAACTGAGCAGCACAGCAGATGAAAAAGGGAATCTTCTGGCACCATCTTGTTGTCTGGGACTTCCTTATAAAGGCCTTAAAGTAGCAGGATTGGCTCTCTTCTAGGCAGCTGTCAAGCACAATTGCGCTGTCTTAATTAGCCGCGCTCACCTGACCAGGCTGCTTTTCCCTGGTCAGCTGACAATCTGTAAAAGATTACCCGCGTGGCAGCCCTAAAGTCTATGGTTACATTTTTGCTTGCAGTTTGTCATATAAAAGCGAAGAGATGCATTTTCTTGCCACCGGGTAATGAACAGGGGAAGCCATTGCCATTAGTGAATGTCAGCTGACATTCACCAATAAGCAAGTTCAGCAATAATCCACAGGAGCAGAACTCAGGAACTGAGCAGCACAGCAGATGAACAAGGAAATCTTCTGGCACCATCTTGTTGTCGGGGACTTCCTTATAAAGGCCTTAGAGTAGCAGGATTGGCTCGCATCTAGTCATCTGACAAGCACAACTGACCAGGCTGCTTTCCCCTGGTCAGCTGACAATCTGTAAACAATTAGAAGTTCAACAATAATCCACAGGAACGGAACTCAGGAAATGAGCAGCACAGCAGATGAACAAGGGAATCTTCTGGCACCATCTTGTTGTCCGGGACTTCCTTATAACAATCTATAAAAGACTAACCGCATGGCAGACCTCAAGAGATATGTTTTCTTGCCACAGGGTAATGAACAGAGGAAGCCATTGCCATTGGTGAATGACAGCTGACATTCACCAATAAGCAAGTTTAGCAATATTCCACACAGGCAGATCTCAGGAACTGAGCAGCACAGCAGATGAACATGGGAATCTTCTGGCACCATCTTGTTGTCTGGGACTTCCTTATAAAGGCCTTAGAGTAGCAGGATTGGCTCGCTTCTAGGCAGCTGACACGCACCTCTGACCAGGCTGCTTTCCCCTGGTCAGCTGACAATCTGTAAACAATTAGTCAAGCACAATTGTGCTGTCTTAATTAGCCACGCTAACGTGACAAGGCTGCTTTCCCCTGGTCAGCTGACAATCTGTAAACTATTAGAAGTTTAACAATAATCCACAGGAACGGAACTCAGGAGCTGAGCAGCACAGCAGATGAACATGGGAATCTTCTGGCACTCATTGAATGGCGTTAGTGCAGAAGACCAAGGTACTTGACAGATAATTAGCTGGAGATATGTGGTTCTCCATGAAAAAAAACTTTGGGAAACCCTGGACTAAGCTGGGCCAGAACGGAGGCTTCATTGACCATTGGACAGGCCTCGGCTCCGGCCTCCAGATACAGCATAGTTACATAGTTACATAGTTATATAGTTACATAGTTACATAGTTATATAGTTACATAGTTATATAGTTACATAGTTAGTTATATAGTTACATAGTTACAAAGTTACATAGTTATATAGTTACATAGTTACAAAGTTACATAGTTATATAGTTCCATAGTTACATAGTTATATAGTTACATAGTT
Source organism: Gastrophryne carolinensis (assembly GCA_027917425.1). Taxonomy (NCBI): domain Eukaryota; kingdom Metazoa; phylum Chordata; class Amphibia; order Anura; family Microhylidae; genus Gastrophryne; species Gastrophryne carolinensis. The sequence goes on from CM051242.1 coordinate 3,920,921, forward strand.
ACATAGTTATATAGTTACATAGTTACATAGTTATATAGTTACATAGTTACATAGTTATATAGTTACATAGTTACATAGTTATATAGTTACATAGTTACATAGTTATATAGTTACATAGTTACATAGTTAGTTATATAGTTCCATAGTTATATAGTTCCATAGTTACATAGTTATATAGTTACATAGTTATATAGTTACATAGTTAGTTATATAGTTACATAGTTACAAAGTTACATAGTTATATAGTTACATAGTTACAAAGTTACATAGTTATATAGTTCCATAGTTACATAGTTATATAGTTACATAGTTACATAGTTATATAGTTACATAGTTACATAGTTATATAGTTCCATAGTTACATAGTTATATAGTTACATAGTTACATAGTTATATAGTTACATAGTTACAAAGTTACATAGTTATATAGTTCCATAGTTACATAGTTATATAGTTACATAGTTACATAGTTATATAGTTACATAGTTACATAGTTATATAGTTACATAGTTACATAGTTATATAGTTACATAGTTACATAGTTATATAGTTACATAGTTATATAGTTACATAGTTACATAGTTAGTTATATAGTTCCATAGTTATATAGTTCCATAGTTACATAGTTATATAGTTACATAGTTATATAGTTACATAGTTAGTTATATAGTTACATAGTTACAAAGTTACATAGTTATATAGTTACATAGTTACAAAGTTACATAGTTATATAGTTCCATAGTTACATAGTTATATAGTTACATAGTTACATAGTTATATAGTTACATAGTTACATAGTTATATAGTTACATAGTTACATAGTTATATAGTTACATAGTTACATAGTTATATAGTTACATAGTTACATAGTTATATAGTTACATAGTTACATAGTTATATAGTTACATAGTTACATAGTTATATAGTTACATAGTTACATAGTTATATAGTTACATAGTTATATAGTTACATAGTTACATAGTTATATAGTTACATAGTTACATAGTTATATAGTTACATAGTTATATAGTTATATAGTTACATAGTTAGTTATATAGTTCCATAGTTATATAGTTCCATAGTTACATAGTTATATAGTTACATAGTTATATAGTTACATAGTTAGTTATATAGTTACATAGTTACAAAGTTACATAGTTATATAGTTACAAAGTTACATAGTTATATAGTTCCATAGTTACATAGTTATATAGTTACATAGTTACATAGTTATATAGTTACATAGTTACATAGTTATATAGTTACATAGTTACATAGTTATATAGTTACATAGTTACATAGTTATATAGTTACATAGTTACATAGTTATATAGTTACATAGTTACATAGTTATATAGTTACATAGTTACATAGTTATATAGTTACATAGTTACATAGTTATATAGTTACATAGTTATATAGTTACATAGTTACATAGTTATATAGTTACATAGTTACATAGTTATATAGTTACATAGTTACATAGTTATATAGTTACATAGTTACAAAGTTACATAGTTATATAGTTACATAGTTACGTAGTTTTATAGTTACATGGTTACAAAGTTACATAGTTATATAGTTACATAGTTACACAGTTAGTTATATAGTTATATAGTTACATATTGTAGAAAGAGTAAAGCCAGCCAGCGATCGTTTAAAAATCCTTCAAGTATTTATTGTCTTCGTTTAAAATCAATAGTCCAACAGGTCAAAGCATTCATCAAAATGTACATGAAGGGCCCCAACGCCAACGCGTTTCGGACAGCGAGTCCTTAATCATGACATCCAATGGAAAGAGTAGATGAATCTTAAATACCTCATGGTGGAGCTCCATTCCTTTGCGCGTTCAGCAACCAGCCTGGAACAAACAATAAGATTGTCCCTGCACCACCCCACAAAATACAAATAATGGATTGGTGTGCAATCAAATGGTGTCCTCAAAAGACAAAACAATTTGTAAACATATATGGTATGTGGCCCAGTACCACAAAGAAAGAGGGCACCAATGGTCTGCACTCTGCACCACCAATCTAAATAATCACAAGATCAGGCATGTATTGTTAAATTCAATTCAATCATGGATTTATTTAAGACATTAAAAATATAGAGCTCATACATAGATCATTAAAAAACCATTAACCATCTCTCCATGGGCGACTACCAAGCCCGAAAAAGTGTCATTATACAGTGTTGAAGTGCTGAATGATGTGCAAAACTACTAATATACTATAACATTTATAACAAAAACAAAATCTAAATGACTAACACATTTCATAAAGTCCATAAAGTGCCAAGTGCAAAACAGCAAAAATAGCAGCAAAGAATTATATATGTGCTTACTCAAACAACTACCCTAAAAAACATATAGAGAAATACTGGAAGTCTATCACCATGTTAAGACTGGCTGGGTCTCCCAATTGATTCCTGGTGCCCCTTTACCCACGCGCTCCGTGGAGTAAACCACTTTTGCAAGGTGCCAAGAACAAAGACACTCAGGCCCTTATTCATCAAGCGATAGCGCCAGGTAGTGTCTCACTAGCGCCAGGTCGCGCCAGCTATCGGCGGCTACCGACTCCAGAACGCCAGGCGGCGGACACAATCACGCATTTATCACGCTAAATGAGGCTAGCCCCGGCGAGAACGTCAGCTAGCGCGGGATTCATCATGTAGCGGACTGCAACGAACAGCGCCGCTGCTAATCCCATCACAGCGCCAGGTATGACCTCTCGCTCCCTGGCGCTCTCCAATGCATTTCAATGGAGCAATCTTTAAATATTCAAAATTCATTGATATGAATGTTTTTTTTTTATTTTTTTAAATGTCAAAAATTCTGTGACTACTTCAGCAATGTTAGTTTTTTTTTTTTTTTAAGGTAAAAAAAAATTAAAAATACATTTGTGTAGAATTGATATTACAGGTCTGATATTAATGTATTCATATTACAAAATGTTTAGAAAAACTTGTTTAATTTTATAATCAAAAAATATGGTTGTTTGGGGGTTAAAAACTACTTTTAAGCCATCGCCGCCAGCGCTCTGGGGTTTAAACAAGCATTTCACAGCGCGAGAATTTTTGGAGCGTGATTTGTTAATGAATATTCAATAAAAACTGGCGAATCTGTTTACAGATTAGCGAATCTATACATTTTTCTTAACCATAGCATAGAAACAGTACAGAATAGACGGCACATGAGTGCTCTTTGATAAATTATTGCCCAGTTATTTCTAGCACATGGCTACTCATTGACACATTGTTGCCCGATCTTTCCTGGCAGCCTCTACTCGGCTGTTTCGTTATTAGATACAATTTATTTATTTGGAGGGGTCATACGTTCCTTTACTCAGAAAGGAAAATATCCTTTCATTTGTCTGTCACATAATTTAGTATTGTGCATACAGACACAGACACTTAGGCCCTTATTTAACAAGGGATAGCGCCAGGTAGCGACTGGTGAGCGGCCGGTAATGACGGTCACCGCCACGAGAACGCCGGCTCCCCACCACAATCACACATTTATCAAGCCGATCCTGCTTAGCGACTGAGATAGCGCCAGATAGCGAATCATTCATCATTATTCCAGCCTCAGCCCACAGCGCCAGCGTCCGACCTTGAACAGCGACAGGTATGACCTCTCGCTACCTGGCGCTCTCCAATGCATTTCAATGGAGCAATCTTTAAATATTCTTAATTAATCGTTATTAATGTTTTTTTTTTTTTTTTTTTTTGTAAATGTCAAAAATTCTGTGACCACTTCTGCAATGTTAGATATTTTTTTTAAGGTTAAAAAAAAAAAATTGAGCAGAATTGATATTACAGGTCTGATATTAATGTATTCATATTACAAAATGTTTTGAAAAACTTTTTTTTTTTTTTATCCAAAAATATGTTTGTTTGGGGGTTAAAAAACTACTTTTAACCCATCGCCGCCAGCGCTCTGGGGTTTAAACAAGCATTTCACAGCGCGAGAATGTTTTGAGCGTGATTTGTTAATGGATAAGCTGGGAGCCGTTCGCTATGGCCATTCGCTGTCATGCGCTCCCATACAGCGCGGAACCTGTCAAATAGCGACTCCTCACCCAATATTCAACATTACGGCAAACCGACTGAGTCGCTATCAACTACCAAACAACGGCCAAGCACAGCGACTACTAGCGGGCGCTCTGAAAATGCCGCTACTGTCGCTCATCTGTCGCTACCTGGCGCTATTAATGAATCAGCCTCCCCATCTACATCTCATATAACACACACAATCTATGCAGCTGTTAGGCCTGGTTCAAATCTCCATTAATCAACCTCCATATATATATCCACAGTTTAGCTCAGGACTCCATCTCATTCCAGGAAAAGGACAATACCCCTACTGTCATTTCAGAAATAAATCTACATCCCAGCGGGAATTCATCCCATCTGGGATGCGAGTCATTAGATTAAAAATCCAATATACTTCCCTCTGTAGTAGTTTCTCGTGGGTGTCACCCCCTCTTATATCGGGGACTATACTTTCTCTATTCCCTTACATCTTAAACTACTTACATCCCCTCCATGAGGCCGATTCATTAATAGCGCCAGGTAGCGACAGATGAGCGCCAGTAGCGTGATTTTCACAGCGCCCGCTAGTATTCGCTGTGCTTGGCCGTTGTTCGCTTGTTGACAGCGACTCGGTCGGTGTGCGGTAATGTTGAATACGGGGTTAGGAGTCGCTGTTTGACAGGTTCCGCGCTGTATGGGTGCGCCTGACAGCGAATGGCCATAGCGAACGGCTCCCACCATATTCATTAACAAATCACGCTCAAAAAATTCTCGCTCTGTGAAATGCTTGTTTAAACCCCAGAGCGCTGGCGGCGATGGCTTAAAAGTAGTTTTTAACCCCCAAACAACCATATTTTTTGATTAAAAAATTAAACAAGTTTTTCTAAACGTTTTGTAATATGAATACATTAATATCAGACCTGTAATATCAATTCTGCACATTTTTTTTTTTTTTTTTACCTTTAAAAAAAAATCTAACATTGCCGTAGTGGTCACAGAATTTTTGACAGTTAAGAAAAAAAAAAAAACGTCATATCAATTAATTATGAATATTTAAAGATTGCTCCATTGAAATGCATTGGAGAGCGCCAGGTAGCGAGAGGTCATACCTGGCGCTGTGATGGGATTAGCAGCGGCGCTGTTCGTTGCAGTCCGCTACATGATGAATCCCGCGCCAGCTGACGCTCTCGCCGGCGCTAGCCTCATTTAGCGTGATAAATGCGTCATTGTGACCGCCGCCGGGCGTACTTGATTCGGTAGCCGCCGTTAGCTGGCGGTACCTGGCGCTCGTCAGACACTACCTGGCGCTAGCCCTTGATAAATAAGGCCGCATGTTTATCCTTGAAATGTCTGCTCACATTTGAGGACGGTACAAGCCGCTCCTGTTGGGCCAGATCCTACGTTTTAGGGGTCTTGTCGTGCAGCCCACATATTGAATCTGGCAGATTTCACATGTCAACAGGTAAATGACGTAGGGGGTATTGCAGTTTATAAAGTTGTTAATCCTATATGTTTGTTTAGTTTTAGTTGAAGAGAAGTGTGTCCCCGGAGACACGTATTTACACACATAGTTACATAGTTATATAGTTACATAGTTACGTAGTTTTATAGTTACATAGTTATATAGTTACATAGTTATATAGTTACGTAGTTTTATAGTTACATAGTTATATAGTTACGTAGTTTTATAGTTACATAGTTACATAGTTACGTAGTTTTATAGTTACATAGTTATATAGTTACATAGTTTTATAGTTACATAGTTACATAGTTACATAGTTATATAGTTACGTAGTTTTATAGTTACATAGTTATATAGTTACAGTTATATAGTTACATAGTTACATAGTTACGTAGTTTTATAGTTACATAGTTATATAGTTACATAGTTTTATAGTTACGTAGTTTTATAGTTACATAGTTATATAGTTACATAGTTATATAGTTACGTAGTTTTATAGTTACATAGTTATATAGTTACACAGTTATATAGTTACATAGTTACATAGTTTTATAGTTACATAGTTATATAGTTACATAGTTACATAGTTACGTAGTTTTATAGTTACATAGTTATATAGTTACATAGTTTTATAGTTACGTAGTTTTATAGTTACATAGTTATATAGTTACATAGTTATATAGTTACGTAGTTTTATAGTTACATAGTTATATAGTTACACAGTTATATAGTTACATAGTTACATAGTTTTATAGTTACATAGTTATATAGTTACATAGTTACGTAGTTTTATAGTTACATAGTTATATAGTTACATAGTTATATAGTTACGCAGTTTTATAGTTATATAGTTACATAGTTACATATTTACATAGTTGTATAGTTATATAGTTACATAGATATATAGTTACATAGTTATATAGTTACATAGTTAATACGGTTGAAAAAAGACATATGTCCAGTCGGAGACAGAACTTCTTTTTTCCCAATCGCAGGGAGCTCCCCCTTGTCTTAAGAGAGGATTTTACCTGAAATAGTGTTTCCCCATATTTTTTGTATGCCATTTTTGTAGGACATTTATAAATTTATACAAGTTAATCATGTCTCCCCTCAGCCGTCTTCTCTCAAGACTAAACAGATTTCATTCTTGTAACCTTTCCTCATACCTAAGCTCCTTCATTCCTCTTATTAGTTTGGTGGCTCCTCTGCTCCCTTTCCATAGTCAGAGCGTCCTTTCTATGAACAGGTGCCCAGAACTGGACGGCATATTCCAGGTGAGGGCGCGCCAGTGCCTTGTAAAGAGGTAAAATTACATCCCTATCCCGTAATTCCTGGCCTCTTTTAATGCATGATAATATCTTGGTGGCCTTGGAAGCCGTAAAGTGCTGGAATGCCGGAAAGTTCTGGAAGCGGAGCCATTGAGGCGTAAGTCAGGTTGAGAGATGCTTTGTGGTCTTTGTCTTCCTGAAAGAGCCTGATGATCCAAATTGCTGCAATCAACTTCTAATTGCACATCAAGCATCTCATCAATGCGACGCACGCAAGTACATATCTATAGCTATATATACATATAAAAGTGGTGTGTAGTGTCGGGGGGGCAGGAGGTGAGACTTAACACTGTGCATGCTGGGTAAAAAGTGTAACCACGAGCCGTTATCATCCAGAGTCACTGTGAGGCATGGGAGGTAAATGACCGGACTCAACTTAACACCATGGCAGCCCTACTAAAGTCTATGCTCACATTTCTGCTTGTGCTTTGTCATATAAAAGTGAAGAGATTCGTTTTCTCGCCACTGGGTAATGAACAGGGGAAGCCAAGAGTCATACACATATAAGCAAGTTCAAAGGGTAATTCCAGCAAATCCAGCAAGGGTCATAAACAAATAAGCAAGTTCAACGATTAACTATAGGAACGGAACTCAGGAACTGAGCAGCACAGCAGATGAGCAAGGGAATCTTCTGGTGCCATCTTGTTGTTTGGGACCTTCTTATAAAGGGCCTAGAGTAGCAGGATTGGTTCTCTCCTAGTCAGCTGACAAGGACACCTGACTAGGCTGCTTTACTCTGGTAAGGCTCTTATTTAACAAGGGATAGCGCCAGGTAGCGAATGGTGAGCGAACGGTAATGACGGTCACCGCCACGAGAACGCCGGCTCCCCTCCGCAATCACACATTTATCAAGCCGATCCTGCTTAGCGACTGACAGAGCGCCAGATAGCGAATCATTCATCATTATTCCAGCCTCACCCCACAGCGCCAGCGAGCGACCTTGAACAGCAACAGGTATGACCTCTCGCTACCTGGCGCTCTCCAATGCATTTCAATGGAACAATCTTTAAATATTCTTAATTAATTGCTATTAATTTTTTTTTTTTTTTTAAATGTCAAAAATTCTGTGACCACTTCTGCAATGTTAGATATTTTTTTTAAGGTAAAAAAAAAAAAAAAAATTGTGCAGAATTGATATTACAGGTCTGATATTAATGTATTCATATTACTAAATGTTTATAAAAACTTGTTTATTTTTTTTTTCCAAAAATATGGTTGTTTGGGGGTTAAAAAACTAATTTTAACCCATCGCCGCCAGCGCTCTGGGGTTGAAACAAGCATTTCACAGCGCGAGAATTTTTTGAGCGTGATTTGTTAATGAATATGCTGGGAGCCGTTCGCTATGGCCATTTGCTGTCATGCGCTCCCATACAGCGCGGAACCTGTCAAACAGCGACTCCTAACCCCGTATTCAACATTACCGCACACCAATTGAGTCGCTGTCAACAGCCGAACAACGGCCAAGCACAGCGAATACTAGCGGGCGCTGTGAAAATAACGCTACTGTCGCTCATCTGTCGCTACCTGGCGCTATTAATGAATCAGCCTCTAAGCTGACAAGCGGTAAAACATTAACCCCTCGGCAGCTCTAAAGTCTGTGGTCACATATTTGCTTGCAATTTGTCATATAAAAGTGAAGAGATGAGTTTTCTTGCCATCGTGTAATAAATAGGGGAGGCCAAAGGTCATACACATATAAGCAAGTTCAACAATAATCTACAGAAACCAAACTCAGGAATGAAGCAGCACAGCAGATTAACAAAGGAATCTTCTGGTGCCATCTTGTTGTTTGGTACTTCCTTATAAAGGGCCTAGAGTAGCAGGATTGGTTCTCTCCTAGTCAGCTGAAAAAGTCACCTGACCAGGCTTCTTTACCCTAGTAAGCTGACAAGCGGTAAAACATAAAACTCGGGGCAGCTCTAAAGTCTATGGTCAAATTTTTGCTTGCAATTTGTCATATAAAAGTGAAGAGATGAGTTTTCTTGACACTGTGTAATAAACGGGGGAAGCCAAGGGTCATACACATACAAGCAAGTTTAAAGGTTAATTCTGTAGCGAAATCCAGCAAGGGTCATAATCCAATAAGTAAGTTCAACGATAATCTACAGGAACGGAACTCGGGAACTGAGCAGCACAGCAGATTAACAAGGGAATCTTCTGGAGCCATCTTGTTGTTTGGGACTTAACCAAAAATTAGGCTCATGGGGCACAACCCATAGGCCTAAGACACAGGAGCACCAAACAAATTTCAAAGTCACATTCAATATCATTTATTAAGAATCAAAACACACAAGACATAACATACAATGTACAAGACTAACACATTAAAAACACTGCGACTCCCAGCGAAGCGGCACGGGCAGCCGCGAACATAGGTGTCCCCTCTGCCAGTCCCCACTCCTTACTCACGTGACTTACCCGTTGCCAAGCTTTGGTTTGTCGTTACTAATATTATTTGCCTTTGCAGCACAGCTTTTGTGGGTTGGTCCTGATCTAAACGCTTTATACTTTTTGTTCACAGGTGTCCATGACATAGCTTAGGACACACATTTTCATTTGCACTTAGTCACTTTTTGTATTTTGCACTGTTAGACATTAGGCTTGATGGATATTAATTGTGTTGTGCACTTTATATGGTTTTTCATGTTGTGATTATTTATGCACTTTATATGCATATATTTGATTAGGTATTGAGATTTTGGGATTTTGTGCCGGCACAAAAGATTATTTGTTAAAGGGGTTTTTTCATACGTGTTGATATTCAGGAGTTTTCCCAGGAATGAATTGCTGTGTTTCTGCAGCACTGGATGAATTTTGGGGAGTCGCAGTGTTTTTAATGTGTTAGTCTTGTACATTGTATGTTATGTCTTGTGTGTTTTGATTCTTAATAAATGATATTGAATGTGACTTTGAAATTTGTTTGGTGCTCCTGTGTCTTAGGCCTATGGGTTGTGCCCCATGAGCCTAATCTTTGGTCTAGTATTCTATTCATTACAGTGCAGCACAATTTAATTACTTTACGCGGTGCACCACTTTGGTTTACAGTTGTTTGGGACTTCCTTATAAACTTCCTTCTCTCTAGGGCCTAGAGTAGCAGGATTGGTCCTCCCCTAGTCAGCTGACAAGCGGCAAAACATTAACCGGGCTTCCGCTCTAAAGTCTATGGTCACATTTTTGCTTGACCAAGGAAAAGTTAGTTTGTATGGTGATCCAGGGGTTTCACACAGCGGGGCATCCCAAATCAGGATGCCTAAGGGGGGCAGAAATCCTGGGTTTTGGTCCACTTTAAGCGAAAATGTTTAAAGGGACCGGTAGAGTGACAGAAGCATTTGACCTTTTGGACTGGGGGGCCCTGGCCTGCCAGCCCAAATGCATCATGACCCGGCCTGGTAGCCTATGGTATACCTCCCAAGTGTCCGTGATTTGGAGGGACTGTCCCTCTCTGCAGTCCATGTCCCCCTGTCCCTCGTTGTTCACATTCGTCCCTCTTTGAGGTGTAACATGCAGATCTGCAGCAATAAATGATTCATTTGCCTATTCAAAGTGTTTCTATTGTTGTAACTGTTACAATGTATCTCCTATCCATCCCTCAATTAGGGGGCGTGGCTTCATCCATCCCTCAATGAGGGGGCGTGGCTTCATAATACCTCAATAAGGGGGTGTGGCTTCATCATCCCTCAATGAGGGGGCGTGGATTCATCCATCCCTCAATGAGGGGTGTGGCTTAATTTACATATTGTCCCTCTTTGAGGTGTAACATGCAGATCTGCATCAATAAATGATTCATTTGCCTATTCAAAGTGTTTCTATTGTTTTAACTGTTACAATGTATCTCCTATCCATCCTTCAATGAGGGGGCGTGGCTTCATCCATCCCTCAATGAGGGGGTGTGGCTTCATTTACATATTGTCCCTCTTTGAGGTGTAACATGCAGATCTGCAGCAATAAATGATTCATTTGCCTATTCAAAGTGTTTCTATTCTTGTAACTGTTACAATGTATCTCCTATGCATCCCTCAATGAGGGGGGCGTGGCTTCATCATTCCTCAATGAGTGGGCATGGCTTAATTTACATATTGTCCCTCTTTGAGGTGTAACATGCAGATTGTTGTAACTGTTACAATGTATCTCCTATCCATCCCTCAATGAGGGGCGTGGCCTAATTTAACAATTGTCGCTCTCTCCTGCCCTGAAAATTTGGAAGGCGTGGCCTAAGGGACAAGGCTTGAATATGAAAAAATAATTATAAAGTGGGGAATTCATCCAGTTATTGTTCTCATAAAATGTTTGTCAGCGGCTCATCACAACTTTTTTTTTTCAATATGTTTTTGAAAAGTTTTTAAAGTTTTAAACTTTTTTCCTAGAAATGTTATAGGCTGTGCCGCAGGTCGATAGTCCCCTCTGCCCACGTCCCCGCCGGAATTTTCTCACGGAGCAATTTCACGCCGCGCTGACCGTTGCTGGAAAAGGCTGAGTTTGCCCAATGAAGGCGCAAGGAAACCGTGCGGCAAAAATGTAACCCATTAACCTCAAAAGACCTTAAAAGTCCCAAAAAGAAGAGCGCAGCGGGCACGTGCCGGCGCTTTATTCAACCTCTCGCTTTCAGAACGATCGCTCGTGAAGCTTTACTTCCGTAACGGCGAGGCTCGCCGCGGGGGAGCGCATCGGCGCCCCGGGGACGCATCGCAACCGAGGACATTACGGCATCATTTCTGCAAATTGAAATGTGCAAAAACATAAATTCCCCCCCAAATGGGCCCCATTCAGGGCCGCGGATATATTTTATCGGAACGGCGCCGTATATCTCTTCCCTCCGCGGGTCTCACTCTCATCCCCGGATACATATAATGTACATTAATTCTGATATCGCACAGGCGGGGGCGCGCCGCCACTCCGGCATTAAAGTGAATCATGGGCATCCGCAGATGTTTTTTCCTCCGGTGTCGAAAACAGGATTCTATGTGAACCCCTTAAAATTGATGGACTTCGATAAACGCATTAAAGTGGACCCAAACCCACCCAAAATGATTCATTTGCCTATTCAAAGTGTTTCTATTGCTGTTACTGTTATATCCTATCTCCTGCCCATCTCTCAATGATGGGACATGGCTTAATTTACCAATTGTCCCTCTTTTCCACCCTGAAAAATTGGAAGGTATGAAGGTGGAAGAAGTGACGGCCACAGATAGTTCCAGCAGGATGATTCCAAGTCTCCAGAGGTCAGAGAGGACACGATAATGGATGAAGCTGACAATTTCATTCTGCTCCAGTTACAGATGAGTTAATAACAAATGTCTATTATAAATTGTAACAGAAAACACTGTAACATGTAACACATTTCTCTGGGGGGAGGCAATATAGGAAGAAGATAGACGTGGATAAACCATGCACCATGCCTACCAACTTTTTAGGGTGAGAAATAGGGACAAATTAAATTAGGCCACACCCCCTCATTAAGTGATGGATAGGAGATACATTGTAACAGTTACAATACAAACACTTTGAATAGGCAAATGAATCATTTATTGCAGCAGATCTGCATGTTACACCTCAAAGAGGGACAATATGTAAATTAAGCCACACCCACTCATTGAGGGATGGATGAAGCCACACCCCATCATTGATTGATTGATAGGAGATACATTGTAACAGTTATAACAATAGAAACACTTTGAATAGGCAAATTAAACATTTATTGCAGCAGATCTGCATGTTACACCTCAAAGAGGGACAATATGTGTATCAAGCCACACCTCCTCCTTGAAGGATGGATGAAGCCACGCCCCCTCATTGAGTGCTGGACAGGAGATACATTGTAACAGTTACAACAACAGAAACACTTTGAATAAGCAAATGAATCAATTATTGCTGCAGATCTGCATGTTACACCTCAAAGAGGGACAGTCCCTCCATATCAGGGACACTTGGGAGGTATGCATACATTATGGTAGACTCCCTCTCAGCCCAACTGTACCCACAAGCCAAGGAACCCCATCCCCCAATACTATAGCCCCAGCACCCACATCCAATCCCTGCCCCCTTAGTCTCCCTCTCAGCCCCCTGTACCCACAAGCCAAGGAACCCCATACCCCAATATTATTGCCCCACCACCCACATCCAATCCCTGCCCCTTAGTCCCCCTCTCAGTCCCCTGTACCCACAAGCCAAGGGACCCCATCCCCAATACTATAGCCCCAGCACCCACATCCAATCCCTGCCCCCTTAGTCCCCCTCTCAGTCCCCTGTACCCACAAGCCAAGGAACCCCATCCCCAATACTATAGTCCCAGGCCCCACATTCAATCCCTGCCCCTTAGTCCCCCTCTCAGTCCCCTGTACCCACAAGCCAAGGAACCCCATCCCCCAATACTATAGCCCCAGCCCCCAATACTATAGCCCCAGCACCCACATCCAATCCCTGCCCCCTTAGTCTCCCTCTCAGCCCCCTGTACCCACAAGCCAAGGAACCCCATCCCCCAATACTATAGCCCCAGCACCCACATCCAATCCCTGCCCCCTTAGTCCCCCTCTCAGTCCCCTGTACCTACAAGCCAGGGAACCCCATCCCCCAATACTATAGCCCCAGCACCCACATCCAATCCCTGCCCCCTTAGTTTCTCTCTCAGCCCCCTGTACCCACAAGCCAAGGAACCCCATCCCCCAATACTATAGCCCCAGCAACCACATCCAATCCCTGCCCCCTTAATCCCCCTCTCAGCCCCCTGTACCCACAAGCCAAGGAACCCCATCCCCCAATACTATAGTCCCAGGCCCTACATTCAATCCCTGCCCCTTAGTCCCCCTCTCAGTCCCCTGTATCCACAAGCCAAGGACCCCCATCCCCTGAAACTATTGCCCCAGCACCCACATCCAATCCTTGCCCCCTTAGTCCCCCTCTCAGTCCCCTGTACCCACAAGCCAAGGAACCCCATACCCCAATACTATAGCCCCAGCACCCACATCCAATCCCTGCCCCCTTAGTCTCCCTCTCAGCCCCCTGTACCCACAAGCCAAGGAACCCCATACCCCAATACTATAGCCCCAGCACCCACATCCAATCCCTGCCCCCTTAGTCTCCCTCTCAGCCCCCTGTACCCACAAGCCAAGGAACCCCATCCCCCAATACTATAGCCCCAGGCCCCACATTCAATCCCTGCCCCCTTGTCCCCTTCTCAGCCCCCTGTACCCACAAGCCAAGGAACCCCATCCCCCAATACTATAGCCCCAGCACCCACATCCAATACCTGCCCCCTTAGTCTCCCTCTCAGCCCCCTGTACCCACAAGCCAAGGAACCCCATCCCCAATGCTATAGCCCCAGCACCCACATCCAATCTCTGCCCCCTTAGTCTCCCTCTCAGCCCCCTGTACCCACAAGCCAAGGAACCCCATCCCCCAATACTATAGCCCCAGCACCCACATCCAATACCTGCCCCCTTAGTCTCCCTCTCAGCCCCCTGTACCCACAAGCCAAGGAACCCCATCCCCAATACTATAGCCCCAGCACCCACATCCAATCTCTGCCCCCTTAGTCTCCCTCTCAGCCCCCTGTACCCACAAGCCAAGGAACCCCATCCCCCATTTCTATAGCCCCAGCATCATGGTTGGGGCCCTTAGCAGGGATGCCTTGGGCCAGCCAGGGGTTGGTAAAATCCAGGGCTGGTTTTTGGCCCCAGTCCGGCCACTGCTCCTCGGTTAGTACCTCTATATAAGGTGCTGAATGGCGGGGTAAGGTAAGTGGCTCCTTGATGTCCACCTAGAAAAGGGAAGACGAGCTTGACCTGAGAGTCGTGCAAACCTTTTGTGTGTTTGCGGAGTCAGGCGAGCGCCGTCCTCGCGGCTCTTCCCGTTCTCTGATTGGCCGGTTCTCTGCGGCCTTTTCTTTGCTTTCATCTCTGACGTCTTTCAGCCTGAATGTTCTATTCTTGATGGAGCCTGAGTCATTCTTCAAGTGATTCGCTGACCAGCGTTTCTCTTTCATCATCAATATGATGGTGGCCGGCGGGGGGGGTTATTATAGGCCGGCATGGCGGAGGTTCATCAGCCAATCACTTACCTGTCCCAAAATGCCCCCAAAGTCACAAGGTCGTAGCTCGGTGTGCGGCTGCTTTACAGTAAGTTAAAGCGGACCTTCACCCTGAATAAGAGCCTATCTTGTATGTTTCTCCTATGTGCATACAGATTGCCCACATGAGCCTATCTTGTATGTTTCTCCTATGTGCATACAGATTGCCCACATTAATCTGGACCTTCATCCTGAATAAGAGCCTATCTTGTATGTTTCTCCTATGTGCATACAGATTGCCCACATGAGCCTATCTTGTATGTTTCTCCTATGTGCATACAGATTGCCCACATGAGCCTATCTTGTATGTTTCTCCTATGTGCATACAGATTGCCCACATTAATCTGGACCTTCATCCTGAATAAGAGCCTATCTTGTATGTTTCTCCTATGTGCATACAGATTGCCCACATGAGCCTATCTTGTATGTTTCTCCTATGTGCATACAGATTGCCCACATGAGCCTATCTTGTATGTTTCTCCTATGTGCATACAGATTGCCCACATTAATCTTGTATGTTTCCCACACCCTGTACATACAGATTGCCCACATTAATCTGGACCCTCACCCTGAATGAGAGCCTATCTTGTATGTTTCCCCCATGTGCATACAGATTTCCCACATTAATCCGGACCCTCAACCTGAATAAGAGCCTATCTTGTATGTTTCCCACACCCTGTACATACAGATTGCCCACATTAATCCGGACCCTCACCCTGAATAAGAGCCTATCTTGTATGTTTCCCACACCCTGTACATATATATTGCCTACATTAATCCGAACCCTCACCCTGAATAAGAGTCTATCTTATATGTTTCCCCCCTGTACATACAGATTGCTCACATTAATCCGGACCTTCACCCTGAATAAGAGCCTATTTTATATGTTTCCTACGCCCTGTACATACAGATTGCCCACATTAATCCGGACCCTCACCCTGAATAAGAGTCTATCTTATATGTTTTCTACACCCTGTACATACAGATTGCCCACATTAATCCGGACCTTCACCCTGAATAAGAGTCTATCTTATATGTTTTCTACACCCTGTACATACAGATTGCCGACATTAATCCGGACCTTCACCCTGAATAAGATTCTATCTTATATGTTTCCTACACCCTGTACATACAGATTGTTCACATTAATCCGGACCTTCGCCCTGAATAAGAGCCTATCTTATATGTTTCCCACACCCTGTACATACAGATTGTTCACATTAAAAATCATCCTACCTGCATCTACTGCATGTTATGAGGCTTTAAATATCCAAGATGGCAGCTCATGGAGCATTAGGCAGCCTGCAGACAGGAATTTTGGGATTGCTGACCTTTTCCTGACCCCAGCCCCTGCACTTTATCCCACTCTCCTCTCCTCAGTATGTGTGATGGTTCCGAGGCAAGATGGTGGTGCCCGTATCCTGAACAGAGTTGCAGCCCAGTGGGGGAAGAATAATAAGTGACTAAAAACATAAAATATATTAATTTTAGAAGCTGGGGAATAGTTCTTAGTATGACCTCTCGCTACCTGGCGCTCTCCAATGCATTTCAATGGAACAATCTTTAAATATTCATAATTAATTGTTATTAATTTTTTTTTTTTTTTTTTTAAATATGAAAAATTCTGTGACTGCTTCTGCCATTTTTAATATTTTTTTTAAGGTAAAAAAAAAAAAAAAAAAAGGACAGAATTGATATTACAGGTCTGATATTAAAGTGGACCAACACCCAGGGGTGATCGGCCCGGGAATCTATAAGATTCCCGGGCCGATCACCTCCCTCACCGCGGGACATCCGAGATCGGGATGTCCCGCGGGGTGAAACCCTCCCAAAACCCCAACAAAACTTTACCTTATTGACGTGTGACAGCGACGTCCAAGACAGCGCGTCCGCCGCCGGCTCCTGCGCGCCCCTCTAGACGTGCGCGCGCCCTGTAAGAGTGACGTGCGGGAGGCGGTGGCGGCGGCGGACGCGCTGTCTTGGACGTCGCTGTCACCCGCTTGGACGTCGGCGGGGATTGGACAGCGCGGTCACGTGGGAGCGTGGTGAGGTGAGTTTTTGGGGCTTTCTGGGGGGTTTCACACAGCGGGGTGATCGGGGTGCCCCCCCCCCCCGAAGTGGACCAAAACCCAGGATAGTCAAAATCCTGAGTGTTGGTCCACTTTAATGTATTCATATTACAAAATTATTTTAAAAACTTGCTTTTTTTGGTTTCCAAAAATATGGTTGTTTGGGGGTTAAAAAACTACTTTTAACCCATCGCCGCCAGCGCTCTGGGGTTTAAACAAGCATTGAACAGCGCTAGAATTTTTTGAGCGTGATTTGTTAATGAATATGGTGGAAGCCGGTCGCTCTGACCAGTCGCTATCATGCGCTCCCATACAGTGCAAAACCTGTCAAATAGCGACTCCTCACCCAATATTCAACACTACGGCAAACCGTCGCTATCAACTACCGAACAACGGCCAAGCACAGCGACTACTAGCGGGCGCTCTGAAAATGCCGCTACTGTCGCTCAACTGTCGCTACCTGCCGCTGTTAATGAATCGGCCTCTTAGTTCCAGGAAGCCCCAGGGTGTCATCATTCCGATTCTTCCTCCTTTTATGTGTACAGGCGGCTTATGAATAAAGATACGCGCTGAAGCTTTTGCTCGTGTTGGGGGGCTCCGACTGTCTGCGGGTGCGCGTCCACGGGCTCTGGCGCCCGGTGCGCGTTCTCATTACTGGAAGGTCAGATCGAGTCCCTTGTGCCACCCTTGTGCCCCCCTTGTGCCACCCTTGTGCCCCCCTTGTGCCACCCTTGTGCCCCCCTTGTGCCCCCTTGTGCCCCCCTTGTGCCCCCCTTGTGCCCCCTTGTGCCCCCCTTGTGCCCCCTTGTGCCCCCCTTGTGCCCCCTTGTGCCACCCTTGTGCCACCCTTGTGCCCCCTTGTGCCCCCCTTGTGCCCCCTTGTGCCCCCCTTGTGCCCCCTTGTGCCCCCCTTGTGCCCCCCTTGTGCGGGTCCTGCTTTACCATTCGGGCCGGGGGATTTGTAGTCGCCCGGCTGGTCCAGCAGAAATCAGTTCCCTGCATTGAGCTGCCAGCGGCTGTGCTTGGCGACTTATGTCAATTCAATTCAACTCAATTTATTGTTCGCCGAGTACATGGTGAGATGAACGAGGAATTCTTTTTGGCATATACACAGTGCAACAGTTAACAGGTAAAGCGGACCTTCAGCATCATTTAATAAAAAGCCCAAACCTTTAAAAAACTATCCCCCAGCATCTAAAATTAATAGATTTAAAGTTTTTAATCACTTTTTACTCTTTGTTTCGCTGGCCTGCAACTCTGTTCAGCACTCTAGGATACGGGCGCCACCATCTTGGCTCAGTAGCATCACATACTGAGTAGAGGAGAGGGGTCATAATTGCAGGGGAGCGGGGTAATAGCTGTGCTTTGCACAGACAGAGCAGAGCTGGGGGTCAGGAAAAGGTCAGCAATCCCAGAATGCAGAGAGACACAGTCAGAAGACACTTCCTGTTTGCAGACTGCCTGCATCTCCATGGGCCACCATCTTGGATGTTTAAAGTCTCAGAAAATGCAGTAGATGCAGGTAGGGTGATTTTTAATCTGGGCAATCTGTATGTACAGGGGGGAAACATATAAGATAGGCTCTTATTCAGGGTGAGGGCCCGGATTAATGTGGGCAATCTGTATGTACAGGGGGGAAACATACAAGATAGGCTCTTATTCAGGGTGAGGGCCCGGATTAATGTGGGCAATCTGTATGTACAGGGTGTGGGAAACATACAAGATAGACTCTTATTCAGGGTGAAGGTCCGGATTAATGTGGGCAATCTGTATGTACAGGGTGTGGGAAACATACAAGATAGGCTCTTATTCAGGGTGAGGGCCCGGATTAATGTGGGCAATCTGTATGTACAGGGTGTGGGAAACATATAAGATAGACTCTTATTCAGAGTGAAGGTCCAGATTAATGTGAGCAATCTGTATGTACAGGGGGAAACATATAATATAGACTCTTATTCAGGGTGAGGGTCCGGATTAATGTGAGCAATCTGTATGTACAGGGTGTGGGAAACATATAAGATAGGCTCTTATTCAGGGTGAAGGACCGGATTAATGCGGGCAATCTGTATGTACAGGGTGTGGGGAATATATAAGATAGGCTCTTATTCAGGGTGAAGGTCCGGATTAATGCGGGCAATCTGTATGTACAGGGTGTGGGGAATATATAAGATAGGCTCTTATTCAGGGTGAAGGTCCCGATTAATGTGAGCAATCTGTATGTACAGGGTGTGGGAAACATATAAGATAGGCTCTTATTCAGGGTGAAGGTCTGGTTTAACTACAGTTTACATAGAAAAGGGAACAGAGATACAGATGCTCTTCCATAGTGCAAATGATACAAAGTACAATTGATACCAGCTTGAGTCCGGGCCTATGATGCCTGGCTATTGCTGAGTATGTGGACAGCCAAAGGAAAGAAACCCTTCCTAGACCTAGAGGTCCTGCAGGCTGATACCGCGAGACTCCGCCCAGATGGTAAGTGCTGGAATAGGGCGTGTCCAGGGTGGGAGGGATCCCGAAGTATCTTTTCTGCCCGAGTCTTGATTCTGCGTTCGCGCAGGTCCTACAGGGATGGTAACGGCGGCTCCAATTATTCTTTTTTTTTTTTTTTTTAACAATATTTTTATTGAAGTATAAAGATGGTACATCAAAAAGCGAGTTGCAATACTTCATATAGCAAAAGCTAGGAAAAACATCCAAATGCATGTGGGCTGATACACAACAAAGCACTGATGACCTCTTACATATATCAATCAATATAAATGCAATAAGACAATAGGTAAGAAGCAGGGTAAAAGAAGAGAGTAGGAAGGAGAAAGGAGAGAGGAGGGTGAAAGGGGAAAAGGGGGAAAGAGAGGGGGATGGGTGTCCAAACTCCGTCCTTTAACAGACGAGGATGTTGGGAGGTTAAGTGGTAAAGAGGCGACGGTCAAAATTTCTGGGCTGGAAATGAGTGATCCAACCCTCCCAGGTAGCAAGAAATGGAGTAAGGTCGCCTTGCATCGAGGCTGCCATTTTTTCGAAGAGCATTATCTCGTTGATGCGAGGTATCAAGGTTCCACTGGGAATGTACCTACTCTTCCATGACTGCGCAATGGTCAGTTTAGCGGCTGTCAGGATATGCCTTATGGGGGCTCCAATTATTCTTTCTGCTGTCTTTATTGTTCTTTGGAGTCTGCACTTGTCCCTTTTTGTAGCTCCCTCGAACCAGACAGAGAAAGAAAAACACAGCACAGAACCAATGACGGCATTGAAGAAGAGCTCTAGCAACTTTTGAAAAAAAGTCATTTAAGGTGCGCACTGGAATAAATCGAGAAAAATTGATTCTTTAAAAAAACAATAATAAAATTCATTTATTGTGTTTATATGGTCTTGAAATCACAAAAATACACACAGAAATGACACTGAAATCACATCACATACGACACAGCTATAATACACATAATGCCCCATTCTGGGTATGTTAAGAAGGTTATATCCAATTAGATTGCTATTTCATATCTGTCGCGGACCGGGTGTGGCGGCACAGGTGTGGATCCGCTGTGACTGTGATACTGATAGCGAGTGCCGCGTCAGGGGAGCGGAGTCTAAGAGGCTGATTTATTAATAGCGCCAGGTAGCGACAGTTGAGCGACTGTAGCGGTATTTTCACAGCGCCCGCTAGTAGTCGCTGTGCTTGGCCGTTGTTCGGCTGTTGACAGCGACTCAGTCGGTGTGCAGTAATGTTGAATACAAGGTGACGAGTCGCTATTTGACAGGTTCCGCGATGTATGGGAGCGCATGATAGCAACTGGTCAGAGCGACCGGCTTCCACCATATTCATCAAAAAATCATGCTCAACAAATTCAAGCGCTGTGAAATGCTTGTTTAAACCCCAGAGCGCTGGAGGCGATGTGTTAAAAGTAGTTTTTTAACCCCCAAACCACCATATTTTTGGAAACCAAAAAAAAAAAAATATTTTAAATAATTTAGTAATATGAATACATTAATATCAGACCTGTAATATCAATTCCGTACAATTTTTTTTTTTTTTCCCTTAAAAAAATTATCTAAAATGGCAGAAGTGGTCCCAGAATTTTTCACATTAAAAAAAAAAAAAAAAAAAAACATTAATAACAATTAATTTTTAATATTTAAAGATTGTTCTATTGAAATGCATTGGAGAGCGCCAGGTAGCGAGAGGTCATACCTGTCGCTGTTCAAGGTCGGACGCTGGCGCTGTGGGCTGAGGCTGGAATAATGATGAATGAGTGGCTATATGGCGCTATCTCAGTCGCTAAGCAGGATTGGCTTGATAAATGTGTGATTGTGGTGGGGAGCCGGCGTTCTCATGGCGGTGCCCGTCATTACCGGCCGCTCACCAGTCGCTACCTGTCGCTATTCCTTCATAAATAAGGGCCTTAGAGGCCACCGGTATTCACCAGAGCCCGCCGCAAGGCAGGTTGGTCTTGTAGCGGCGAGTGATCCCCAGGTCGCTACCCCCCAACAGCGGCTCAGCCACACAGTCAGCCGAGGTACTGCGTGGTACAAAGGAGGCAGGCAAAAGGCGATGTCAAAGTTCAAGCAGAGGTCAGGGCTGGCAGCACAGGTTCAGAGTCGGGGACAGGCAAAGGTCGGTACACGGGTGAGCAATACTGAAAACAACTGACTTTCTGCATACATAGGAAGACCAAGATCCGGCACTGATGGAAAAGGAAGTGCCCATTAAATAGGGGAAGTGGATGCAGGATTGGAAGACTGGGCACCAATCAGTGGTGTACCGGCCCACTTCAGGAATCCGGCGCGCGCGCCCCCTAGAGCACGGCGACGTGCGCGCACTGGATCATGCGAGGAGGCAGAGGGAGGAGAAGGGAGACGACTGGGAGCAGCCGGAGCGCGGTCAGCCGCTGCGCCGGAAGCCGCGGCCCCGCCGGCAGGAGCGGGTGAGGAGGGAGAATGGGGAAGAAAAAACTTCATGAAAAGCCCAGTTTAGTAGTAAAGACAAACATATATCAAATATTGCACAAACCCCTGCAGCCTCATATTGTATCTGTTCCCTGGATCTAAAACACACCTCTTATGGAGCACACACTAGATTCCACCAATGAGCATATAAGCTATACACAGTCTAGTTCCAATTCCAATACACAGTATAGTTCCAATTTACCAGCATAGAATGTAGTAATCGGTTATCCATCATATACAGCACATTCGCATCAACCCTGATGGCCGTTTCGAGCTATTGTCTCGCGCGCTTTAAACTCACATTGCCTCTTCTCACTTTCTCTTTTGATTTCCAGCCCCTTGATGGTCAGGGGTGACACGGGGCCGGATTCTTCCTGAAGTCCACTACCATCTCTAGAGTTTTTGAAGGGTTTATAACCAGATTGTGTCTAGTGCACCAACTGACAAGCTCCTCCACTGCTCCTCAGTAGGTTTCCTCTTTGCCGTTCTTGATCAGACCTATGACGATTGCGTCATTGGCAAACTTTACAATCCTCACAGAGTTGGCCAAGGAGGTGCAGTCATTGGTGTAGACCTATGACAATTGTGTCATCAGCAAACTTGACAATCCTCACAGAGTTGGCCAAGGAGATGCCGTCATTAGTGTAGACCTAGGACAATTGTGTCATCTGCAAACTTTACAATTCTCACAGAGTTGGCCAAGGAGGTGCCGTCATTGGTGTAGACCTATGACAATTGTGTCATCTGCAAACTTTACAATCCTCACAGAATTGGCCAAGGAGGTGCCGTCATTGGTGTAGACCTATGACAATTGTGTCATCAGCAAACTTGACAATCCTCACAGAGTTGGCCAAGGAGATGCCGTCATTGGTGTAGACCTATGACAATTATGTCATCTGCAAACTTTACAATCCTCACAGAGTTGGCCAAGGAGGTGCCGTCATTGGTGTAGACCTATGACAATTGTGTCATCAGCAAACTTGACAATCCTCACAGAGTTGGCCAAGGAGATGCCGTCATTGGTGTAGACCTAGGACAATTGTGTCATCTGCAAACTTTACAATCCTCACAGAGTTGGCCAAGGAGGTGCCGTCATTGGTGTAGACCTATGACAATTGTGTCATCAGCAAACTTGACAATCCTCACAGAGTTGGCCAAGGAGATGCCGTCATTGGTGTAGACCTAGGACAATTGTGTAATCTGCAAACTTTACAATTCTCACAGAGTTGGCCAAGGAGGTGCCGTCATTGGTGTAGACCTATGACTATTTTGTCATCTGCAAACTTTACAATCCTCACAGAGTTGGCCAAGGAGGTGCCGTCATTGGTGTAGACCTATGACAATTGTGTCATCAGCAAACTTGACAATCCTCACAGAGTTGGCCAAGGAGATGCCGTCATTGGTGTAGACCTAGGACAATTGTGTCATCTGCAAACTTTACAATCCTCACAGAGTTGGCCAAGGAGGTGCCGTCATTGGTGTAGACCTATGACAATTGTGTCATCAGCAAACTTGACAATCCTCACAGAGTTGGCCAAGGAGATGCCGTCATTGGTGTAGACCTAGGACAATTGTGTAATCTGCAAACTTTACAATTCTCACAGAGTTGGCCAAGGAGGTGCCGTCATTGGTGTAGACCTATGACTATTTTGTCATCTGCAAACTTTACAATCCTCACAGAGTTGGCCAAGGAGGTGCCGTCATTGGTGTAGACCTATGACAATTGTGTCATCTGCAAACTTTGCAATCCTCACAGAGTTGGCCAAGGAGGTGCTGTCATTGGTGTAGACCTATGACAATTGTGTCATCGGCAAACTTTACAATCCTCACAGAGTTGGCCAAGGAGGTGCCGTCATTGGTGTAGACCTATGACAATTGTGTCATCTGCAAACTTTACAATCCTCACAGAGTTGGCCAAGGAGGTGCCGTCATTGGTGTAGACCTATGACGATTGTGTCATCTGCAAACTTTACAATCCTCACAGAGTTGGCCAAGGAGGTGCCGTCATTGGTGTAGACCTATGACAATTGTGTCATCTGCAAACTTTACAATCCTCACAGAGTTGGCCAAGGAGGTGCTGTCATCGGTGTAGACCTATGACAATTGTGTCATCTGCAAACTACAATCCTCACAGAGTTGGCCAAGGAGGTGCCGTCATTGGTGTAGACCTATGACAATTGTGTCATCTGCAAACTTTGCAATCCTCACAGAGTTGGCCAAGGAGGTGCTGTCATTGGTGTAGACCTATGACAATTGTGTCATCGGCAAACTTTACAATCCTCACAGAGTTGGCCAAGGAGGTGCCGTCATTGGTGTAGATAGAGAACAGGAGAGGTGACAGAACGCAGCTTTGAGGGGCACTGGTGTTAGTGTGTCTGACACTGGACCGCAATGGTCCAAGTCTAACTGTTTGGGATCTATCTGTAAGAAAGCTTTCTGTCCACGCACAGATATTATGAGGAATGTTGAGCCTAGACATCTTTTCTACCAGCAGCTTCAGACTTATGGTAGAAAAGATGCTGCCGATAGCTTTGTTGCCGGCCTATCAGCCCAAAGCCTCCTGGACCAGACCATAACCCAAAAGTTGGTGGAGGCCCTCTTTGCAGGGCAGGTGGTGGAGCCCCCGGGGGTGCGTGCCCCCCCTCCAAATCCAGGCCTGGGCCTCCAACACGCTTAATCCGGCCCTGTCCGCAAGCTCGGGGTCATTACAGCAGCGAAGGAATTGCTGATTACAAAGGAAATGTTTAGCGAGCAGATATGGCCATTAAGAAAAGATGCTCCGCACCACTCTCTAACAATGGGTGCAGGCTAGGTGTGTCTCCCTCCGCAATGTGAGCAGAGATGACAATATTACACTTGTAATGGGGTCCACCAGACCGGTCCCAAATGGAGCACCAGAAAACACCCGGCCGCACTACCGAAGGTAGTATAAAATTGCCCTTTATAGTCAATGGGTATACAAAAAATGCATGTAGAATCTATGCACATACAAAACAGACATCTAAAAACAATTAAAAAACAACAGCTTCACCGGACATATTGGTGTACAGCTCTCAAATAAATAAAGAATAGAAAGTAATCCTCTCCTCAAATTAATTGATATATATATATATATATATATATATATATATATATAAACAGTGCAATTATTTAAATCCACATATCAATAATAAATAAATACTAACCAATACATTTTATCATAAAGTGAAAAAAATGTACATCCAAAAGTGCTAAGTGCTAGTGCAAATATCCCAAAAAGTATGTCATACTGTATTAATACATTTCCCTGAACCTCCTATAAAGTTTCTGTGCAACAATATACATAAACCACATATGCCAAGTAGTGATTGAAGCAATCAAGAAAGGAGAGGGTTAATAAAATAGAAAAAATATCACCGAATAACTGGAGCTCTGGTCCGGCATCAGCATAAGCTGGCAACACCGCCGCGTTGGCGGAGGCCCCTTTGCAGGTCAAGTGGTGGGGGCCCCGGGGGTGCGCGCCCCCCTCATAATCTGGGCCTCCACCACACTTAATCCGGCCCGGGGTCATTACAGCAGTGAAGGAATTGCTGATTACAAAGGAAATGTTTAGCGCGCAGATACGGCCATTGTCACCGCGGGCCACATAACGCTCGGCTGGCTCCGGAGCGTTCAAATATAATTATACGCGTTGACAACGTGTTATGAGAAACTTAATATCACCTCGGAAGAAAGATGTCATTACTGTTTTGCTATAGCGTCGCCGACACAACAGTGTTATAGCACCGCGCTCCCGTACGCGGCGCATCATCGTCGCGGCCCCCCGCTTGCGCTTCTCGCTGTCCGTTGCTATTAGCGCATCACAGCATGGCAACCTGTCAGGGAGACGCTGATTGGGTTTGAAGTGGCGTTTAATCTGGGTGTCGGGTGATGGGCGATAATGAAGAGCTGATATCGGGGACTGGAAAACAAGCGACGGGGGGGGTGGGGGAAGGAGACAAACGGCGAGCGGCGTCTATGCACATAGAGAAAGATGGAGGTTGGGAGCCAAAAGACTTCTAAAAGGCCATGGCAAGTAGTGGCCTTGGATCCGTGATATTGCTGATTTGCCCCTGATTAGGGTCAATATCATCTACCTTAAATAAGCTTGAGCCCCAAAAATATCCTCCAAGGTCCGGGACGTTGCTGATTTGCCCCGGTTCCTGCTGATACCAATTGGATTATGGCCGTATCATCCCCCCAAATATGCTTGAGCCCAAAAAAATCTCATCCAGGATCCGGGGTATTGCCTGATTCGCCCCAGTTTCTGCAGATACCAATTGGATTAGGGTCATATCATCCTCCTCAAATATGCTTGAGCCATCATTATGCTCAAAAAATATCATCCAGGATCCGGGGTATTGCCGATTCGTCCCGGATTAGGGTTATATCATCCACTTGAAATACGCTTGAGCCACCCTTGAACCAAAAAAAAATATCCAGGGTCCGCGATTTTGCCAATTCACCCCAGTTCCTGCAGATACCAATTAGATTAGGGTCATATTACCCACCTCAAATATGCTTGAGCCATCCTTGAGCCAAAAAAATGTCATCCATACCAGGATATTGCCGATTCACCCCGGTTCCTGTAGATACCAATTGGATTAGGGTCATATCATCCACCTCAAATATTCTTGAGCCATCCTTGAGCACAAAAAAAATCTCATCATCTCATCCAAAAATTCACTCCCTGGCCACCTCCTGTTGCCTCCAACTTAAAAGCATCTCCCGCATCCGTCCTTTCCTCTCACCTGACACCAATAAAATGCTAGTGCACGCCCTGGTCATATCCCGTCTGGATTACTGCAACATCCTTCTTTGTGGCTTACCAACCAACAGACTGGAACCCCTCCAATCTATCCTGAACTCTGCTGCTCACCTCATCCATCTCTCCTCTCGCTCCTCCAGCTCTGCTCCTCCGTCCCTCCAATCTATCCTGCGCTATACACTGACCTGCCTGTAATAATACATGTGACGCTACATGACGCTGTTAGAGGCGCTATACACTGACCTGCCTGTAATAATACATGTGACACTACATGACGCTGTTAGAGGCGCTATACACTGACCTGCCTGTAATAATACATGTGACGCTACATGGCGCTGTTAGAGGTGCTATACACTGACCTGCCTCTAATAATACATGTGACACTACATGACGCTGTTAGAGGCGCTATACACTGAGCTGCCTGTAATAATACATGTGACGTTACATGACGCTGTTAGAGGAGCTATACACTGACCTGCCTGTAATAATACATGTGACACTACATGACTCTGTTAGAGGCGCTATGCACTGACCTGCCTGTAATAATACATGTGACGCTACATGGCGCTATTAGAGGCGCTATGCACTGAGCCACTGCTAGTGATACATGTGACGCTACATGACGCTGTTAGAGGTGCTCACCAGATTCACTTTCATATATATGGTTTTCACATACTACACCCAGTGTTCACTTGACGCTACGTGGCGCTACCTTGTGTTAGAGTTTCTTAAATAAGCCCCTAAATCCCAGATAAAAAGTAAACTTTTCTGGGACGGAACAGACCTCTGATACAACTCCAAAGCGCGCCTGAACTTGGTCTTTTTGTCTGGTGACATTCTTTTATAACCATACAGAAGGATCTGCATATTTGAGGTATAGAAATAAATAAATACATTTCTGAGGTGTGGCCCCTCAGCCCAGGCAGCAGCTCCAATAAACTGGACCTTCCAGCGCTACTCAGTACTATTCCAATTCGTATCATCCACCGTTTCACCTGCCGGCACCGCTGGCGACCCCAACCTGTGATCTGCTATAGCCTGCCAAGTGATCCCTCTCTGTCCCTCTCTTGGGTCCATGTCCCCCTGTCCCTTGTTGTTCTCATTTGTCTCTCTTTGAGGTGTAACATGCAGATCTGCAGCAATAAATGATTCCTTTGTCTATTTAAAGTGTTTCTATTGTAACTGTTACAATGTATCTCCTATCATTCCTTAATGGGGGGGTGTGGCTTCATCCATCACTCAATGAGAGGGCGTGGCTTCATATATCCCTCAATGAGGGGGCGTGGCTTCATCCATCCCTCAACGAGGAGGCATGGCCTCATTTACATATCGTCCCTCTTTGAGGTGTAACATGCAGATCTGCAGCAATAAATCATTAATTTGCCTATTCAAAGCGTTTCTATTGTTGTAACTGTTACAATGTATCTCCTATCCATCCCTCAATGAGGGGGCATGGCTTCATCCATCCCTCAATGAGGGGGCGTGGCTTCATCCATTCCTCAACAAGAAGGCGTGGCTTCATCCATCCCTCAATGAGGGCGCGTGGCTTCATTTAAATATCATACTTCTTTGAGGTGTAACATGCAGATCTGCAGCAATAAATGATTAATTTGCCTATTCAAAGTGTTTCTATTGTTGTAACTGTTACAATGTATCTCCTATCCATCCCTCAATGAGGGGGCGTGGCTTAATCCATCCCGTAATGAGGGGGTGTGGCTTCACCCATCCCTCAATGAGGGGGTGTGGCTTCATCCATCCGTCAACAAGGAGGCGTGGCTTCATTTACATATCGCCCCTCTTTGAGGTTTAACATGCAGATCTGCAGCAATAAATGATTTGAATGAATGAATTTGCCTATTCAAAGTGTTTCTATTGTTGTAACTGCTATACCTCTAGCAGGGCCCATTAGTGAATGACCGGTGCGGGCACGCTCCCTGTTAGAGGGAAGCGGGGGATGCGAACACCAGCGTGCATGCGCCGTTGGAGCGGGAACAAAGGTGATTGAACGGGACGATCTGGGGGGTTTCACGCAGCGAGGGATCCCGATTCTGGATCCCCCCGGGCGGAGGGAATTGATCGGCCTTTTCGATTGAGCATGCGCCGTAGGACCGGTAAGAAGTTAGTTTCTTCGGGCCGTTTGGGGGGTTTCACACAGCGGGGCATCCCCCGATCGGGGGAAAGGATCAAAACCCAAGATAGTCAAAATCCTGGGTTTTGGTCCACTTTAAAGTCAGAAAGGGAAATGATAGAAGAAAGAGGTGATTTTCTAGAGCGCCCGCAGAACATCTATGGACAGAATTCCAATAACGGAGCGTTGGCGGTTGAGGCTGTGACATGACGGCGCGCTCCCTCTATAGATCATCGCACATCGGGGGTCAGCAACGGGCACCCAGCGGCCGTCATGTGACTTCCTGTCCAAAGCTGGAATGACAGTCGGGTTCTCTCAGCAAGTGCCGCTGCATAAATTCTACCAATGACCAGACGCTTCATCAGTGTCACCATCTGGAGACGCTCAGCGCAATCACCACCGCAAGTCACATGACCCCGGAGAGGTGCCTCACAGCAATCACAGGATAGTCAGATCCCTGCCAAGAGAACAAGGGGAAGAGAAAGAGCAAGAGAGAGAAAGAAAGAAATAAGGAGAAAAGAAGAGAAACAGAGAGAGAGAGAAAGAAAGATAAAAAAAGACAAAGAAAGAAGGAAAGAAAAGAGAGAGCGAAAAAAGAGAGATAGAGAGATAATGATTGAGAAATTAAGGAGAGAAAAATAGAACAAAAGAGATACAGGGAAAGAAAAAAAGAGAGAGAGAAAGGGAGGCAAATATTGAGAGAGAGAGGGAGGGAGGGAAAAGAAAGAGAAAATAAGAGAAACCGAGAGAAAGAGAGAGAGAGAGAGAGAGAGAGAGAGAGAGGGAAAAATAGAACAAAAGAGAGACAGAGAAAGAAAAATGAGAGAGAGAAAGGGAGGCAAAGATTGAGACAGAGGGGGAGAGAATGAGAAAAGAAAAGAAACAGAGAGAGAGAGAGAAAGGAAAGAAAGATAAAGAAAGTGAGGGAGGGA
Organism: Gastrophryne carolinensis; assembly: GCA_027917425.1. Lineage (NCBI taxonomy): Eukaryota > Metazoa > Chordata > Amphibia > Anura > Microhylidae > Gastrophryne > Gastrophryne carolinensis. The sequence goes on from CM051242.1 coordinate 3,950,664, forward strand.
AAGAGAAAGAAAGAGAGAGACAGAGAAACAAGGGTTGATAGAAAGGGAGAGAAAGAAAGAGAGGGAAAGATTTAGAGGAAAAAAGTACATTTAAAGTGGACCAAAAGCCAGGATTCTGACTATTCTGGGTTTTGGTCCTTGCCCCCCCCCCCTCCCCCGATTTGGGATGCCCCGCTGTGTGAAACCCCCCAGATCGCCAAAGGTAAATCACCTCTTCCTGGTCCTTTGGTGCATGCACGAACGCTCGTCCAATCAGCGCGCTTGGAGCGCCCATCCTGATTTTGGATGCCCTGGGGGGAGGGAATCGATCGGGCCAGGAATCTTATAGATTCCCGGGCCGATCTCTGTGGGTTGCTCTTTCACCCTTGACTTGGCCTTAACCATGACCAGATTTGAGTATAATGATTTGGACTTTGGCTGTTTTGAGAGACCTCACTAGCACCAGTGACCTAAAGAGCCCTAATCTGGTGGTCAGTTGGTGTAGTAATATTGACCTAAAGAGCCCTAATCTGGTGGTCAGTTGGTGTAATAATATTGACCTAAAGAGCCCTAATCTGGTGGTCAGTTGGTGTAGCACCAGTGACCTAAAGAGCCCTAATCTGGTGGCCATTTGGTGTAGCACCAGTGACCTAAAGAGCCCTAATCTGGTGGTCAGTTGGTGTAGTAATAGTGACCTAAAGAGCCCTAATCTGGTGGTCAGTTGGTGTAGCACCAGTGACCTAAAGAGCCCTAATCTGGTGGTCAGTTGGTGAGGCCTTAGTTTATTGGGTGGCGTATGATGCTTTTCCTGATCACATCAGCAGCCAAAGAGTCCAAAAAAAGGACCCAGGCACCCTTGGCTTGGCCTTGGCCTTAACCTTGGCCTGCTTTAGAGATTACAATTCGTGCCTCCTGTTTCAGTACAAGATCTCTCTACTACCAGTGAGACAAAATCTGGTGGTCAGTTGGTGAGGCCTTATTGGGTCATGGGGTGGGGGAAACTGCCTTTTCTGATCACATTAACAGCCACAGGACCCAGGCAGTCAATGACTTCATGAGAAAAGGTTCCTGTTCCTCGCTCCAGCATTTGTTCTTTACTTTCCAGCTAACTGCCTTGCTTTGCTCTTTTACCCTTGGCTTGGTCTTGGCCTTAACCTTGGCCAGATTTGAGGATTATGATTTGGACTTGATGTTTCGAGAGACCCCACTGGCACCAGTGACCTAAAGAGCCTTAATCTGGTGGTCAGTTGGTGTAGCACCAGTGACCTAAAGACCCTTAATCTGGTGGTCAGTTGGTGTAGCACCAGTGACCTAAAGACCCTTAATCTGGTGGTCAGTTGGTGTAGCAACAGTGACCTAAAGACCCTTAATCTGGTGGTCAGTTGGTGTAGCAACAGTGACCTAAAGAGCCCTAATCTGTTGGTCAGTTGGTGTAGCACTAGTGACCTAAAGAGCCTTAATCTGGTGGTCAGTTGGCTTTTCCTGATCACATCAGTGGCCAAAGAGTCCAAAAACAGGACACAGCCACCCTTGGCTTGGCCTTGGCCTTAATCTTGGCCTGCTTTAGAGATATCAATACGTGCCTCATGTTTCAGTACAAGGCCTCTGTAGCACCAGTGAGACATAATCTGGTGGTCAGTTGGTAAGGCCTTATTGGGTCATTGGGTGGGGGATGCTGTCTTTCCTGATCACATCAACAGCCATGGATTTCAAGTCCAGGACCCAGGCAGTCAATGACTTCAGGAGAAAAGGTTCCTGTTCCTCGCTCCAGCATTTGTTCTTTACTTTTCAGATAATCGTCTTGCTTTGCTCTTTCACCCTTGGCTTGGTCTTGGCCTTAACCTTGACCAGATTTGACGATTATGATTTGGAATTGCTATTTTGATAGACCTCACTAGCACCAGTGACCTAAAGAGCCCTAATCTGGTGGCCATTTGGTGTAGCACCAGTGACCTAAAGAGCCCTAATCTGGTGGTCAGTTGGCGTAGTACTAGTGACCTAAAGAGCCCTAATCTGGTGGTCAGTTGGTGAGGCCTTATTGGTATATTGGGTGGAGGATGATGCTTTTCCTGATCACATCAGCAGCCAAAGAGTCCAAAAACAGGACCCAGGCACCCTTGGCCTGGCCTTGGCCTTAACCTCCACCCCTTGGTTTGGTCTTGAACTTGGCCTGGTTTAGGGATTATGATTCAACCTGCTGTTTCAGTGCAGGACCTCACTAGCCCCATCACATAAATATCCATGGTCTCATAGTCAGGCTCATTGGTTCCTCCACCCCTTGATTTGGTCTTGATCTTGGCCTGATTTAAAGATTATGATTCGATCTGCTGTTTCAGGTCAGGACCTCACTAGCCCCGTCACATAAATAGCCATGGTCTGGCAGTCATTTGGAAAGCACTTATTGGCTCCTCCTCCCCTTGGTTTGTTCTTGACCTTCATCTTAGCCTGGTTTAAAGATTATGATTCGACCTGCTGTTTCAATACAGGACCTCACTAGCCCAGTCACATAAATAGCCATGGTCTGGTGGTCATTTGGAAAGGCCCTATTGGGTTATTGGCTCCTCCACCCTTTGGTTTGTTCTTGACCTTGATCTTGGTCTGATTTAAGAATTATGATTCGACCTGCTGTTTCAGTACAAGATTTCACTAGCCCCATCAACTAAATAGCCACAGTCTGTTGTTCATTTGGAAAGGCCATATTGGCTCCTCCACACCTTGGTTTGTTCTTGATCTTAGCCTGATTTAAGGATTATGATTCGGCCTGCTGTTTTAGTACAGGACCCCACTAGCCCTGTCACCTAAACATCCATGGTATGGTGGTCATTTGGAAATACCTTATTGGCTCATTGGCTCTTCCACCCCTTGGTTTGATCTTGACCTTGACCTTGGCCTGGTTTAAGGATTATGATTCAACCTACTGTTTCATTACCGGACCTCGCTAGCCCCGTCACTTAAATTGCCATGGTCTGGTGGTCATTTGGAACTCGATTCACTGGTTCTTCCACCCCCTGGTTTGGTCTTGACCTTGATCTTGGCCTTGTTTAAGGATTATTGCTTCTACTAGCCCCTTCACCTAAAGGGCCATGGTCTGGTGATCATTTTGGAAAGGCCTTATTGGCTCATTGGCTCCTCCACCCTTTGGTTTGGTCTTGACCTTGATCTTAGCCTGGTTTAAAGATTCAGATTCAGCCTGCTTATTCAGTACAATATTTCACTAGCCCCTTCACATAAATAGCCATGGTCTGGTGATCATTTGGAAAGGTCCTTATTGGCTCATTGGCTCCTCCACCCCTTGGTTTTTTCTTGACCTTGATCTTAGCCTGTTTTAAGGATTATTATTAGGCCTTTCACTATCTCCTTCACCTAAAGGGCCATGGTCTGGTGCTCATTTTGGAAAGGCCTTATTGGCTTATTAGCTCCTCCACCCCTTGGTTTGGTGTTGACCTTGATCTTGTCCTGGTTTTAGGATTATTATTAGGCCTGCAGATTCAGTCCAAGACCTCACTAGCCCCTTCACCTAAAGGGCCATGGTGTGGTGCTCATTTGGAAAAGCCTTATTGGCTCGTTGGCTCCTTCACCCCTTGGTTTGGTCTTAATCTTTGCCTGGTTTAAGGATTATGATTCAGCCTGCTGTTTCAGTACAGGACCTCACTAGCTCTGTCACCTAAACAGCCATGGTCTGGTGGTCACTTGGAAAGGCCTTATTGGCTCTTTGGCTCCTTCACCCCTTGGTTTCTTCTTGACCTTGATCTTAGCCTGGTTTAAGGATTATGATTCGGTTTAAGGATGATTATTGGGCCTGCAGATTTAGCACAAGACCTCACTAGGCCCTTCACCAAAAGGACCATGGTGTGGTGCTCATTTTGGCATGGCCTTATTGGCTCATTGGCTCCTCCACCCCTTGTTTTTTTCTTGACCTTGATCTTAGCCTGGTTTAAGGATTATGATTCAGCCTGCTGTTTCAGTACAAGATTTCCCTAACCTGTTACCTAAAGGGCCATGGTCTGGTGATCATTTTGGAAAGGTCTCACTGGCTTATTAACTCATCCACCCCTTGGTTTAGACTTGACCTTGATCTTGTCCTGGTTTAAGGATCATAATTTGGCCCTCACCAACCTCACTAGCACCATTTACATTAGCGGCCATAATATGGTGTTCATTTGGGAGAAAAAAATAAAGTTTTAAAGGGGGCTTAGGTGAATTATCCGAAGTTTTCTAGTTAAAATATAACTAAATGGTACATATAAGCTGCATCAGTTACATGATTGCAAAATGATTGCACACTGAAACCAGGATGTTACATTCATTTGTATTGAATATCAGAATGAAGTGGCTGCAGTTGAGCTGTTCGCTCAATTCATCGAACGTTCTCGACAAATCTTTATTTAATGAAAAGAAAAACATTATTCTAGCTCAGGTCACTGTTGATAAAAGCACTAAAGAGGGTTCTTTAAATTTGGCTTCTAAAATGTCAAGAGGCAATAGCGCGAAGAAGCCAAATCTCCGATGGCCACTTACCAGCAGGGGCCGGATCTGATTGCCTCTTAATTGTATCCAGGATGAGGCGAGGTGTCTAGTGAGGAGTAATGGGATAATGGATCCCACAATCGCTACTTAACAATCCCACTCAAATTTGACAAGAGGCACTCGTCGTCCCCCCGCGGGGATAGATTACGGCTGACGCCGAGCCGGGAGGAAGCCGTACGAGCGCGCACAACACCTAGGAAGAGACATTTATGAGTTTGAGGGTGGGAATCATTCCATGGCTCGGGGGGGGGGGGAGGGGGCTCCTCGACAATGGCGACGGTTTATCCATCTTCATTTGCAATATTGAAAAATGATGAGCCTTGCTTTCAAAAGACATCCATCCGGAATAAAGGCCCTCCGGCGGATTGTACGCACGCGGCAAAGGAAACAAAGGAGAACCAAAGTCCGCGCTCGCCACGGAGGCCGATCCGCGCTGAAAACCTCGGGCTACAAAGACTGAAAGATAAAAGGACAGAAAGCTGCTCTGTCTCCAATCATTATGGAAGGCGAGCGAGCGGCTGAACCAAAGACAACGAAGCTGCAGGGCAATGTCATTAGCTTGTCAACATTTGTATTTACCGACGTGCAAATTAGCATCTGACTCTCAACATTTCAAACGGCTGGGACTTGTGTTGGATGTGCACCAAAGGTGGGCCAAGCGATGGCTCCTAGTTATAATCAGCTACTGTATAACAGTTGGTAATGTGGAACTAAAGCCAAACGTTAGGTCTGCAGAGGGTCTTAGACCCTTATTTATGAAGGAATAGCGACAGGAAGCGACTGGTGAGCGGCCGGTAATGACGGGCACCGACACGAGAACGCCGGCTCCCCACCACAATCACACATTTATCAAGCCAATCCTGCTTAGCGACTGAGATAGCGCCATATAGCGACTCATTCATCATTATTCCAGCCTCAGCCCACAGCGCCAGTGTCCGACCTTGAACAGCGACAGGTATGACCTCTCGCTACCTGGCGCTCTCCAATGCATTTCAATGGAACAATCTTTAAATATTAATAATTAATTGTTATTATTATTATATTTTTTTTTTATGTGAAAAATTCTGTGACCATTTTTTAATAATTTTTTAAAGAGAAAAAAAATAAAAATAAAAATTGTGCAGAATTGATATTACAGGTCTGATATTAATGTATTCATATTACTAAATTATTTAAAAAACTTGTTTTTTTTGGTTTCCAAAAATATGGGGGTTTGGGGGTTAAAAAACTACTTTTAACCCATCGCCGCCAGCGCTCTGGAGTTTAAACAAGCATTTTACAGCGCGAGAATTTTTTGAGCGTGATTTTTTAATGAATATGGTGGGAGCCGGTCGCTAGGGCCAGTCGCTATCATGCGCACCCATACAGCGCGGAACCTGTCAAATAGCGACTCCTCACCCAATGTTCAACATTACGGCAAACCGACTGAGTCGCTATCAACTACCGAACAACGGCCAAGCACAGCGACTACTAGCGGGCGCTCTGAAAATGCCACTACAGTCGCTCAACTGTCACTACCTGCCGCTATTAATGAATCGGCCTCCCCGTTTCAGATCAGAGCCAATTTCAACCCGAATATGCCAATTCAGTACGGTCCATGCCGGATCTGAATAGTATAAAGGGGGGTGGGAGCAGCTCGATCATTATTATTTATACAAAATTATTATTATTATTTAGGGCCTGGGAACTAATTTACCGCCCAGTTTAACCCTCTCATCAACTAAATATCAAGCAACAAACATGTCTAGCTGTGTGGAAAGACAGAGATTTGGTTGCATATATCTGCAGATACATGTGGAAGCCACACTGCCCCGGCAAGGCACTCTGTGTTTAGTGTGGTCCCTACTCTCAATTCTGAGTCCCCAAAGTTGGGACATGCAATGCAGACAAATATCTGAGAGCTACTCACCTGGGAAGCAGCCAGCCTCCCTTTAGAACACTTCACAGGGAGGGATCTGAATAGTAGAAATATTCCAACAAATGGCAGGCTGATTCATTACTAACGCCAGGTAGCGACAGACGAGCGTCTGTAGAGCGGATTTCAGAGCGACCGCTAGTAGTCGCTGTGCTCGGCCATGGTTAGTTGTTTCAGAGCGCCTCAGTCGCTGGCCGGCATCGATGAATATGTTCTGTGAGTCGCAGTACAGAGCTATATGGGAGCGAATGGTAGCGCCAGCTCAGTGTGACTAACTCGCACCAAATCCATTAAAAAAAAAAAAGCCTCACACAGTTCCGGCGCTCAAAATCGGGTCGTTGTGGCCCAGAGCGCCAGACGCTGTGTGATTAAAGTCTGTTTTTGAACACGTATCTACTAGTAACAAAGCAAAAACATATGGAATTACATTGTTATTACATTGTGACATGAACACTTTAATACCAGACATGTAATGGCAATTCTGCATAAAAATATGAAAAATCAAAATAGTTTTCAAAAATGTCATTTTCTAGACCAGGATACATTTTAGAAAGATTTTAGTTTTTATACAAAAAAAAAAAAAAAAATTGGGATCAGGAAAGGGATTTAAGGATCATCTATTGAAATGTATGGGAGAGCGGCAGGTAGCGACAGGTAAGACGTGACGCTCTGCAACGCCTGGAATAATGATGAATTGGACGCTACATGGCGTTGTTCTAGTCGCTCAGCAGATTCGGCTTCATAAATGTGCAAATGCTGCCGTGTCTGGCGTTCACCTGCCGCTACCTGACGCTTACAAGGCACTACCTGGCGCTAGAGCTTCATGAATAAGGCCCTTAGTTTCCGATGAGGCCGAGACTGGGACTTATGTTATGATGGATGCGCTTCAAGGTGGGCCATGAGATGGCTGCTATTTATAGAAAGCTATTCAGCTATCAGCTATTAGAGAAAATTATAGAACATTTGGTAACGTGGAACTAAATTCAAAAAGTTAGTTCTAGGGAGGGTCTTAGGATTCGATCAGAGTGATAGACATGCAACAAATGGGCCATGAGATGGGTTATAATCAGCTACTGTATAACAGTTCAAACTAAAGTTAAAAGTTAGGTCTAGAGAGGGTCTTAAATTCTAATGTTGCCAATTCAGTTGGGTCCAGGCCCTTTCTGTGCAAAATAGCACCCGATGCTCAACATTTCCAATGGCTAAGGCTGAGACTGGGACGTCTGTTATGATGGACGCTCACCAACTGGGGCCGTGAGATGGTTCCTTTCAGTGTAACAGTAAGCAATTGTGCAACAGTTGGAACTATAGTGAAAAATCAGGTCTAGAGAGGGTCTTAGGAATCGGGTCAGAGGTAAATTCAATCCTAATATTTCCAATTCAGTTGGATCCAGACCAGACCCGAATGGTAGCAATATTCGTGAAAATTAGCATCCAATGCTCAGAATTTCCGATGGCAGAGACCAGGACGTGGAGGCTGATTCATTACTAACGCCAGGAATCAGCAGATGAGCGTCTGTATAGTGGCGCTTAGAGCGACCTCTAGTAGACGCTGTAAGCGGGTATCAGGTGCTGTAATAGAGCGCCTCAGTCGCTGTAGTAGCCTCTAACAGCGTCATGTAGAGTCACATGTATTATTACAGGCAGGTCAGTGTATAGCGACTCTAACAGCGTCATGTAGCGTCACATGTATTATTACAGGCAGGTCAGTGTATAGCGACTCTAACAGCGCCATGTAGTGTCACATGTATTATTACAGGCAGGTCAGTGTATAGCGCCTCTAACAGCGCCATGTAGTGTCACATGTATTATTACAGGCAGGTCAGTGTATAGCGCCTCTAACAGCGCCATGTAGCGTCACATGTATTATTACAGGCAGGTCAGTGTATAGCACCTCTAACAGCGCCATGTAGTGTCACATGTATTATTACAGGCAGGTCAGTGTATAGCGCCTCTAACAGCGCCATGTAGCGTCACATGTATTATTACAGGCAGGTCAGTGTATAGCGACTCTAACAGCGCCATGTAGCGTCACATGTATTATTACAGGCAGGTCAGTGTATAGCGCCTCTAACAGCGCCATGTAGTGTCACATGTATTATTACAGGCAGGTCAGTGTATAGCGCCTCTAACAGCGCCATGTAGCGTCACATGTATTATTACAGGCAGGTCAGTGTATAGCACCTCTAACAGCGCCATGTAGTGTCACATGTATTATTACAGGCAGGTCAGTGTATAGCGCCTCTAACAGCGCCATGTAGCGTCACATGTATTATTACAGGCAGGTCAGTGTATAGCGCCTCTAACAGCGTCATGTAGTGTCACATGTATTATTACAGGCAGGTCAGTGTATAGCACCTCTAACAGCGCCATGTAGCGTCACATGTATTATTACAGGTGGCTCAGTGTATAGTGCCTCTAACAGCGCCATGTAGCGTCACATGTATTATAACAGGTGGCTCAGTGTATAGCGCCTCTAACAACGTCATGTAGCGTCACATGTATTATTACAGGTGACTCAGTGTATAGTGCCTCTAACAGCGCCATGTAGTGTCACATGTATTATTACAGGCAGCTCAGTGTATAGCGCCTCTAACAGCGTCATGTAGCGTCACATGTATTATTACAGGCAGGTCAGTGTATAGCGCCTCTAACAGCGTCATGTAGTGTCACATGTATTATTACAGGCAGCTCAGTGTATAGCGCCTCTAACAGCGTCATGTAGCGTCACATGTATTATTACAGGCAGCTCAGTGTATAGCGCCTGTAACAGCGTCATGTAGCGTCACATGTATTATTACAGGCAGGTCAGTGTATAGCACCTCTAACAGCGCCATGTAGCGTCACATGTATTATTACAGGCAGCTCAGTGTATAGCGCCTGTAACAGCGTCATGTAGCGTCACATGTATTATTACAGGCCGCTCAGTGTATAGCGCCGGCGCTCTAGCTTCCAGAGCCAGGTATTACCTGTCGCTCTGTGTCGCTCTCCCATACATTTCAATGGCTGTTCATTAGTTGTGTATAAACAGCGTGTTTGACATTTTTTTTTTTTTGCTCCAATCATTGTGTGACATCTTCTGGCTGCAAACAAACACTTTTAGAAACTTTTTAGATTTTTTATATTTTTATGCAGAATTTCAGGCCTGGCACTAAAGTATTAATGTCACAGTGTTATATCAATGTCATTCCATGTGTTTTCGCTTTGTTACTGGTGGATACAGTAACAAAGCCCTACAGAGCCCAGATCCAGAGCGCTGATGCTGTGTGTGGTATCGGTCGCACTGAGCTGGCGCTACCTCTCGCTCCGTGCAGCGCTGTACTGGTGTTAGAGCGCCCATCATACATCACATTCATCAATGCCCGCCAGGTTACTAGAGCGCTCTGTTACGGCGCCCGATACCTGCTTACAACAACTACTAGTGGTCGCTCTAAGCGCCACTATACAGACGCTCATCTGCCGAAACCTGACACTAGTAAAGAATCAGCCTCAAAGTCCTGATGGAGCCAGAAATGATTTCTCATCTAATTCCGAAAGATTTCTGCTCTGATTCCTGATGGAGCCGGGAATGATTTCTGATCTGATTCCTGATGGAGCCGGGAATGATTTCTGATCTGATTCCTGATGGAGCCGGGAATGATTCCTGATCTGATTCCTGATGGAGCCAGGAATGATTTCTGATCTGATTCCTGATGGATTCGGGAATGATTTCTGATCTGATTCCTGATGGAGCCAGGAATGATTTCTGATCGGATTCCTGATGGATTCGGGAATGATTTCTGATCTGATTCCTGATGGAGCCAGGAATGATTTCTGATCTGATTCCTGATGGAGCCAGGAATGATTTCTGATCTGATTCCTGATGGATTCGGGAATGATTTCTGATCTGATTCCTGATGGAGCCAGGAATGATTTCTGATCTGATTCCTGATGGAGCCAGGAATGATTTCTGATCGGATTCCTGATGCACCCGGGAATGATTTCTGATCTGATTCCTGATGGAGTCGGGAATGATTTCTGATCTGATTCCTGATGGAGCCGAGAATGATTTCTGATCTGATTCCTGATGGAGTCGGGAATGATTTCTGATCTGATTCCTGATGGAGCCGGGAATGATTTCTGATCTAATTCCTGATGGAGCCGGGAATGATTTATGATCTGATTCCTGATGGAGCCGGGAATGATTTCTGATCTGATTCCTGATGGAGCTGAGAATGATTTCTGATCTGATTCCTGAGGCAGCCGGGAATGATTTCTGATCTGATTCCTAATGGAGCCGGGAATGATTTCTGATCTGATTCCTGATGGAGCCGGGAATGATTTCTGATCGAATTCCTGATGGAGCTGAGAATGATTTCTGATCTGATTCCTGATGGAGTCGGGAATGATTTCTGATCTGATTCCTGATGGAGTCGGGAATGATTTCTGATCTGATTCCTGATGGAGCCGAGAATGATTCCTGATCTGATTCCTGATGGAGTCGGGAATGATTTCTGATCTAATTCCTGATGGAGCCGGGAATGATTTCTGATCTAATTCCTGATGGAGCCGAGAATGATTACTGATCTGATTCCTGATGGAGCCGGGAATGATTTCTGATCTGATTCCTGATGGAGTCGGGAATGATTTCTGATCTGATTCCTGATGGAGCCGAGAATGATTCCTGATCTGATTCCTGATGGAGCCGGGAATGATTTCTGATCTGATTCCTGATGGAGCCGAGAATGATTTCTGATCTGATTCCTGATGGAGCCGGGAATGATTTCTGATCTGATTCCTGATGGAGCCAGGAATGATTTCTGATCTGATTCCTGATGGAGCTGAGAATGATTTCTGATCTGATTCCTGATGGAGCCGAGAATGATTTCTGATCTGATTCCTGATGGAGCCAGGAATGATTTCTGATCAAATTCCTGATGGAGCTGAGAATGATTTCTGATCTGATTCCTGATGGAGCCGAGAATGATTTCTGATCTGATTCCTGATGGAGCCGGGAATGATTTCTGATCTGATTCCTGATGGAGCCAGGAATGATTTCTGATCTGATTCCTAATGGAGCCGGGAATGATTTCTGATCTGATTCCTGATGGAGCTGAGAATGATTTCTGATCTGATTCCTGATGGAGCTGGGAATGATTTCTGATCTGATTCCTGATGCAGCCGCAAATGATTTCTGATCTGATATCTGATGGAGCCGGGAATGATTTATGATCTGATTCCTGATGGAGCCGGGAATGATTTCTGATCTGATTCCTGATGCAGCCGCAAATGATTTCTGATCTGATTCCTGATGGAGCCGGGAATGATTTCTGCTTTGATTCCTGATGGAGCCGGGAATGATTTCTGATCTGATTCCTGATGGAGCCGGGAATGATTTCTGATCTGATTCCTGATGGAGCTGAGAATGATTTCTGATCTGATTCCTGATGGAGCCGAGAATGATTTCTGATCTGATATCTGATGGAGCCGGGAATGATTTATGATCTGATTCCTGATGGAGCCAGGAATGATTTCTGATCTGATTCCTAATGGAGCCGGGAATGATTTCTGATCTGATTCCTGATGGAGCTGAGAATGATTTCTGATCTGATTCCTGATGGAGCTGAGAATGATTTCTGATCTGATTCCTGATGGAGCTGAGAATGATTTCTGATCTGATTCCTGATGGAGCTGGGAATGATTTCTGATCTGATTCCTGATGCAGCCGCAAATGATTTCTGATCTGATATCTGATGGAGCCGGGAATGATTTATGATCTGATTCCTGATGGAGCCGGGAATGATTTCTGATCTGATTCCTGATGGAGCTGAGAATGATTTCTGATCTGATTCCTGATGGAGCTGAGAATGATTTCTGATCTGATTCCTGATGGAGCTGAGAATGATTTCTGATCTGATTCCTGATGGAGCTGGGAATGATTTCTGATCTGATTCCTGATGCAGCCGCAAATGATTTCTGATCTGATATCTGATGGAGCCGGGAATGATTTATGATCTGATTCCTGATGGAGCCGGGAATGATTTCTGATCTGATTCCTGATGGAGCCGGGAATGATTTCTGATCTGATTCCTGAAGGAGCAGGGAATGATTTCTGATCTGATTCCTGATGGAGCCGGGAATGATTTCTGATCTGATTCCTGATGGAGCCGGGAATGATTTCTGCTCTGATTCCTGATGGAGCCGGGAATGATTTCTGATCTGAATCCTGATGGAGCCGGGAATGATTTCTGATCTGATTCCTGATGGAGTCGAGATTGATTTCTGATCTGATTCCTGATGGAGCCGAGAATGATTCCTGATCTGATTCCTGATGGAGTCGGGAATGATTTCTGATCTAATTCCTGATGGAGCCGGGAATGATTTCTGATCTAATTCCTGATGGAGCCGAGAATGATTCCTGATCTGATTCCTGATGGAGCCGGGAATGATTTCTGATCTGATTCCTGATGGAGTCGGGAATGATTTCTGATCTGATTCCTGATGGAGCCGAGAATGATTCCTGATCTGATTCCTGATGGAGCCGGGAATGATTTCTGATCTGATTCCTGATGGAGCCGAGAATGATTTCTGATCTGATTCCTGATGGAGCCGAGAATGATTTCTGATCTGATTCCTGATGGAGCCGGGAATGATTTCTGATCTGATTCCTGATGGAGCCAGGAATGATTTCTGATCTGATTCCTGATGGAGCTGAGAATGATTTCTGATCTGATTCCTGATGGAGCCGAGAATGATTTCTGATCTGATTCCTGATGGAGCCAGGAATGATTTCTGATCAAATTCCTGATGGAGCTGAGAATGATTTCTGATCTGATTCCTGATGGAGCCGAGAATGATTTCTGATCTGATTCCTGATGGAGCCGGGAATGATTTCTGATCTGATTCCTGATGGAGCCAGGAATGATTTCTGATCTGATTCCTAATGGAGCCGGGAATGATTTCTGATCTGATTCCTGATGGAGCTGAGAATGATTTCTGATCTGATTCCTGATGGAGCTGGGAATGATTTCTGATCTGATTCCTGATGCAGCCGCAAATGATTTCTGATCTGATTCCTGATGGAGCCAGGAATGATTTCTGATCTGATTCCTAATGGAGCCGGGAATGATTTCTGATCTGATTCCTGATGGAGCTGAGAATGATTTCTGATCTGATTCCTGATGGAGCTGAGAATGATTTCTGATCTGATTCCTGATGGAGCTGAGAATGATTTCTGATCTGATTCCTGATGGAGCTGGGAATGATTTCTGATCTGATTCCTGATGCAGCCGCAAATGATTTCTGATCTGATATCTGATGGAGCCGGGAATGATTTATGATCTGATTCCTGATGGAGCCGGGAATGATTTCTGATCTGATTCCTGATGGAGCCGGGAATGATTTCTGATCTGATTCCTGATGGAGCCGGGAATGATTTCTTATCTGATTCCTGATGGAGCCGGGAATGATTTCTGCTCTGATTCCTGATGGAGCCGGGAATGATTTCTGATCTAATTCCTGATGGAGCCGGGAATGATTTCTGATCTGAATCCTGATGGAGCCGGGAATGATTTCTGATCTGATTCCTGATGGAGCCGGGAATGATTTCTTATCTGATTCCTGATGGAGCTGAGAATGATTTCTGATCTGATTCCTGATGGAGCTGAGAATGATTTCTGATCTGATTCCTGATGGAGCTGAGAATGATTTCTGATCTGATTCCTGATGGAGCTGGGAATGATTTCTGATCTGATTCCTGATGCAGCCGCAAATGATTTCTGATCTGATATCTGATGGAGCCGGGAATGATTTATGATCTGATTCCTGATGGAGCCGGGAATGATTTCTGATCTGATTCCTGATGGAGCCGGGAATGATTTCTGATCTGATTCCTGATGGAGCTGAGAATGATTTCTGATCTGATTCCTGATGGAGCTGAGAATGATTTCTGATCTGATTCCTGATGGAGCTGAGAATGATTTCTGATCTGATTCCTGATGGAGCTGGGAATGATTTCTGATCTGATTCCTGATGCAGCCGCAAATGATTTCTGATCTGATATCTGATGGAGCCGGGAATGATTTATGATCTGATTCCTGATGGAGCCGGGAATGATTTCTGATCTGATTCCTGATGGAGCCGGGAATGATTTCTGATCTGATTCCTGATGGAGCCGGGAATGATTTCTTATCTGATTCCTGATGGAGCCGGGAATGATTTCTGCTCTGATTCCTGATGGAGCCGGGAATGATTTCTGATCTAATTCCTGATGGAGCCGGGAATGATTTCTGATCTGAATCCTGATGGAGCCGGGAATGATTTCTGATCTGATTCCTGATGGAGCCGGGAATGATTTCTTATCTGATTCCTGATGGAGCCGAGAATGATTTCTGATCTAATTCCTGATGGAGCCGGGAATGATTTCTGATCTAATTCCTGATGGAGCCGGGAATGATTTCTTATCTGATTCCTAATGGAGCCGAGAATGATTTCTGATCTAATTCCTGATGGAGCCGGGAATGATTTCTGATCTGATTCCTGAGGCAGCCGGGAATGATTTCTGATCTGATTCCTGAATGAGCCGGGAATGATTTCTGATCGAATTCCTGATGGAGCTGAGAATGATTTCTGATCTAATTCCTGATGGAGCCGGGAATGATTTCTGATCTGATTCCTGATGGAGCCGAGAATGATTTCTGATCTGATTCCTGATGGAGCTGAGAATGATTTCTTATCTGATTCCTGATGGAGCCGAGATTGATTTCTGATCGGATTCCTGATGGAGCCGGGAATGATTCCTGATCTGAATCCTTAAGAATCCGGGAATCGTCAGACTATGACCGTCCCAGTTTCGCCCCACGTGGGCTCTGCGCTGGCTCAGCAGTGGTCCATGGTGGGTCACAGGTATTTTATTGTAAATCCGGTAGACGCATGGGAATCGGGAATGCCGCCGGGAATGGCTGAGCCTTTCATATATATATCCTCCTGATGAGAGCTTTGAAGGCGAGGATGAGAAGCTGCGCCGGGGGAGCAGGGTGGGCGAGTGCGACTCTTCTTTACCCTTTGTATAATTAACACTTCCCTTTATCTCGACGCTCTTTTTTTTCGTCCACGCTTCTCCCTTAATCTCCATTCTAATTAATTTTAGATAACAATTAAAAAGGAAAATGTCAGCACAAAAAAATTGGAACGTTTATCCGCGCTATAGTGTTTTTTTTTTTTAGACTCACTGCCGCGGGGGAGAGACAAGATGTCAGCTCCAGGCGCGGATGCTAAGTGAGCTGTGTTAGCGTTGCACCCGGCGGAGGGGGGGGATTAGAGCCACCTGCTCTGTGGAAGCAGAGCAATACCACTTTTATATATTCTATAGAAGTGGCGGGAGGTGAGTATATGTCTCGCTTTTTTCAATGCCCACTTACCTTTTACTCCATGAAGTTAGCAAGGTGGAAGCTAATTACTGACGCCAGGTATTGGCAGATGAGCGTCTGCATTGCGGCGCTTAGAGCGACCGATAGTAGACGCTGTAAGCGGGTATCGGGCGCTGTAACATAGCGCCTCAGTCGCTCTAGTAACCTGGCCGGCATTGATGAATGTGATGTGTGTTGGGCACTCCAGTACAGCGCTGCAGGAAGCGAGAGGCAGTGCCAGCTCAGTGCGTCCAGCACTCGGCGCTCCACACCAAAAAATGACACACACCCAGCGTCGGCGCTCTGGATCTGGGCGCTGTAGCATAGAGCGCCAGACGCTGTGTGATTAAAGTCTGTTTTGGAACACATATCCAACAAAGTGAAAACACATGGAATGACATTGTTATAACACTGTGACATTAACACTTTAGTGCCAGACCTGTAATGACAATTCTGCATAAAAATATAAAAAGTCCAAAAAGTTTATAAAAGTGTTTGCAAACACTGGAGCAAAAATAAATAAAAATGAAAAAATGTTTATACACAAGCAAATGAACGTCCATTGAAATGTATGGGAGAGCGACACTGAGCGAAAGGTAATACCTGGCTCTGGAAGCTAGAGCGCCGGCGCTATACACTGAGCCATCTGTAATAATACATATGACGCTACATGGCGCTGTTAGAGGTGCTATACACTGACCTGCCTGTAATAATACATGTGACACTACATGGCGCTGTTAGAGGCGCTATACACTGACCTGCCTGTAATAATACATGTGACGCTACATGGCGCTGTTAGAGGTGCTATACACTGACCTGCCTGTAATAATACATGTGACACTACAATGCGATGTTAGAGGCGCTATACACTGACCTGCCTGTAATAATACATGTGACGCTACATGGCGCTGTTAGAGGTGCTATACACTGACCTGCCTGTAATAATACATGTGACGCTACATGGCGCTGTTAGAGGCGCTATACACTGAGCTGCCTGTAATAATACATGTGACGCTACATGACGCTGTTAGAGGCACTCACCAGATTCGCTTTCATTAATGTGGTTTTGCCTACAGCGCCCGGCGTTCACCAGATGCTGCCTGCCACTATGAGCCACTACCTGGAGCTGTTCCTTCATGAAAAACCCCCTTAGTCCACGGGGGGGGGGGGGGAGTGGGGGCGCTCAGCCAGCAATGAATAAATGTAATGAGGAAATATTATGACGTGCAGTGGCGCCCCCAACCTCGCTGAACCATCCAATTAACAGGCTCAGTAATTGCTGACAACCCTGCTTTCCTCTAGATGGCGCTGCCTGAGGTGGCTGCCTCACCTGGCCTCATTGTAGGAGCGCCACTGTTCTGTGGAGGTGGCGCAAGTTGTGTCACATGATCCGAGCTGACGCCGCGGCTTCTGTAGGAATCAAGCAGTACCCTTTCCTGATCGTGGTCCGTCGATGGGAAATATTGGGCTCAAATCCAGACCAGTAGCGGGCGACTTAACCGAAAACCAGGGGCTTGTGAATTCAGATCAAGGCAAACAGACAACTCAAGTTAAAGTGGACCAAAAGCCAGGATTTTGACTATCCTGGGTTGTGGTCCTTTCCCCCTGGGGCATCCCAATCGGGGATTCCCCGCTGTGTGAAACCCCCCAGGTCACCCGTACAAACTCACCTCTTCCCGGTCCTACAGCGCATGCGTGACCGCTCGTCCAATCAGCGCGCTCGGATCTGCTCCCGCCCCTTCACCTAAGGCTTCTGAGCTCTAACAGGGAGCGTGCCCTCACCGGCCATTCACAAATGCCTGACGCGAGCACGCGCCCTACTGAGTGGGGATATGGTCGCTGCTCACGCATGCGCCGTTGGACCGGGAAAGAAGGTGAGTTTCTGGGGTGACCTGGGGGGTTTCACACAGCGGGGCATCCCGATTTTGGACGCCCCGGAGGTAGGGAATCGATCAGCCCGGGAATCCAATCACGGTGGGTTTTGGTCCACTTTAATCTGATCTTTTAAAGCAGAACAAAACCAGGGGAATTTGACTTTCCTGGGTTTTCTTCTGTGCCCCCCCCACAGCATCCCGAATTGGTATGCCCCACAGTGTGAAACCCAGATTGCCCTCTAAGACTCACCTTTCCATGCTGCAATGGTACATGCACTGTCTCTTGTCTAATAAGGCTCCCATTGACTTTAATAGGGAGCGCACACTGCCGCAATCCCTGCATCCCCAGGCGGCGTGCAAGCTCCCACAGCAGACGACTCTCATTGGACGAGAGCTCTCACTATGTTGTTGGAGCGAGGAAAGGTGCGTCTTAGTGGGAGACCTGGGGGGGGTTCACACTTGGGGGCATCCCAATTTGGGATACACCAGGAAAAATGCCAGCAACCGGCTCTGAAGTCTTTTACATTCCAGGCCATATACTGGTGGGTTTTGTTCCACTTTAAGTTCAGACTTACTTTGTGGAATTGAAAACGAGAGCTTCTCCATATAAACCTCCACCACAGAGGCCTCCGCTCATCCCTCAATGGAACGTGGCGCTAAGAGGCTGATTCATTACTAGCGCCAGGTATCGGCAGGTGAGCGTCTGTATAGCGGCGCTTAGAGCAACCGCTAGCGGACGCTGTAAGCGGATATCGGGCCCTGTAACAGAGCGCCTCGGTCGCTGTAGTAACCTGGCCGGTATTGATGAATGTGATGTGTGTTGGGCACTGTAACACTAGTACAGCGCTGCAGGGAGCAAGAGGTATCGCCAGCTCAGTGCGTCCGGCACTCGGCGCTCCACGCCATATTTATCAAAAAAACACACTCACACAGCTTCGGCGCTCTAAAGCTGGACGCTGTAGCATAGAGACGCAAGACGCTGTGTGATTAGAGTGTTTTTGAACACATATCCACCAGTAACAAAGCGAAAACACATGGAATGACATTGTTATAACATTGTGACATTAACACTTTAATACCAGACCTGTAATGATAATTCTGCATAAAAATATAAAAAGTCCCAAAAATGTATAAAAGTGTTTGTTTGCAGCCAGAAGACGTCACACAATGACTGGAGCAAAGAAATATAAAAAATGGTGAAACACGCTGTACACAACTAATGAAGCGCCATTGAAATGTATGGGAGAGCGACAATGAGCGACAGCTAATACATGGTGCTGCTGAGCCTCTATATTAATTCTATTATTCTTATTTTATTTTTTATTACTATTTATTATTAAATACAGTGATATTATTTATTATTACTTACTAGTTTTAACTATATTATTATTATTATTATTATTATTATTATTATTATTATTATTATTATTATTATTATTATTATTATTATTATATTATTATTATTATTATTATTATTTTATTTTTATTATTATTTAATATTAAATACAATGATATTATTAATGATTAAATACTATTATATTTTTAATTATTTATTAATTTTAATGTCATTAATTATATTATTATGTATTTATTATTATTAATACTATTATTGATTATATATTGATTATATTATTTTATTTTATTGTTTATTACTATTTATTATTACATACAGTGATATTATTTATTATTAAATACTATTATATTATTAATTATTTATTTATGTAAATGTCATTAAATATATATATATATATATATATATATATATATATATATATATATATATATATATATTATTATTATTATTATTTTTATTATTATTATTATTATTAATAAAAATATTATTTTTGTTATTATATTATTCAGGATGGTGGAGAGATTTATCGGGAGCCTATAGAAAACCAGGAGCATCAAAGATCACTAGAAGGAGCGCACTGCCATGAGCATGTCATGAGCTCCTTCTGCTTAGTGTGATGTAAGAGTGTGCTCCCTCTAGTGGTCAGTGAGTGGTATTACACCCATTAACCACTAGAGGGACCACACTGCCATCATGAGCTCCTTCTGCTTAGTGTGATGTAGGAGCTCCCTCTAGTGGTCAGTGTGTGGTATTACACCCATTAACCACTAGAGGGAGCACACTGCAATCATGAGCTCCTTCTGCTTAGTGTGATGTAGGAGCACGCTCCCTCTAGTGGTCAGTGTGTGGTATTACACCCATTAACCACTAGAGGGAGCACACTGCCATCATGAGCTCCTTCTGCTTAGTGTGATGTAGGAGCGCGCTCCCTCTAGTGGTCAGTGTGTGGTATTACACCCATTAACCACTAGAGGGAGCACACTGCCATCATGAGCTCCTTCTGCTTAGTGTGATGTAGGAGCTCCCTCTAGTGGTCAGTGTGTGGTATTACACCCATTAACCACTAGAGGGAGCACACTGCCATCATGAGCTCCTTCTGCTTAGTGTGATGTAGGGGCGCGCTCCCTCTAGTGGTCAGTGTGTGGTATTACACCCATTAACCACTAGAGGGAGCGCTGCCATCATGAGCTCCTTCTGCTTAGAGTCATGTAGGGGCGTGCTCCCTCTAGTGGTCAGTGTGTGGTATTACACCCATTAACCACTAGAGGGAGCGCTGCCATCATGAGCTCCTTCTGCTTAGTGTGATGTAGGAGTGCGCTCCCTCTAGTGGTCAGTGTGTGGTATTACACCTGGTGTAATCTATGTATATATTATGGAATCCTAATGTTTCAGAGCTTCAGTTCTAACTCTGGGAATGGAGATGAACGCTGAGGTTTCATGATGGCAGCAGCTCATTATCGGGCGTCCCGTTGCGCATGTCGCGGACGCCAGGTGAGAGGTGTCATCGCCCGCCGTCGCCTCGGCTTCCAGAGGTGACAGCTTTTCCCGTCTCTATGTCAATCCCTAAGACCTCATCCAACGCCCCGGGCGCTCTTCTCTCCCTCGGCGGCAGCGCGAGTGGACTGACAGCGAGTCTATGTAGGTCAGACGCCGCTGCTAAGGACGCCGCTATAGAGACCCCCGATCACATTACACGGAGCAGCCAATTAGAGATAAAGAGTCTGCATTCGATGGGAAGGTCAAAGAAGAGCAATGGAGGAGGAAGAGGGGGAGGGGTTTCCGGGGACATATTTATCCAGCGCACACAGCTTGGCAGCTCGCAGGGTTTATATAGAAAGTGCTGACGCAGCAATTAGCGAGCGGAGAGACCGAACGCGCTCCCGTGTAGTGACATCGAGGTGAGGCGCCGTACGGAGCGAGCGGCACAGTTTTCAAGGGCAAATCTTCCTTAAAGTGAAACAAAGCCCAGGATGTTGTCCCGCTTTTTGTTCCTTGCCCCTGGGGCATACTACCTCCCACATCACCCGTACAAACTCACCTTTCCCCGATCCTACGGTGCATGCGCAGCCTCTCGTCCAATCAGAGCCGTTTGCATAGGGAGCAAAAATGCCGGCGTTCCCCAGCTTCGTGCACGCTCCCCCGCCTATCTTAAAGCTGAACAGAGCCCGGAATTTTTACTACCCGAATTGGGATGCCCCACTGTGAGGATGCAGGGGGTGTGCCTGCTCCCATTCCCCATGTAAACAATCAGAATTGCTGAATTTGCCTAATTAATTATGCATGGCAAATGGCTCTGATTGGACGAGAATCGACGCATGCGCTGTTGAACCTGGGAAAGATAAGTGAATATTGGCGACACGAGGGGTTTCACACAACAGAGCATCCCAATTAGGGATGCCCTGGGGAAAGCCAGCAGCAAGATCCGGGTTTTGTTAATGGCCGGGGGGCGGGACTGTGCGCGCAGCCCAAGGCTGGCATTGGCGAGGGAGCCAGGATGTAAGTGAGTTTTGCAGTGCCACGGAAGGGGGACTCACACAGTGGGACGTCCCCATTTGGGATGCCCCTTGGGAATGCCAGTAGCCAGCCCTGGAATCTTTTAGATTGCTCACCTTACCCCAGGGTAACGCAACTGTCCCTCCCAGCAGCGACGGCGTTTTAACTAAGCCCCAGCGGGGGGAGAAAAAAAAAGAAGGGGAGACCTGCACCGCTACAGTAATATAAAGAAGGTGCTGGATCGAGGTGCCTACCCACTTAGGGATAAATATCGTTCATGCAAAATATGGCTCCCAGAACAGCAAAACGCATTGTAGCGATAACCTTTATTGCCGGAGACATCCTTTTCCCAATGGCGAGAGGTGCTGCAGGAATTCCAGAGTCATCCGTGAGGAACCAGGAACAGCCCTTACAAGGGCTAGTGAATTGCGATATAGCGTTTCCCCCAATAAGAGACAGAACTCAGTATTGAGGGTGAAGATCAACTCTCTTTATTAGTGCCACCCTGTGCCTTGTATGCAAGTCTCCATGCAAGGGGACCTCCCCCGTGGACTGCATGACAAACACACAGACCAATGGGAGCAGGACACACAATCCCTCAACTCTGCTGGTAACACAATCAGCAACACAATAGCAGTCTGTAACACAATCAACAACACAATGACATTGTCTGTGACATGCTCAAGAAAATGAAAGTAATGAGTCTATGTAAAAGTCCAAGGGCAGAAACAGGGCCTTTAAAATCCAAAAGGCAGAGAGTCTGTCACACGCACCCCTAATATAAATGCCACACACTTAAGATAAAATCAAAATTTTATTCTAATGAGCGCACACCAACAAACATATAAGACACACGTTTAAAAAAACACAATTAAAAATGAATATATCGGACCCCTTATAACAGATATCAATTAATATGGGTGTTCCCTACGCCAGTTATTTTATCTAGAAAAAATATATAAAAAAAAAAGATATAAAGTGCTAGAAAGTATATATACGTTTGCCAATACAAATATACAATTGATGAGAAAGTGACCTGTGCATGTAAAGTTATTTGTACAATCCAGCATAAGCTAAATTCATAAACATTAATCTTATATATATATATATATATCAATTTGAAAACCCTATTAGAACACATAAGAAAAGCTATTACACATATTTAAGAATAATGTGAAAAGGAAGGGACTCGAGTGCAACAATCTATACCCGACAAAAACCAATATATACAAGTGAAACACTGGTTACATGGGAACTAATCAAAAAAGGATCAGTAAGTTATATCACCATCTATGGAGCCGATGTCCACCAATCCCACCGACGCGTTACGTAGTGGCGACCCCACTACTTCATCAGGGTGTATCTAGGGGCCCCCTCACGCACCTTATATGTGCCGCGTGTCTCCAACATCCGACGCAGGCGTCCACCCGCGCTGGCGCGCCCCGTCCGAGTAATCGCAGGGATCGCGGCGCACGGGCTTCCACATTCCGCCGGGTGGAGCGCACGCTGCCAGAAGCGGCGCGCGGCCCGCGACCCCGGGTCATGTGAGCGCTCTCCCCTGCAGTGGGAGGCGCCCCCATGCACCGACGTCACCCCCGCCAGCAGATGTTGACCGCCTGTCAGTGAAGAACACTGACAGTGCATCACTGGACAGCTAAAGGTGGGGAATTAGATTCAAGACAACAATAATACAGTATTACTACATTACAATATGCGCTATATACTATTTAGATTATTAAATGCGTATACCTATTCTTCAAATGAAGTAATAGAATGAGCAAATATTATTATTATTATTATCACTACTATTATTGGCGACTAATTATTAACGGTCCAAGACATCAGCAATAAGATCAGCTATAGTTATCATGCACAACATATGATGCATGCAACATGTCCAAGCCCATAAATATATATATATTATCTCACGCCAAAAGTATAAATTGTGACCCTCATCTTCTCCATTATGATCTTATTCATTCTTGTCCCAGAGTGTGTTATTTCCTGTTATCTATTTCTTTTAGTTTTCTCGACGGATATTTTTTTTTTTATTTACTTTACTTCGCAGTCTTCACCTTTTTCTTCATCATTCTAGTACGATCTTAGAATCCCACTATTTGGAGGGAGGGCGGAACATCAAGGGGCAAGATCCTTATTAGCAATCTAAAGCCCCGGCCGGGGCTACAAAAAGTTGTGTTCCCCCATCTCTAGGAACAACATCCAAAAAATGGGTGTTGTTCCTCCCTGGCAGGGTATCCCGATGTGTACCCCCTTGGATCGCCCTTCCTGGCTCCCATGTGGGCTGCTCAGCCCTGCACTGAAGGAAACCTGAATGGAGCAAGCTACGCTGGACACATTCCCACCTCTAGCTGAGCACTAGGCCTTTCTGCATGGGCAGCATAAGCGCACCCACAGCTAGAGGTATGTCAGAGATGCAGCCACAGCGAGCAGATGTGCCGTCAAAGTGGTGAGTCGATCAGGTGATCTCACAATGACCACTAGTGGGAACACGCTCCTAGATCAGAAGCAGCTCAAGATCACAGTGTGCTCCCTCTGATGGTCAGTGTGCAGTGTGACAGCGGGTGTAATACCCCACACTGACCACTAAACACTCATAATGGTGAATTTTTTAAAAGGAGGATCAAGTAAGACAAGACCTAGATTAGAAACCATTCTACAGGGGGTAGGTAAGTGCCTATGTGATACAGCTCTGCAATGTTGGCACAGAGCGAGGTCACAACCCCTCGAATGAGCAGAGACTGATGACGTCCCCTCTGGCTGTTTGCCCTCCCTGTCCCCTCTTCACATTTATTGTATCTTATCCTTGGAATACAATGCAGCGGAAGCCGCTCAACGCCTATAAACACGAAGCAACAATTACGTTTTACGATCAGCTCTGTCGGCCTATTATCCTCTGTTTTGAAGTTCAGGGCTGCATGTATCACTCACCCTAATGAATGAATTTCCTGGCGGCGAATGTCCCCTCTGGGTGCGGGATGGCGGCAGGAGCGAGCGCTGACCTCGACGTGGCCCTGACTGCGGAGCGGCCGGTGATCTATAGACCATAGAAGCACATAACCTCTTCAGAGCTTCCCAAATCAACTTTCCCCCGACTAATAATAGCCACCGTGCTTGAGGACAGCGCTGTAATCCTGTTATTCTGATCTACAGTCTAAAGGTTTCATTGACCCCGACTAGGCATGGTGACACACAAAATCAACTTCCAGGACTTCCTAGGGCGAGACGTGGCTTTTCCCGGGCAGAGTCGCTATGCTTGGTTACATGCGTGGTTACTCAGGCCCACAGTTTGTTACAAAGTGACCCGGGGTCATAGGAGTTCTGCCAGAGCTGAACATCTAATGGGAGATTTAGCACCATGGACAGGGGAGTTCCAGAGACTAACAGAGGAGGCCTCCTAGAACTAAACACCAAGAGAGATTCAGCATCATGGACAGAGGTGGTCCAAAGACTAACAGATAAAACCTCCCAGAACTGCTTACCTAGAGGAAGATTCAGCACCATTGACAGGACTAAAAGAGGAGTCCTCCCAGAGCTGAACACCTAAAGAGATCAAGTCCCATGGACAGGAGAGGTCCAAATAGTAACATAGGAGTCCTCACAGAGCCACATTGTTCAGTACAATGATCAGTGGATAATCCTGGATCAAACAAATGAGTCGTAATTGGAGATTCACCAACATTGACAAGGGAGGTTCTGAAATGAACAGAGTAGTCCTCCCAGAGCTGTACACCTAGAGGGAGATTCAGTGCCATGGACAGAGGAGGTCCAAATGCTAACAGAGTAATTCTCCCACAGCTGCACACCCAAAGAAAGATTCAGTAACATGGACAATGGAGGTTCCTGGGTCTAACAGAGGTGCATGCCTAAGGAGAGACTCAGTACTAAGGGCAGGAGTGATTCCAAGGAATAATAGTGGAGTAGATGGAGATCTATGGGTAGATCCAGCACCATGGACAGGGGACTGCCAAAGAATTCCTCCCAGAGCAGCACTCCTAAACGATTATTCAGCACCATGGACAGGGTAGGCCCCTAGGACTAACAGATGAGTCCTCCCAGAGCTGGCAGGAGTGATTCTAATGACTAATAGAGCAGTCAACAAATACGGCAATCTATGAGTATATTCAGCACCATGGACAGTGGACCTCCAAAAAATCCTCCCGGAGCGGCACTCCTAAAAGGTCATTCAGCACCATGGACAGGGGAGGTTCAAAGACTAATAGAGGAGTCCTCCCAGAGTTGAACATCTTAAGAGATTCAGTACCATGGACAGAGGAGGTCCGAATTGTAACAAAGGAATGCTCACAGGGCTGCACACTTGAAGAAGGATTGAGGATCATGGACAAGGGAGGTCCTAACACTAACAAAGGATGACTCCCAGAGCTGCACACCAAAAATGAGATTCGGTGCCATGGACAGGGGAGGTCCTAACATTAAAAAAGGAGTCCTCACAAAGTGACATTTCTAAAGGAAATTCAGCAATATGAACAGGGCAGGTTCTAAAATATACAGAGTAGTCCTTCCAGAGCTGCACATCCAGGGAGATTGAGTAACATGGACAGGGGAGGTTCCTGGGACTAACAGAGGTGCGCACCTAAGAAGATACTCAGTAGAGATGAGCGAACTTTTGAAAAATTCGATTCGACTGATTCGCCGAATTTTCCGACAAAAATCGTTTCGACCCGAATAAATTCGCGACGAATCGCTATTAAAAACGGCTATTTCTGAGCCTCCTACAGCCTCAATAGGGTTGTAAACCATTCAGCCTTGCTGTAACACGCACAGGATGCGTGCTGGGTTAGTTAAATAATACTTTGAAGAAATATCACATGCAGATCAGAGGCATCGCTAATAGAATCGCAGAGCGGCACAATTGCAGAGAGTTGAAGTGGCATCACTATGAGGGGCAGAAGGAGCCCAAATATACACTGGAGTTGGCCTCAGGAGCCCAAAAATTGGATGAATCACACCCTGGAGTTGGCAGAAGTTGGCAGCAGCAGCAGCAGCAGGAGCCCAAATATACACTGGAGTTGGCTTCAGGAGCCCAAAAATTGGATGAATCACACCCTGGAGTTGGCAGGAGTTGACAGTAGCAGCAGCAGGAGCCCAAATATACACTGGAGTTGGCCTCAGGAGCCCAAAAATTGGATGAATCACACCCTGGAGTTGGCAGGAGTTGACAGTAGCAGCAGCAGGAGCCCAAATATACACTGGAGTTGGCCTCAGGAGCCCAAAAATTGGATGAATCACACCCTGGAGTTGGCAGAAGTTGGCAGCAGCAGCAGCAGGAGCCCAAATATACACTGGAGTTGGCCTCAGGAGCCCAAAAATTGGATGAATCACACCCTGGAGTTGGCAGGAGTTGACAGTAGCAGCAGCAGGAGCCCAAATATACACTGGAGTTGGCCTCAGGAGCCCAAAAATTGGATGAATCACACCCTGGAGTTGGCAGAAGTTGGCAGCAGCAGCAGCAGGAGCCCAAATATACACTGGAGTTGGCCTCAGGAGCCCAAAAATTGGATGAATCACACCCTGGAGTTGGCAGGAGTTGACAGTAGCAGCAGCAGGAGCCCAAATATACACTGGAGTTGGCTTCAGGAGCCCAAAAATTGGATGAATCACACCCTGGAGTTGGCAGGAGTTGACACCAGCAGCAGCAGGAGCCCAAATATACACTGGAGTTGGCTTCAGGAGCCCAAAAATTGGATGAATCACACCCTGGAGTTGGCAGAAGTTGGCAGCAGCAGCAGCAGGAGCCCAAATATACACTGGAGTTGGCCTCAGGAGCCCAAAAATTGGATGAATCACACCCTGGAGTTGGCAGGAGTTGACAGTAGCAGCAGCAGGAGCCCAAATATACACTGGAGTTGGCCTCAGGAGCCCAAAAATTGGATGAATCACACCCTGGAGTTGGCAGAAGTTGGCAGCAGCAGCAGCAGGAGCCCAAATATACACTGGAGTTGGCCTCAGGAGCCCAAAAATTGGATGAATCACACCCTGGAGTTGGCAGGAGTTGACAGTAGCAGCAGCAGGAGCCCAAATATACACTGGAGTTGGCTTCAGGAGCCCAAAAATTGGATGAATCACACCCTGGAGTTGGCAGGAGTTGACACCAGCAGCAGCAGGAGCCCAAATATACACTGGAGTTGGCTTCAGGAGCCCAAAAATTGGATGAATCACACCCTGGAGTTGGCAGAAGTTGGCAGCAGCAGCAGCAGGAGCCCAAATATACACTGGAGTTGGCCTCAGGAGCCCAAAAATTGGATGAATCACACCCTGGAGTTGGCAGAAGTTGGCAGCAGCAGCAGCAGGAGCCCAAATATACACTGGAGTTGGCTTCAGGAGCCCAAAAATTGGATGAATCACACCCTGGAGTTGGCAGAAGTTGGCAGCAGCAGCAGCAGGAGCCCAAATATACACTGGAGTTGGCCTCAGGAGCCCAAAAATTGGATGAATCACACCCTGGAGTTGGCAGGAGTTGACAGTAGCAGCAGCAGGAGCCCAAATATACACTGGAGTTGGCCTCAGGAGCCCAAAAATTGGATGAATCACACCCTGGAGTTGGCAGAAGTTGGCAGCAGCAGCAGCAGGAGCCCAAATATACACTGGAGTTGGCCTCAGGAGCCCAAAAATTGGATGAATCACACCCTGGAGTTGGCAGGAGTTGACAGTAGCAGCAGCAGGAGCCCAAATATACACTGGAGTTGGCCTCAGGAGCCCAAAAATTGGATGAATCACACCCTGGAGTTGGCAGAAGTTGGCAGCAGCAGCAGCAGGAGCCCAAATATACACTGGAGTTGGCCTCAGGAGCCCAAAAATTGGATGAATCACACCCTGGAGTTGGCAGGAGTTGACAGTAGCAGCAGCAGGAGCCCAAATATACACTGGAGTTGGCCTCAGGAGCCCAAAAATTGGATGAATCACACCCTGGAGTTGGCAGAAGTTGGCAGCAGCAGCAGCAGGAGCCCAAATATACACTGGAGTTGGCCTCAGGAGCCCAAAAATTGGATGAATCACACCCTGGAGTTGGCAGAAGTTGGCAGCAGCAGCAGCAGGAGCCCAAATATACACTGGAGTTGGCCTCAGGAGCCCAAAAATTGGATGAATCACACCCTGGAGTTGGCAGGAGTTGACAGTAGCAGCAGCAGGAGCCCAAATATACACTGGAGTTGGCCTCAGGAGCCCAAAAATTGGATGAATCACACCCTGGAGTTGGCAGAAGTTGGCAGCAGCAGCAGCAGGAGCCCAAATATACACTGGAGTTGGCCTCAGGAGCCCAAAAATTGGATGAATCACACCCTGGAGTTGGCAGGAGTTGACAGTAGCAGCAGCAGGAGCCCAAATATACACTGGAGTTGGCTTCAGGAGCCCAAAAATTGGATGAATCACACCCTGGAGTTGGCAGGAGTTGACAGCAGCAGCAGCAGGAGCCCAAATATACACTGGAGTTGGCCTCAGGAGCCCAAAAATTGGATGAATCACACCCTGGAGTTGGCAGAAGTTGGCAGCAGCAGCAGCAGGAGCCCAAATATACACTGGAGTTGGCCTCAGGAGCCCAAAAATTGGATGAATCACACCCTGGAGTTGGCAGGAGTTGGCAGCAGCAGCAACAGGAGCCCAAAAAATGGCCTAAAGACATAAATATGTTTTGCACCATTTGGAAAGTGTAAAACGTGGCACCATGCTGAATCTAGTCGCATGCATCAGGCATTGGTGGGTGGAAATCCTGGCTGATCCATCCCTGATTCATTTTGACAAAGGTGAGTCTCTCCACATTTTTAGTTGACAGAGTTCTCCTCGCCGTAACTATGGCCCCCGCCGCACTAAACACCCGCTCAGATGGCACGCTACTTGCCGGGCAGGACAGCTTTTCCAGGGCAAACTCTGCTAGTTGCGGCCACAAATCAAGTTTGGCTGCCCAGAAGTCCAGCGGATCCTCAAGGTGTGTTGGCATGGTCATGTCAAAGTATGACATGACCTGCTGGTTCAGGTCCTGCTCCAGGTCTTCCTGCTGCTCATGAGTAGCCTCACTATGTGGGTGTAGAAAGCTACTCATTAGCGACTGAAGACTGAGGCTGCTGCTGCTGATGGAGCTTCTGCTGCTGCTGCCAACCCCCCCAGCGGCCATGGCAGTGGAAGGTGAGCGCAGAGGTCCCCTCGAGTCAGACCTGCGAGAGTATGGACCATGGCGCAGATAGGCATCGGCCAACTGCCTACGTAGAATGTCTTTGTAGTAGTTGAGTTTGTCCTCCCTCTCGGTGGGTTTAAAAAATGCCCCCATTTTGTGCCGGAAGCGAGGGTCCAATAAGGTGGACAGCCAGAAGTCATCCCGCCGACAGATGGAAACAATTCTGGGGTCACTACGCAAGCATGTGAGCATGCTTCGTGCCATTTGCGCAAGTGACTCGGATGGACTACCTGTCTCCATCTCCACTGCATACTGCCACGGTGTGCCCGGGTCCTCTGTCTCTCCTTCCTCAAAAACCTCTAGCTCCTCTGGCTGCTCCTGCTCCTCCTCTCCTGTCCGCTGACTAGATAAACCAGCCATTTCGCCAAGCCTAAACTGTGTTTCGCTGGGCAACTCCTCCTCCTCCTCTTCCTCCTCCTCCTCCTCCAGTTCAGCTCCAACGGGGTTCATGTGGCCGTAAGATGTAAACGCCATGTCTCCAGTGCCCTGACCAGCCATGGTTTCCAACATGTGCTGTAGTACATGAAGCAGTGGAATCACGTCGTTCATCCCGTAATCCTGCCGACTGACAAATAAAGTGGCTTCCTCAAAGGGCCTGAGCAAACGGCAGGTGTCACGTATGAGCTGCCACTGGTTGACATTGAAGTTACACAGGGGAGTCCCCCTATCTGCTTGGATCATCAGGAAATCCGTGATGGCTTTTCTCTGTTCATATAATCGGTCCAACATGTGAAGGGTGGAATTCCAACGGGTGGAAACATCGCAAATCAGACTATGTTGGGGGATACCATTCTGACGCTGTAGCTCAAGAAGGGTGTGTTTGGCGGTGTAGGAGTGGCTGAAGTGCATGCAAAGTTTCCGTGAAGTTGTTAGGATGTCCTGCAGATGGGGGGAACACTTCAGAAACCGCTTGACAACCAGATTGAAGACGTGAGCCATGCAGGGGGCATGGGTCAGGCTTCCTTGGCGCAGCGCAGACAAAATGTTCTTCCCATTGTCGGTAACCATGATTCCCATTTTAAGTTTTCTCGGAGTAAGCCATGTTTGGATTTCCTGATGAATACATTTAAGCAGTTCCTCCCCTGTGTGACTCCGTTCGCCAAGACAAACCATGTGAAGCACTGCGTGACACCTCCGTGCCCTGCACACATGGTAGACTGGAGGGGCACTGAGACTTGAGCCTACAGTGGAGGGTGAGGAGATGGCGGAGGATGAGGAGGCCGAGTCGCACGGTGTCACAGGCCCAATGGGCAGAGAGCGCGGAGGCCGAAGCGGCGTGACCTGTCCAAGTTGCTGCTGCAAAGGGACCACATTCACCCAGTGGGCCGTAAACGACATGTACTGCCCCTGACCGTAGTTACAGCTCCAGATGTCGGCGCTGCCATGTATTTTGCTACACACCGACAGGCTCAAGGACTGGCCCACCTTCTGTTCAACAAAAGTGTGCAGCGCTGGTACTGCCTTCTTGGCAAAGAAATGACGGCTTGGGACTCTCCACCTCGGCTCGGCACAAGCCATCAGTTCTCTGAAAGGTGCAGATTCCACCACCTGAAAAGGGAGCGACTGCAGCACCAGCAACTTGGACAGGAGCACATTCAGCTTCTGCGCCGTAGGATGAGTGGGCGCATACTGCTGTCTCTTGGACATGGCTTCGCTGATGGATTGCTGGCGGGATGCATGACTTGGAGGAGGAGGAGCAGGAGCGACAGAGGATGGGTATGACGCACAGCTGCCTTCGGCTGAGGTGCTGGAGCCTTGGCTGGCAGAAATTGGGAGCTCACTTGGTGAGGAAGCAGACTGGACCACCCCTTGGGAGCCTCGGTTCTCCCAGGTCGTTTTATGGTGACGCATCATATGTTGACGCAGGGCCGTGGTGCCAACATTTGGACCCTGGCCACGCTTCACCTTTTGCCTACATATCTTGCATGTGGCCATGTTACCCTCCTGCGGATGCCTCAGGAAAAACTGCCACACTGCCGAGTAGCTACTTTTCCCACCCCCTGGCCTCACTGATTTACTGCTGCTGTTGCCAACTCCAGGAACCCCTGCTCCACTACCTCCCGATAAGGTAGACTGCCGCACAGCAGGTGCTCTACCCCGGCCCCGGCCCCGGCCGGCTCCAGCCTTTGGAATTGTGCCCCCATGCTGACTGCTACCACCTTGCTGCCTCAGCTGCTGACTCCGGGGCAACCTGCACCCCTCTTCTCCTGATGATGACGATGAAGCCCCTTCATCACCCGGCTCCCAAGTGCGATCGGCTTCATCGTCATCATCATCATCATCACCGAGTTGTGGCTGTACGTCACTGATGTTCGTGGATTCGTCAACAGTGTCTGGCGCAGGAGCTGGAACGCTCGCAGCACCCACGACACTGTCCACATCACTATTTGTCTGCCTAGCTAAAGAAGCCACCTCCATTTCTTGGCTGGGCAGTAGCTGCTGACTGTCCTCTATCTGATGGTCCTCCTCACTAAAGAGTGGAGCTGAACCCAAAGCATAGGATACGTCGCTGGGGGAGGGAACGGCGTAGGCCAGAGGCAATGGGAGGACAGGGACTGCTCTCGGGGCATGCCAACTCAGGGTTGTGTCAGAGGAACCTACCGACCCTAGACTGGGGGTCTCAGACGTAAGTTGTGATGATGTTGTTGATGAGCGCGTCAACCAATCTACCACGGCAGATGCGTTACTGGTGGAGACCCGACCGCTAGCAGATACTGGCAGATTAGGTCTCTCAGCGTGACTCCTGCTGCTACTGGCCCCCAGTCTGATGCGAGCTCTGCCTGCGGAATCTTGGCCTCTGCCACTCCTCTTTTCACTTCCAGGCACTTGTCTGCCCGACATAGTCTAACTGGCGTGGTAGTAGGTGATATTTAAAAAAACCCCGGGCAGCGGTGGGTCTATATGAAACAGAATATAATGCACACCAAAAGTGAGCAGTAACACTCAGCCTCCAACAGGCCTGCTTAGTGTAAATAAGAGAGCTGCTTAGTGTAAATAAAGAGGGGTATGCTATGTTACAGAATGGGATGCCTCAACAGAAGTGCACCTGGCAGGCAGCAGTAAGCCTATGCCCAGCAAAAGTGTCTTATAATATAAATATAATAAGAGCAAATGCTTATATGGTCTTAAACAGAGGCTGCTTTAGTCACAGAATGGGATGCCCTGGGCAGGAATGGACCTGGCAGGGTCCAGTAGTGCTTTGGCCAGCAAAAGTGTCTTTATCAGGCTAATTTCAAATATGATAAGAGCAAATGCTTATATGGTCTTAAACAGAGGCTGCTGTAGTCACAGAATGGGATGCCCCGGGCAGGAATCGACCTGGCAGGGTCCAGTAGTGCTTTGGCCAGCAAAAGTGTCTTTATCAGGCCTAATTTCAAATATGATAAGAGCAAATGCTTATATGGTCTTAAACAGAGGCTGCTTTAGTCACAGAATGGGATGCCCCAACAGGAATCGACCTGGCAGGGTCCAGTAGTGCTTTGGCCAGCAAAAGTGTCTTTATCAGGCTAATTTCAAATATGATAAGAGCAAATGCTTATATGGTCTTAAACAGAGGCTGCTGTAGTCACAGAATGGGATGCCCTGGGCAGGAATGGACCTGGCAGGGTCCAGTAGTGCTTTGGCCAGCAAAAGTGTCTTTATCAGGCCTAATTTCAAATATGATAAGAGCAAATGCTTATATGGTCTTAAACAGAGGCTGCTGTAGTCACAGAATGGGATGCCCCGGGCAGGAATGGACCTGGCAGGGTCCAGTAGTGCTTTGGCCAGCAAAAGTGTCTTTATCAGGCCTAATTTCAAATATGATAAGAGCAAATGCTTATATGGTCTTAAACAGAGGCTGCTGTAGTCACAGAATGGGATGCCCCGGGCAGGAATGGACCTGGCAGGGTCCAGTAGTGCTTTGGCCAGCAAAAGTGTCTTTATCAGGCCTAATTTCAAATATGATAAGAGCAAATGCTTATATGGTCTTAAACAGAGGCTGCTTTAGTCACAGAATGGGATGCCCCAACAGGAATCGACCTGGCAGGGTCCAGTAGTGCTTTGGCCAGCAAAAGTGTCTTTATCAGGCTAATTTCAAATATGATAAGAGCAAATGCTTATATGGTCTTAAACAGAGGCTGCTGTAGTCACAGAATGGGATGCCCCAACAGGAATCGACCTGGCAGGGTCCAGTAGTGCTTTGGCCAGCAAAAGTGTCTTTATCAGGCCTAATTTCAAATATGATAAGAGCAAATGCTTATATGGTCTTAAACAGAGGCTGCTTTAGTCACAGAATGGGATGCCCTGGGCAGGAATGGACCTGGCAGGGTCCAGTAGTGCTTTGGCCAGCAAAAGTGTCTTTATCAGGCTAATTTCAAATATGATAAGAGCAAATGCTTATATGGTCTTAAACAGAGGCTGCTGTAGTCACAGAATGGGATGCCCTGGGCAGGAATGGACCTGGCAGGGTCCAGTAGTGCTTTGGCCAGCAAAAGTGTCTTTATCAGGCTAATTTCAAATATGATAAGAGCAAATGCTTATATGGTCTTAAACAGAGGCTGCTGTAGTCACAGAATGGGATGCCCTGGGCAGGAATGGACCTGGCAGGGTCCAGTAGTGCTTTGGCCAGCAAAAGTGTCTTTATCAGGCCTAATTTCAAATATGATAAGAGCAAATGCTTATATGGTCTTAAACAGAGGCTGCTTTAGTCACAGAATGGGATGCCCTGGGCAGGAATGGACCTGGCAGGGTCCAGTAGTGCTTTGGCCAGCAAAAGTGTCTTTATCAGGCTAATTTCAAATATGATAAGAGCAAATGCTTATATGGTCTTAAACAGAGGCTGCTGTAGTCACAGAATGGGATGCCCTGGGCAGGAATGGACCTGGCAGGGTCCAGTAGTGCTTTGGCCAGCAAAAGTGTCTTTATCAGGCTAATTTCAAATATGATAAGAGCAAATGCTTATATGGTCTTAAACAGAGGCTGCTGTAGTCACAGAATGGGATGCCCTGGGCAGGAATGGACCTGGCAGGGTCCAGTAGTGCTTTGGCCAGCAAAAGTGTCTTTATCAGGCCTAATTTCAAATATGATAAGAGCAAATGCTTATATGGTCTTAAACAGAGGCTGCTTTAGTCACAGAATGGGATGCCCTGGGCAGGAATGGACCTGGCAGGGTCCAGTAGTGCTTTGGCCAGCAAAAGTGTCTTTATCAAGCTAATTTCAAATATGATAAGAGCAAATGCTTATATGGTCTTAAACAGAGGCTGCTGTAGTCACAGAATGGGATGCCCCGGGCAGGAATCGACCTGGCAGGGTCCAGTAGTGCTTTGGCCAGCAAAAGTGTCTTTATCAGGCCTAATTTCAAATATGATAAGAGCAAATGCTTATATGGTCTTAAACAGAGGCTGCTTTAGTCACAGAATGGGATGCCCTGGGCAGGAATGGACCTGGCAGGGTCCAGTAGTGCTTTGGCCAGCAAAAGTGTCTTTATCAGGCTAATTTCAAATATGATAAGAGCAAATGCTTATATGGTCTTAAACAGAGGCTGCTGTAGTCACAGAATGGGATGCCCCAACAGGAATCGACCTGGCAGGGTCCAGTAGTGCTTTGGCCAGCAAAAGTGTCTTTATCAGGCCTAATTTCAAATATGATAAGAGCAAATGCTTATATGGTCTTAAACAGAGGCTGCTTTAGTCACAGAATGGGATGCCCTGGGCAGGAATGGACCTGGCAGGGTCCAGTAGTGCTTTGGCCAGCAAAAGTGTCTTTATCAGGCCTAATTTCAAATATGATAAGAGCAAATGCTTATATGGTCTTAAACAGAGGCTGCTGTAGTCACAGAATGGGATGCCATGGGCAGGAATGGACCTGGCAGGGTCCAGTAGTGCTTTGGCCAGCAAAAGTGTCTTTATCAGGCCTAATTTCAAATATGATAAGAGCAAATGCTTATATGGTCTTAAACAGAGGCTGCTTTAGTCACAGAATGGGATGCCCTGGGCAGGAATGGACCTGGCAGGGTCCAGTAGTGCTTTGGCCAGCAAAAGTGTCTTTATCAGGCCTAATTTCAAATATGATAAGAGCAAATGCTTATATGGTCTTAAACAGAGGCTGCTTTAGTCACAGAATGGGATGCCCTGGGCAGGAATGGACCTGGCAGGGTCCAGTAGTGCTTTGGCCAGCAAAAGTGTCTTTATCAGGCTAATTTCAAATATGATAAGAGCAAATGCTTATATGGTCTTAAACAGAGGCTGCTGTAGTCACAGAATGGGATGCCCCGGGCAGGAATCGACCTGGCAGGGTCCAGTAGTGCTTTGGCCAGCAAAAGTGTCTTTATCAGGCCTAATTTCAAATATGATAAGAGCAAATGCTTATATGGTCTTAAACAGAGGCTGCTTTAGTCACAGAATGGGATGCCCTGGGCAGGAATGGACCTGGCAGGGTCCAGTAGTGCTTTGGCCAGCAAAAGTGTCTTTATCAGGCTAATTTCAAATATGATAAGAGCAAATGCTTATATGGTCTTAAACAGAGGCTGCTGTAGTCACAGAATGGGATGCCCCAACAGGAATCGACCTGGCAGGGTCCAGTAGTGCTTTGGCCAGCAAAAGTGTCTTTATCAGGCCTAATTTCAAATATGATAAGAGCAAATGCTTATATGGTCTTAAACAGAGGCTGCTTTAGTCACAGAATGGGATGCCCTGGGCAGGAATGGACCTGGCAGGGTCCAGTAGTGCTTTGGCCAGCAAAAGTGTCTTTATCAGGCCTAATTTCAAATATGATAAGAGCAAATGCTTATATGGTCTTAAACAGAGGCTGCTGTAGTCACAGAATGGGATGCCCTGGGCAGGAATGGACCTGGCAGGGTCCAGTAGTGCTTTGGCCAGCAAAAGTGTCTTTATCAGGCCTAATTTCAAATATGATAAGAGCAAATGCTTATATGGTCTTAAACAGAGGCTGCTTTAGTCACAGAATGGGATGCCCTGGGCAGGAATGGACCTGGCAGGGTCCAGTAGTGCTTTGGCCAGCAAAAGTGTCTTTATCAGGCTAATTTCAAATATGATAAGAGCAAATGCTTATATGGTCTTAAACAGAGGCTGCTGTAGTCACAGAATGGGATGCCCCGGGCAGGAATGGACCTGGCAGGGTCCAGTAGTGCTTTGGCCAGCAAAAGTGTCTTTATCAGGCCTAATTTCAAATATGATAAGAGCAAATGCTTATATGGTCTTAAACAGAGGCTGCTTTAGTCACAGAATGGGATGCCCTGGGCAGGAATGGACCTGGCAGGGTCCAGTAGTGCTTTGGCCAGCAAAAGTGTCTTTATCAGGCCTAATTTCAAATATGATAAGAGCAAATGCTTATATGGTCTTAAACAGAGGCTGCTGTAGTCACAGAATGGGATGCCCTGGGCAGGAATGGACCTGGCAGGGTCCAGTAGTGCTTTGGCCAGCAAAAGTGTCTTTATCAGGCCTAATTTCAAATATGATAAGAGCAAATGCTTATATGGTCTTAAACAGAGGCTGCTTTAGTCACAGAATGGGATGCCTCACAGCAGACTTAAGATCAGTTCAGTATATATGCACAGTTAGTTACTATAAGCAGCCTGAAAACGCTAACAAAGGCTGGATGAAAAAAAAAAAATCTCCCTGTCAGCCAGCTCCGTTTTTCCTACCTTTCCCTGGCTTTCTGTCTGTCTCCTGTCTGTCTCCTGCCTGTCTCCTGCCTGTCTCCTGCCTGTCCCTGTCTGTCCCTGTCTCCAGCCTGTCTAACTGCCTCAGCTACACAGCGTTCTGTCTGTCTGTCACGAATGCAATAGAGAAATGAGGAAAAGCAAGATGGCCGCCGTTAAATACCGCTGTGTGACGTCACCGGGCTTGCTGGCTGCTGATAGGCTGCATGTGACTGCCCCAGCTTGCACTGGCGCGGGATACATGTCCAGACATGTCCCGTCCGCCATCTTAGAATGCCTGTAAATGTAAATGAATGGATGTTAAAGGAAAACTTCGAGTGATCGAATCGCGGGGAAATTCGGATTCGATCCGAATCGAATTTTTCCTGAAATTCGGATCGAATCCGGGTTCGTCCGGATCGATTCGCTCATCCCTAATACTCAGTACTAAGGGCAGGAGTGATTACAATGACTAATAAAGGAGTCATCACAAAGATGAAAATCTATGGGTAAATTCAGCACCATGGCCAGGGGGCTGCCAAAAAAAACCCTCTCAGAGCAGTACTCCTAAACGGTGATTCAGCATCATGGACACGGGAGGTTAAAAGTCTAATAAATGAGTCCTCCCAGAGCTGAACACCTAAAGAGATTCAGTACCATGGACAGGAGAGGTCCAAATTGTAGCATAGGAGTCTTCACAGAGCTGCACACTAAAAGGGAGATTGAGGATCATGGACAAGGGAGGATCAGACACTAACAGGAGTGATTCCAAGGACTAATAGAGGAGCCGCAAAGAAGTAAATGGGTAGATTCAGCGCCATGGACAGGGGCCTGCCAAAGAAATCCTCCCAGAGCAGCGCTCTTAAAAAGGTTATTCAGCACCATGGACAGGGTAGGCCCCTAGTACTAACAGAGGTGTCCTCTCAGAGGTAAATAACTAAGAGGAGATTAAGCACATTGTGAATGGGAGGTCCCTGGTGCTAAAAAGATGTCCCCCCAGAGCTGTAGCCTAAGCAGAGATTGTGTACCATGAGCAGGGCAAAGTACACAGTAGTATGGACAGAGGGTTCCTTTCAGAGTTGTACACCTAATGGGACATTCAAGGCCATGGACAAGAGGGGTTCCTTTGACTAACAGAAGGAGTCCTCGCAGAGATGGACCCTTACCCTTATCCTTGGAATGAACAGAAGATTAATGGACACCTAAAGCTAACACCTTCAGCTGTGCATCTGTTTGAGGATATGCAGAACAGGGCATGTCGGTGGAGGAGGAGGGTTGAGCATATCTGAGTCTATTAAAGAAATTATAGTTGCACTAGTTAAATCAACATAGACGTGTGCTCATCACAGTATGGTTTAGAAAAATAAATAGGAATTATGTGAATACACCTAAAGCATGGAAGCACCACAGATAAACAACATCTCAAATAATCATTAGGTAAAAATAAAACTAAACATATACAAAGTGACAATTGAAACCAGAGCGCAGCAACCCCCACACCAGCCAGGTACTTGTGGACACAAAAATATGTATATCTGGTTTGTAAAATATGTGTCACATATAAAAAAAAATAATAATCAAAACAGAGAGGACAGAAACGTTCCCCCAAAAATATGTATATACTTCATATAGATAAGAGACCCTTTCAATCACAGTAAAGCTCCGTGCTACAAAATAACCACCCGTAATATCGTGGAAAAAGGTGCACAGGGAGCTATTGCCCCAAACCACAATATAATACACAAAGCAAATGTAAGTAAAAAAAACAATAATACTGACGTATACAGAAAAATATATGTGCAAAGGGAACCATCGTCGCCCAAAATGATAAAGCTGCATAAATAAAGTGCTTTTATTATACAGATTATACACCAGAATAAATGACACATAAGTGAAATGCTGTGAGATGATCATGAAATCACAAATGACACAAAGAACAATCCATAATAAAAGAGACTATACTGCCCTGTAAAGATGAAGGAGGTAACAGGCACAACCAGCATCCACAGGCTTAAGGCAGGAAATAAGCGCTCATTAGGGATGAGGGGGTTCACCTATCCCTAGTGAGCACTTCTGTCCTCCCTTCAGTTGAAAAGTTTGGCAGAACTTTGAATAAATAAATGTGGACCCAAACTTTGGGGGGTGGGCAGAGTGTGCAGCAGAAGCGCGCTGCTTTAACTCACCTCTGCCTGATCCCCTTTTGTCAGAGCGGTGGAGCGGCAGCAGCGTTTAAAACCGGCCCCATCCAGGGTTACAAAAAGATGGCCGCTGGGTCCCATGGGTGAGGATCGGGCACAGGTGAGTTACAGCAGCTTCAGAAGCTGCAGCCTTAGGTGAATTTGGTTGATGAGCTGCTCAGCATTTTCCATGTTCGGGCCGGACGCCGAACTCGGCTTCTGGCTGAAGTCAGTGTTCTGGTTTGGTAACCCCAACTTGCAAAGTTCATTACGAACCCCAAATTTGCGGTTCGGGTTTCGACCATCTCTAGTGCTCACAGATACTTACGCTCGCAGCTTCCCATGCCGCTTCTGCCGGGTGAGGGTGGGTGCTCTGTCACTGCCCCGCCCTTCTACGTACCTGCCACGCATGCACCCATGCCTCTAGTCCACCAGAGAGCCACTGGCACGAGCAAGCTGCAAGAGGGGGCCCGTCACCCAGAAAGGCAGTAGAGATGCTCAGCAGCGTGCTCCCTCGGCAACACACCAAGGCTATAGGCTATAGTCATGTCAGCCAAGGCAGCCATGTCAGCTATGTCAGCCAAGGCGGCTCAAGGGGAGGGAGATTCAGCACCATGTGCACAGATGGTTACTGGGATTTATAGAGACCTTCTAGAGCAAAACACCCAAAGGCAGATCAAAGTGGATCAAAGTGGATCAAAACTTAGGATTTTCACTATCTTGGGTTTTGGTTAGAGATGAGCGAACTTTTGAAAAATTCGATTCGACTGATTCGCCGAATTTTCCGACAAAAATCGTTTCGACCCGAATAAATTCGCGACGAATCGCTATTAAAAACGGCTATTTCTGAGCCTCCTACAGCCTCAATAGGGTTGTAAACCATTCAGCCTTGCTGTAACACGCACAGGATGCGTGCTGGGTTTGTTAAATAATACTTTGAAGAAATATCACATGCAGATCAGAGGCATCGCTAATAGAATCGCAGAGCGGCACAATTGCAGAGAGTTGAAGTGGCATCACTATGAGGGGCAGAAGGAGCCCAAATATACACTGGAGTTGGCCTCAGGAGCCCAAAAATTGGATGAATCACACCCTGGAGTTGGCAGAAGTTGGCAGCAGCAGCAGGAGCCCAAATATACACTGGAGTTGGCTTCAGGAGCCCAAAAATTGGATGAATCACACCCTGGAGTTGGCAGAAGTTGGCAGCAGCAGGAGCAGGAGCCCAAATATACACTGGAGTTGGCCTCAGGAGCCCAAAAATTGGATGAATCACACCCTGGAGTTGGCAGAAGTTGGCAGCAGCAGCAGCAGGAGCCCAAATATACACTGGAGTTGGCCTCAGGAGCCCAAAAATTGGATGAATCACACCCTGGAGTTGGCAGGAGTTGACAGTAGTAGCAGCAGGAGCCCAAATATACACTGGAGTTGGCCTCAGGAGCCCAAAAATTGGATGAATCACACCCTGGAGTTGGCAGAAGTTGGCAGCAGCAGCAGCAGGAGCCCAAATATACACTGGAGTTGGCCTCAGGAGCCCAAAAATTGGATGAATCACACCCTGGAGTTGGCAGAAGTTGGCAGCAGCAGCAGCAGGAGCCCAAATATACACTGGAGTTGGCTTCAGGAGCCCAAAAATTGGATGAATCACACCCTGGAGTTGGCAGGAGTTGACAGTAGTAGCAGCAGGAG
The DNA here is from genome assembly GCA_027917425.1 of Gastrophryne carolinensis. Taxonomy (NCBI): domain Eukaryota; kingdom Metazoa; phylum Chordata; class Amphibia; order Anura; family Microhylidae; genus Gastrophryne; species Gastrophryne carolinensis. The sequence goes on from CM051242.1 coordinate 3,991,900, forward strand.
CCCAAATATACACTGGAGTTGGCTTCAGGAGCCCAAAAATTGGATGAATCACACCCTGGAGTTGGCAGAAGTTGGCAGCAGCAGCAGCAGGAGCCCAAATATACACTGGAGTTGGCCTCAGGAGCCCAAAAATTGGATGAATCACACCCTGGAGTTGGCAGAAGTTGGCAGTAGTAGCAGCAGGAGCCCAAATATACACTGGAGTTGGCCTCAGGAGCCCAAAAATTGGATAATTCACACCCTGGAGTTGGCAGAAGTTGGCAGTAGTAGCAGCAGGAGCCCAAATATACACTGGAGTTGGCTTCAGGAGCCCAAAAATTGGATGAATCACACCCTGGAGTTGGCAGAAGTTGGCAGTAGCAGCAGCAGGAGCCCAAATATACACTGGAGTTGGCTTCAGGAGCCCAAAAATTGGATGAATCACACCCTGGAGTTGGCAGGAGTTGACAGTAGCAGCAGCAGGAGCCCAAATATACACTGGAGTTGGCCTCAGGAGCCCAAAAATTGGATGAATCACACCCTGGAGTTGGCAGGAGTTGACAGTAGCAGCAGCAGGAGCCCAAATATACACTGGAGTTGGCTTCAGGAGCCCAAAAATTGGATGAATCACACCCTGGAGTTGGCAGAAGTTGGCAGCAGCAGCAGCAGCAGGAGCCCAAATATACACTGGAGTTGGCTTCAGGAGCCCAAAAATTGGATGAATCACACCCTGGAGTTGGTAGGAGTTGACAGTAGCAGCAGCAGGAGCCCAAATATACACTGGAGTTGGCCTCAGGAGCCCAAAAATTGGATGAATCACACCCTGGAGTTGGCAGAAGTTGGCAGCAGCAGCAGCAGGAGCCCAAATATACACTGGAGTTGGCCTCAGGAGCCCAAAAATTGGATGAATCACACCCTGGAGTTGGCAGGAGTTGACAGTAGTAGCAGCAGGAGCCCAAATATACACTGGAGTTGGCTTCAGGAGCCCAAAAATTGGATGAATCACACCCTGGAGTTGGCAGAAGTTGGCAGCAGCAGCAGGAGCCCAAATATACACTGGAGTTGGCTTCAGGAGCCCAAAAATTGGATGAATCACACCCTGGAGTTGGCAGAAGTTGGCAGCAGCAGCAGCAGGAGCCCAAATATACACTGGAGTTGGCTTCAGGAGCCCAAAAATTGGATGAATCACACCCTGGAGTTGGCAGAAGTTGGCAGCAGCAGCAGCAGGAGCCCAAATATTACTATAAAGAGACACTGGGGTTGGCTTCAGGAGCCCAAAAATTTGATGAATCACACCCTGGAGTTGGCAGCAGCAGGAGCCCAAATATTACTTTAAAGAGACACTGGGGTTGGCTTCAGGAGCCCAAAAATTGGATGAATCACACCCTGTGGAGAGTCATGTGGAGAAAAAGTAGCTTAGTTAGTAATATCTACATAAAATTATGAATAAACAAATGCAAAAGTATTGCCAAAGTGAAGTTTTGTTTGAGGGTGTGTTTCCACCTTTTAATTAAATCAGAAACAAGAAGGTATCATTGCCTCTGACTAATTAGCCCTCAAAAATTCTTGGAATTTTTAATCTGGAATCATGTCTGATCCGTCTTATCCGAAGAATATTAATAAAAAGTAAGAGTAACGGAAAGGATTTTTTATCAATACTTACTTGTGGTCCGATGCGGAGGAATGTCTGTAACTGGAGAGCAGCGCCTTAAATCTGTTTTGCACGATCCATCTTTCTTTAGTGTAGGTCTGGCCCCGTCATCAATCTACTGGAATACATCAGGCATTGTTGGGAGGAAAGCTTGGATGATCCAAGCGCCATTCATTTCCACGCAGGGCAGTCTCTGGAAAAAAAAAGTCTGTATAAACCAGGGTCTTTTTCATATAAAAACAAATGGTTATTCTTGCTTGTAAACCATATGTTCCACAGATTTACCAGTCATTGTGTCAGCCAATGAAGCAACTTTGTCTCGAAGTGCTGCAAAAGCAGTCCACTGCATCACAAGTGGCATCTGACACCCCCAGTCAACTGTCTGTCTGTTATGCTTTGGGTTCAGCTCCACTATCCATTGATGAAGATCTGATAATCATAAAATTCAGCAGCTACTGCCCAGCCAAGAAGTGGAGGAGACACTCGCCTCTTCTTCCAGTAGCCGGCAATTAGTGATGAGGAGAGTGTCGTGGGAGGAGGTGTTGCAAGCCGAGGTAGTGGAAGAGGGTCCCTGGAGTCTGCGGCGGTGGCGGCGGCAGCAGCAGCAGATTATTGCGGACTGTTGTTCGGAAAAATCAGCTACTCAGCGATGTGGCAGTGTTTCATGCAGCATCCTGGGGAGAAAAAGTAGGTTAGTTAGTGTATATACATAAAATTATGAATAGACAAATGCAATAGTATTGCCAAAGTGAAGTTTTGTTTGAGGGTGTGTTTCCACCTTGTAATTAAATCAGAAACAACTAGCTATCATTTGCCTCTGAATAATTAGCCCTCAAAAATTCTTGGAATTTTTAATCTTGATGTCTGAGGGATTTCTCCTCTCAGACAGCGTCACCATAAGTCCAGCCTGCTGCATTACACTTGGAAGAACATCTTGTTTGCGCTGCGACAAGGAAGCCAAAGTCATGCGTCCTCACATGGCACACGTGTTCAGTCTAGTTTTTAAGTCTTGCCCCCATCTGAAAGAACAACAGGAAAGAAAGTTAGCATGCACTTCTGGCACTCCTACACCACGAAGCACAACCCTATTGAGCCTCAGCGTCACAACGGTGTACCCCACCATAGTCTGATTTGCGATGTTTCCACCCGTTGGAATTCCACCCTCCATATGCAGGATCCACTATAGCAGTGGTCCCCAACCCTGTCCTCAAGGCCCACCAACAGGCCAGGTTTTGCAGATCTCCACAAAGATGCACAGGTGGAGTAATTAGTGCAGCTGCAGAGCAATAGAGCTGGCTATTTGGAGATCCAAAAAACATGACTTGTTGGTGGGCCTTGAGGACAGGGTTGAGGACCACTGCACTATAGGAACAGAGAAAAGCCATCACGGATTTCTGGATGATCCAAACGGATAGGGGGACACCTGTGTAAATTCAATGTAAACCATTGGCAGCTCATACGTGACACCGACCGTTTGCTCAGGCCCTTTGAGGAAGCTACGTTATTAGTCAGTTGCCAGGACTATGAGATGAACGATGAGATTCCACTGCTTCATGTACTACAACACATGTTGGAAACCATGGCTGGTCAGGGCACTGGAGACATGGCACATACATTTCACAGCCACATGAAGCCTGTGGGGGCTGAAGTGGAGGAGGAGGAGGGGGTGGGGCAAAGCAAACCACAGTTTAGGTTTCACAAAATGACCATTTTATCTAGTCATCTGACAGAAGAGGAGGAGCAGGAGCAGCCACAGGAGCTAGAGGGTTGTGAGTAAGGTGAGACAGAGGACCCAGACACACCGTGGCAGTTTACAGTGGAGATGGAGACAGGTAGTCCCTCCGAGTCATTTGCACAAATGGCACGATGCATGCTCACATGCTTGCGTACTAGTGAGCGCAGAATTGTCTCCATTTGTCAGCGGGAAGACTTCTGGCTCTCCAACTTATTGGACCCTCGCTTCCGGCACAAAATGGGGGCATTTTTTACGCCTACTGAGAGGGAGGACAAACTGACCTACTACAGAGACATCCCACGTAGTCAGTTGGGCGATGTCTATCTGCGCCATGGCCCATACTCCCGCAGGTCTGACTCGGGGGGACCTCTGCGATCACCTTCCACTGCCATGGCTGCTGGGGGGGTGGAAGGAGCAGCAGCAGCAGCTCCATCAGCAGCAGCCTCAGTCTTCAGTCGCTAGTGAGTAGCTTTCTACACCCGCATAGTGAGTCTACTCATGAGCAGCAGGAAGACCTGGAGCTGGACCTCAAACAGCAGGTCATGTCATACCTTGACATGACCATGCCAACACACCTTCAAGATCCACTGGATTTGCTGGGAAGCCAAACTTGACTTGTGCCCGCAACTAGCAGAGTTTGCCCTGGAAAAGCTGTACTGGCCGGACAGTAGTTGATTTAGATGGCAACTGGGCTGCTCTATATAACGAAGCAAAATGGCAAATTTACCTCACTATATGAGCTATTGCCCCTCAGATTTACACAGGGGCTGCTCTATATTATGCTGCAAAGTGGCAAATTTACCTCACAATATAAGCTATTGCCCCTCAGATTTACACAGGGGCTGCTCTATATTATGCTGCAAAATGGCAAATTTACCTCACAATATAAGCTATTGCCCCTCAGATTTACACAGGGCCTGCTCTATATAACGAAGCAAAATGGCAAATTTACCTCACTATATAAGCTATTGCCCCTCAGATTTACACAGGGGCTGCTCTATATTATGCTGCAAAATGGCAAATTAACCTCACAATATAAGCTATTGCAGCTCTATATAAATAAAAATAAATAAATAAAAAAAGGGCCTGTAGAAGCTTATTTAGTATAACAGATAGGGTGACATGTGCTGGTTTGGGATGCCCATATGGGCTAGTGTTTTGGCAGCAGTACAAAAACCAATGCAAAATGCAATAGCTTAATAAAGCTGATGCTGATCAACGCTTATTTAGTATAACAGATGGGGTGCAACATGCAGGTTTGGGATGCCCTGCGGCCTGGTGTATTTAAAGCAGACCAAAACCAATTCAAAATGCAATAACTTAATAAAGCTGAGGCTGTAGATGCTTATTTAGTATAAACAGGTAGGGTGCAAGGTGCAGCTTTGGGGTGCCCTGCGGCCTGGTTAAATGAAAGCAGTCAAAAAGGAAGTGCAAACTGAAGTAGCTTAATGAAGCTGATGCTGATCAACGCTTATGTTGTATACCAGATAGGGTGCAAGGTGCAGCTTTGGGGTGCCCTGCGGCCTGGTTTATTAAAATCAGTCAAAAACAAGTGCAAACTGAAGTAGCCTGATCAACGCTTATGTTGTATAACAGATAGGTTTAAAATAGCATGTGCCTTGGGATGCCCGTGTGGCCTGTTATATTTCAAGCTGAACAAAAAGTAACAATAATCCAAGTATGAGACATCATTTTGACCTTCTTCACAGCGCCATACTTTGAAAAAAAAAAATTAATTTCATGCCGATCAATCCAAAGGTCAATGCCCCTAACAAAAATAGTGTTCGGCATAAGTTTTCCTTCTGGAAGGACGTAACCTTTAGTTTACATGGTTGGGGTAGGTTATCTTACAAATTGGGATACCACAGGCAGCAGTGTCATTGAAAGAGACAGATTGTAATGCAGGCCATACGCAAGCAGAGAAACTCAGGCTGCAACAGGCCTATTTAGTTTACATGGTTGGGGTAGGTTATCTTACAAATTGGGATACCCCACTGTATATGAAACCGAATATAAATGCACACCCAAAAGTGGACACTCAGCCTCCAAGAGGCCTGCTTAGTTTAAATAAGAGAGCTGCTTAGTATGGTAGGTAGGTTATGTTATGTTACAGAATGGGATGCCCCAAGCAGACTTGAGATCAGTATATATGCACACAGCAGCAGTGTGTTAGCAGGCTCATACAGGCCAAATTTCTTTAAATAACTGTGCAGCTTACAGTTAATGCAGAGGCTAATGGTATGTTACAGAATGGGATGCCCCAAGCTGACTTGAGATCAGTATATATGCACACAGCAGCAGTGTGTTAGCAGGCTCATACAGGCCAAATTTCTTTAAATAACTGTGCAGCTTACAGTTAATGCAGAGGCTAATGGTATGTTACAGAATGGGATGCCCCAAGCAGACTTGAGATCAGTATATATGCACACAGCAGCAGTGTGTTAGCAGGCTCATACAGGCCAAATTTCTTTAAATAACTGTGCAGCTTACAGTTAATGCAGAGGCTAATGGTATGTTACAGAATGGGATGCCCCAAAGCAGACTTGAGATCAGTATATATGCACACAGCAGCAGTGTGTTAGCAGGCTCATACAGGCCAAATTTCTTTAAATAAATGTGCAGCTTACAGTTAATGCAGAGGCTAATGGTATGTTACAGAATGGGATGCCCCAAAGCAGACTTGAGATCAGTATATATGCACACAGCAGCAGTGTGTTAGCAGGCTCATACAGGCCAAATTTCTTTAAATAACTGTGCAGCTTACAGTTAATGCAGAGGCTAATGGTATGTTACAGAATGGGATGTCCCAAAAACCAGAGAGCACCTGGCAGGCAGCAGTAAGACTATGCACAGCAAAAGTGTCTTTATCATGCCTAATTTCAATTAGAATAGGTGCAAATGGTTAGGTTCTTAAATAGAGGCTGGTGTAGTCACAGAATGGGATGCCCTAAAAACCAGCAGTAAGTACACCTGGCAGGGACAAGTTGTGCTATGCCCAGCAAAAGTGTCTTTATCAGGCCTAATTTCAAATATGATAAGAGCAAATGCTTATATGGTCTTAAACAGAGGCTGCTTTAGTCACAGAATGGGATGCCCCGGGCAGGAATCGAGCTGGCAGGGTCCAGTAGGCCTTTGGCCAGCAAAAGTGTCTTTATCAGGCCTGATTTCTATGAGAATAAGTGCAAATGTTTATTATGCTATTAAATAGAGGCTGCTTTAGTCACAGAATGGGATGCCAGTGCCACAAAAACCAGAGAGCATGCACAGCAAAAGTGTCTTTATCAGGCCTGATTTCTATGAGAATAAGTGCAAATGTTTATTATGCTATTAAATAGAGGCTGCTTTAGTCACAGAATGGGATGCCATTGCCACAAAAACCAGAGAGCATGCACAGCAAAAGTGTCTTTATCAGGCCTGATTTCTATGAGAATAAGTGCAAATGTTTATTGTGCTATTAAATAGAGGCTGCTTTAGTCACAGAATGGGATGCCAGTGCCACAAAAACCAGAGAGCATGCACAGCAAAAGTGTCTTTATCAGGCCTGATTTCTATGAGAATAAGTGCAAATGTTTATTATGCTATTAAATAGAGGCTGCTTTAGTCACAGAATGGGATGCCAGTGCCACAAAAACCAGAGAGCATGCACAGCAAAAGTGTCTTTATCAGGCCTGATTTCTATGAGAATAAGTGCAAATGTTTATTATGCTATTAAATAGAGGCTGCTTTAGTCACAGAATGGGATGCCATTGCCACAAAAACCAGAGAGCATGCACAGCAAAAGTGTCTTTATCAGGCCTGATTTCTATGAGAATAAGTGCAAATGTTTATTGTGCTATTAAATAGAGGCTGCTTTAGTCACAGAATGGGATGCCAGTGCCACAAAAACCAGAGAGCATGCACAGCAAAAGTGTCTTTATCAGGCCTGATTTCTATGAGAATAAGTGCAAATGTTTATTATGCTATTAAATAGAGGCTGCTTTAGTCACAGAATGGGATGCCAGTGCCACAAAAACCAGAGAGCATGCACAGCAAAAGTGTCTTTATCAGGCCTGATTTCTATGAGAATAAGTGCAAATGTTTATTATGCTATTAAATAGAGGCTGCTTTAGTCACAGAATGGGATGCCAGTGCCACAAAAACCAGAGAGCATGCACAGCAAAAGTGTCTTTATCAGGCCTGATTTCTATGAGAATAAGTGCAAATGTTTATTATGCTATTAAATAGAGGCTGCTTTAGTCACAGAATGGGATGCCAGTGCCACAAAAACCAGAGAGCATGCACAGCAAAAGTGTCTTTATCAGGCCTGATTTCTATGAGAATAAGTGCAAATGTTTATTATGCTATTAAATAGAGGCTGCTTTAGTCACAGAATGGGATGCCAGTGCCACAAAAACCAGAGAGCATGCACAGCAAAAGTGTCTTTATCAGGCCTGATTTCTATGAGAATAAGTGCAAATGTTTATTGTGCTATTAAATAGAGGCTGCTTTAGTCACAGAATGGGATGCCAGTGCCACAAAAACCAGAGAGCATGCACAGCAAAAGTGTCTTTATCAGGCCTGATTTCTATGAGAATAAGTGCAAATGTTTATTATGCTATTAAATAGAGGCTGCTTTAGTCACAGAATGGGATGCCAGTGCCACAAAAACCAGAGAGCATGCACAGCAAAAGTGTCTTTATCAGGCCTGATTTCTATGAGAATAAGTGCAAATGTTTATTGTGCTATTAAATAGAGGCTGCTTTAGTCACAGAATGGGATGCCAGTGCCACAAAAACCAGAGAGCATGCACAGCAAAAGTGTCTTTATCAGGCCTGATTTCTATGAGAATAAGTGCAAATGTTTATTATGCTATTAAATAGAGGCTGCTTTAGTCACAGAATGGGATGCCAGTGCCACAAAAACCAGAGAGCATGCACAGCAAAAGTGTCTTTATCAGGCCTGATTTCTATGAGAATAAGTGCAAATGTTTATTGTGCTATTAAATAGAGGCTGCTTTAGTCACAGAATGGGATGCCAGTGCCACAAAAACCAGAGAGCATGCACAGCAAAAGTGTCTTTATCAGGCCTGATTTCTATGAGAATAAGTGCAAATGTTTATTGTGCTATTAAATAGAGGCTGCTTTAGTCACAGAATGGGATGCCAGTGCCACAAAAACCAGAGAGCATGCACAGCAAAAGTGTCTTTATCAGGCCTGATTTCTATGAGAATAAGTGCAAATGTTTATTATGCTATTAAATAGAGGCTGCTTTAGTCACAGAATGGGATGCCAGTGCCACAAAAACCAGAGAGCATGCACAGCAAAAGTGTCTTTATCAGGCCTGATTTCTATGAGAATAAGTGCAAATGTTTATTATGCTATTAAATAGAGGCTGCTTTAGTCACAGAATGGGATGCCAGTGCCACAAAAACCAGAGAGCATGCACAGCAAAAGTGTCTTTATCAGGCCTGATTTCTATGAGAATAAGTGCAAATGTTTATTATGCTATTAAATAGAGGCTGCTTTAGTCACAGAATGGGATGCCAGTGCCACAAAAACCAGAGAGCATGCACAGCAAAAGTGTCTTTATCAGGCCTGATTTCTATGAGAATAAGTGCAAATGTTTATTATGCTATTAAATAGAGGCTGCTTTAGTCACAGAATGGGATGCCTCACAGCAGACTTAAGATCAGTTCAGTATATATGCACAGTTAGTTACTATAAGCAGCCTGAAAACGCTAACAAAGGCTGGATGAAAAAAAAAAAATCTCCCTGTCAGCCAGCTCCGTTTTTCCTACCTTTCCCTGGCTTTCTGTCTGTCTCCTGTCTGTCTCCTGCCTGTCTCCTGCCTGTCTCCAGCCTGTCCCTGTCTGTCCCTGTCTCCAGCCTGTCTAACTGCCTCAGCTACACAGCGTTCTGTCTGTCTGTCACGAATGCAATAGAGAAATGAGGAAAAGCAAGATGGCCGCCGTTAAATACCGCTGTGTGACGTCACCGGGCTTGCTGGCTGCTGATAGGCTGCATGTGACTGCCCCAGCTTGCACTGGCGCGGGATACATGTCCAGACATGTCCCGCCCGCCATCTTAGAATGCCTGTAATGTAAATGAATGGATGTTAAAGGAAAACTTCGAGTGATCGAATCGCGGGGAAATTCGGATTCGATCCGAATCGAATTTTTCCTGAAATTCGGATCGAATCCGGGTTCGTCCGGATCGATTCGCTCATCCCTAGTTTTGGTCCTTTTACCCCGGGGCACCCCGATTGGGGATTCCCCACTGCCTGAAACCCCCCAGATCGGCAAGCGCAACACACCTCTTCCCAGTCCTATGACACATGTGTGTCCGCTCGTTCAATCAGCGCCGCTGATGTCACGCCATCTAAGCCTTCATCTTAAGCTAGCAGCTCCGAGGGCACTGGCGACCACATCCCCTGCTTCCCTATAACAAGGAGCGTGCCCGTGCCAGACCATTCACAAATGCCTGGGGCAGGCACACGTCCTGCTAGAGGAATAGCGGGGTTGCGGCCGTGGCTCGGCCATGCACTGTTGTTCCCGTGAAGCAAGGTAAGTGAATGGGGCAACCTGGGGGGTTTCATACAGCAGGGCATCCCAATTTTGGATGCCCCAGGGGAAGGGAATTGATTGGCTCTATAAGATTCCCGGGCCGAACACGTTGAGTTTTGGTCCATTTTAACCACGATGGACAGCCAAACTCATTGCGTCGGCAGTAGGTTGGTCCTATGAAAGCTAAGCACTGGTCTTTACTGCTCTTGCTGCTGCTTCCTGGCCTCTATCAGATGGAGCTCTGATAGAAAAAGGTGATTACCCCCCAATGGCAGGCATAAGAGGGAAGGTTAGGATAGTTTAGTGAACCCTGCAATTCTTGAGGTGAAGCTAAGACTTCTTGTTACCGGAGTCTAAAAAAATCCAGGGCCGAACCCCTGGCCTTAACCTTCCCACTGTGTGAACCTCCCCCCTGGGATGCCGCAGAACTCACCTGCTTCCTGCGATGTGAACATCTGGCGGCCGCATCCTCGCATCTTTGGGCTGAACATGCGCCCACCCAGAGCCATTCAAATAATCTGAGGGCAGGATCGTGCTCTGCCAGGGGTGCGGCTGCTGGGCTCCCGCTTACTGAGCTTTGCATGTCAACAGAGCCGCTTGCCGAGCTTTACATATGCAAAGCAAATGTCTCTGATTGGACATGATCCCGTGCATCTGCCGTAGGACCAGGAAGAGCTGAGTTTTACAGGTCGTTCTGGCTGGTTTCACACAGCGGGGCATCCCAATTCGGGGCACAGAAGAAAACTCGGAATAATCACCTGGGTTTTAATCTGCTTTCCTGGGGCATCCCGTGTGAAGTTCTTCCAGTATTCTTACCTCTCTGGTGATCCCACCGTGCATGCACAGGCTCTCCTCCAATCAGATTGCTGGGTGACGCCAGCCAAAGAGCGCATCAGAGTCATCAGGCGATCTATTGTGAATGAATGGAGTGTCGGGTGCTTTTCTTGAGCTGAAGCGCGCTCCCACACCGGTTATTCAGAAATGCTCCCAAATCCCAAATCAGAATGCCCTGGAGCCAGGGAATTGCCCAGCCCTGGAGCTGGAGCCAGGGAATTGACCAGCCCTGGAGCCTGGGGCCAGGGAATTGCCCAGCCCTGGAGCCTTTTAGACTAAAGGGTTTTAATTCTGCCCTAAAGTGGACTCTAAAAGATTCCATGGCCAGTGGCACTCTGGGGAATTTCATACAGCGGGTCATCACAATTCTGGAAGCCCTAGGGGCCCTCTAGATTCTTTAATAAGTTAAAAAGGTATAATTCTTTCACTGCAAAAAGGCATTTTTTTCAAAGGGGGCCCTTTAACTAGAGATGGGTGAACCCGGACCCGGTCTTCAGCCAGAAGTCCATGTTCGAGTTTGGCGTCCGGCCCGAACACAGAAAAGCTGGTTGATAGGCTGCTGAGCATCCCATCAACCCGCTTCACTTAAGGGTGCACTCACCTCAGTCCGCGATCCCCAGCAGCGGCGTCGAAACTTGGCCCCAGCCAGGGCTACAAAAAGAGGATACTTCTAGGGCCAGCACTCCCAGTTAGCACTAGAAGTGTCCTCACTCATGGGAGCTGACGGCCATCTTTCTGTAGCCCAAATTCTAACGCTGCTGCCATTCCCTATTGCTTTCTGTCTGGGTGTGGGAGCGTGCCTCAACCCACAGATGCTGAGGATGCGGCTGGCGCTGTTTACACCAACGTGGGAGCCCCCAGCAATGGTGAGTTTTCTGGGTGACCCTTGGGGCTTTACACAGTGGGGCATCCCAACTAGGCCAACTAGGGGGAAGGCCAGCGGTTGGCCCTGGAGACTTTTAGACTCCAGGGCCAGCTGCTGCGGGGGGGGGGGGGGGATGTTGTTCTGCTTTAAGCCAAAGCTTGAAAATAGGCTTTAATGCTCACCCTGCAGTCATCTTCCAGCAACCAATTAGGTCTGCAGACCACACGGTGGTGAGGAAGCATGGTTTGAGAACTTAAAGTAGACCAAAACCCAGTATTTTGATTATCCTGGGTTTTGGTTCTTGCCCCCAGGGCACCCAGATCAGGGATGCCCCGCTGTGTGAAACCCCCAGGTTACCCGAACAAACTCACCTCTTCCCGGTCCTACGACACATGCTCATCCAATCAGCACGCTCGGATCAGCTCAAGCTCGTCTAATATGAATGGATCTCTGGTGCCACATCCCCCGCTGCCCTATAACAGGGAGCGTGCCCGCGCCGGCCATTCACAAATGCCCGGCTTTGGCACGCACCCTGATAAAGGGTTAGCTGGGATGCCGCCGCCGCAGCTCGCACATGCGCTGTTGGACCGGGAAAGAAGGTGAGATTCCGGGCGACCTGGGGGGTATCACACAGCGGGGCATCCCAAATCTAGATGCCCCGAGGGGAAGGAATCCAGCGGCCCAGGAATATTATAGATTTTAGAGCTGATGAGGCGTGGGGGTTTTGGTCCTCTTTAACATTTACACAGCCGGGCATCCTAGTTTGGGATGCCCCATAAAGGGTTTTATAGACTCGTCTTATTTCCCTTATGTATGTCTCTGCCTATGTGCGGCTCATTCACAGGGCGAGATTTATGGGCGTGGCTCTTCCGGTCCATTTTACACCGGGCAGCGCAGAACCCGAACATTGATTCAAAGTTCATCCAAACTTTGGGGGGGGGCGGGGGGGGGGGGTTCTCTTATCCCCAACTCTAACATTAATAACAAAGTTTTTTATCCCTAAAAAGGATTTTTTACTTGTAATACATGTGTTAGCTAAAGGGGACCTCCGCTGTTATCTACAGACACATTACTGTCAAAGTGGACCAAAACCCACCGCGATCGGCCCAGAAATCTGTAAGATTCCCAGCCGATGGATTCCCTCCCCCCGAGGCCCTGCTGTGTGATACCCCCCGGGTCACCCGAAACTCACCTCTTCCCGGTCCTACGACACGTGCTCATCCAATCAGCACTCTCGGATCTGCTCGAGCTTGTCCAATAAGAACAGATCTGAGCGCGCTGTGGCCGCATCCCCCGCTGCCCTATAACAGGGAGCGTGCCCGCGCTGGCTATTCACAAATGCCCGGCTTTGGCACGCACCCCGATAAAGGGTTAGCTGGGATGCCGCCGCAGCTCGCACATGCGCTGTTGGACCACGAAAGAAGGTTAGTTTCCGGGCGACCTGGGGGGGGGGGGGTATCACACAGCGGGGCATCCCGAATCTAGATACCCCGAGGGGAGGGAGTCCAGCAGGCCGGGAATCTTATAGATTTCAGGGCTGATGAGGCGTGGGGGTTTTGGTCCTGTTTAGCTTTTACACAGCCGGGCATCCTAGTTTGGGATGCCCCATAAAGGGTCTTATAGACTGAAGGGGAGTATTTTTTTCCTCTTAAAGTGGACCTAAAGTATTATTTGACTTATGGTCTGCTTTCATCGCCTATGTACGTCTCTGCCTATGTGTGAGGTTTATGGGCGTGGCTCTTCCGCTCTGCTTCACGCCGGGCGGCGCAGAACCCGAACATTTATCTAAAGTTCATCCAAACTTGCCAAACCTGAACTTTGGTGGGGTTCCTCCCGTCCCCAGCTCTAACATTAATATAAACATTTATTATCTCTAAAAAAAAAGTTTCTTCTATCTTATTTTCACTTTGAATACATTCATTGGCTAAAGAGGACCTCCGCTGTTATCTGCAGACACATTACTGGCGTTAAACCGGACCTTTATCATCATTTAATGAAAAGCCCAAACCCTTAGAAAACTATTCGCCAGCATCTAAATTGATACATTTTACTTATTATTCTTTCCTCCGCTGAGCTGCAACTCTGTTCAGGACTCTAGGATACGGGCGCCACCATCTTGCCTGAGAAGCATCACATACTGAGGAGAGGGGGGGAGTGCCGGGGGCGGGGTTATAGCTATGCTTTGCTCAGACAGAGCAGAGCTGGGGTCAGGGAAAGGACAGCAATCCCAGAATGCAGAGCGGCACAGTCAGAAGACACTTCCCGTTGGCAGGCTGTCTGATGCTCCATGAGCCGCCATCTTGGATGTTTAAAGGCTCATAACATGCAGTAGATGCAGGTAGGATGATTTTTAATGTGAGCAATCTGTATGTACAGGGTGTGGGAAACATACAAGATAGGCTCTTATTCAGGGTGAGGGTCCGGATTAATTCGGGCAATCTATATGTACAGGGGGGGGGGCATACAAGATAGGCTCTTATTCAGGGTGAAGGTCCGGATTGATGTGAGCAATCTGTATGTACAGGGGGGGAACATACAAGATAGGCTCTTATTCAGGGTGAAGTTCCGGATTAATGTGAGCAATCTGTATGTACAGGGTGTGGGAAACATATAAGATAGGGTCTTGTTCAGGGTGAAGGTCCGGATTAATGTGGGCAATCTGTATGTACAGGGTGTGGAAAACATATAAGATAGGCTCTTATTCAGGGTGAGTGTCCAGATTAATGTGAGCAATCTGTATGTACAGGGAGGAAAACATACAAGATAGGCTCTTATTCAGGGTGAGGGTCCGGATTAATGTGGGCAATCTGTATGTACAGGGTGTGGGAAACATATAAGATAGGCTCTTATTCAGGGTGAGGGTCCAGATTAATGTGGGCAATCTGTATGTACAGGGAGGAAAACATACAAGATAGGCTCTTATTCAGGGTGAGGGTCTGGATTAATGTGGGCAATCTGTATGTACAGGGTGGGGGAAAAATACAAGATAGGCTCTTATTCAGGGTGAGGGTCCGGATTAATGTGAGCAATCTGTATGTACAGGGAGAAACATACAAGATAGGCTCTTATTCAGGGTGAGGGTCTGGATTAATGTGAGCAATCTGTATGTACAGGGTGGGGGAAACATACAAGATAGGCTCTTATTCAGGGTGAGGGTCCGGATTAATGTGGGTAATCTGCGCTTTAACTGATGTTTCTTTTTTTTATCCTGAAAACGCAGCTGGCTGCTTTAAATTTTGGTAACGGTCAGGTAGGTCCAAAGCCGATTCAGCAAATTTTAATGTAACTTTGGACCTGAATCTGAAGCCACGTGACCATCGCTGTTTTTGTTCTTTTTTTTATTGTCTCAGAGTGTCTCTAAGCTTTTAATCCCAATGATAAAAATAATGGCGCTCCCCTCCTCCCCCCCCCCACGCCCACACCTCGCTCTCGTTCGCCGCTGACGCCATTTCCCAGCCTGCGAGAAGGGGGCGCGGCGATCTATGAATTATGCATCCGTTGTTTTAGAAAATGTATTTTAGAATTCTCGCTATTGATTTTTCTAAATGGCAGCAGCGAGCCCGGCCTGGCGCTATTAAACCCGTCGGTGTCGTTACTCGGCGCTTTGCACGCGTGACTGCGCCGAACGGCGAGCTGTGAAAGCATCAGATGACCACCCCCCCCCCCAGTAACGAGGAACGTGGGGCAGAGAAGAAATGATTGACTTTATCAGGAAGAGACAAAATAAACAAGAATTGTCCAATCGGGTTGCAGCAAAGCGGCGCGGTAACGCGACGGTAACAATGGAAAGATTATGGGCCTTAATCAGTAAGGGATAGCGCCAGGTAGCGCCAGGTGAACGCCGGACACGGCAGCAATTAATATAAAAAAAAAGTGTTTGGTTGCCGGGCAGAAGAGGCCACACAATGATTTGAGACAAAAATTTAAAATTTCACTATAGCAAAAAGCTTTTTAAACACAACCAAGTGAAAACCCATTGAAATGTATGGGAGAGCGACATTAGAGCGCCAGTGCTATACACTGAGCCACCGCTAGTGATACATGTGACGCTACATGGCGCTATTAGAGGATCTCACATAGTTACTAAGCACCTTATTCGTGAAGGAATAGCGCCAGATAGTGCCTGTATAGCGCCAGGTAGCGCCAGATAGTGCCTGTACAGCGCCAGGTAGCGTCAGGTGAACGCCGGACACGGCAGCAATTACACATTTATGAAGCCGAATCTGGTGAGCGACTGGAACAGCGCCATGTAGCGTCCGATTCATCATTATCCCAGGCTCAGCGTACAGCGCCGGCGTTCAGCCTTGCAGAGCGCCACGTCTTACCTGTCGCTACCTGGCGTCTCCCATACATTTCTTTGGACGATCCTTATATCCCTTTCCTGATCCCAATTTTTTTTTTTTTTTTTTTAAATCTCAAATCTCACATTTTTGAAAACTTTTTGGATTAATAATATTTTGATGCAGAATTGTCCTGACATGTCTGGCACTAAAGTGTCATGTTACAATGTAACAGCAATGTCATTCCATGTGTTTTCGCTTTGTTACTGGTGGATAAATGTTCATAAACAGACTTTAATCACACAGCCTCTGGCGCTATGGGCTACAACTACATGATTTTGAGCACCGGCGCTGTGTGAGGCTGTTTTTTTCTGATGAATATGGTGTGAGTTGGTCGAACTGAGCTGGCGCTACCGTTCGCTCCCATACAGCGCTGTACTGCGACTCACACATCATATTCATCAATGCCGGCCAGCGACTGAGGCGCTCTGAAACAAAGAACCACGGCCGAGTACAGCGACTACTAGCGGTCGCTTTGAAATCCGCTCTACAGATGCTCGTCTGTCGCTACCTGGCGTTAGTAATGAATCAGCCTGCCCGAGGTCTCCAATCAATGTTGAGTTTGGGGATAAAAGAAACAAGATCGCAGACCGCGGACCCTCATTGGACCTCCCTCGTTCATTGATCAACCTGCTGCTCTACACTCCATACGCAGGAGATGCGCTAATCGCAGAGGAAGGGGGAGATATCTGCGAGACGCGTAGGGGCGTTTTTTGCCCCAATTCTCGGGCCCATAACTGGAAGCCCCCAGAATAAGGCTCCTAATGAAGCACCCTATAAAAAATGGGTTATTCCCTCCTCTGCAGTGACTTTTTTTTGGGTGCTCCTTCCCAGAGCTTACTAACCCGATGCGCCAAGAATAGGGACTGTTAGGCCGGGGCTCAAGGGCCGGTTCCTCGTCTGAGTATATACCAGCCCCTATGCCCCTAGGGGCAGATTCAGGACTTATCCACCCCCCCCCCTCCGGCCAGTGGTAATGCAGGATTAAGGGCAAGTTTTGAACTGATAAATAAAGTTTTCAGGGGGAAAAGTAAAAGAAAAAAAAATATATATATATATATATACCATAAAAATAGTTTTTATTTAAATAAATGTAACAACTTTTGCTTACCCCAACAGCACCTTCTATCGGCACCCAACACCCCCACGCCGGGTATCTTCTCCAAACCTACCAACTTTTCAGGGTGGTAAAGAGGGACATTTGTTAAATTAGGCCACACCCCCTCATTGAGGGATGGATGAAGCCACGCCCCCTCATTCAGGGATGGATGAAGCCACGCCCCCTCATTAAGGGATGGATAGAGGATACATTGTAACAGTTACAACAATAAAAACACTTTGAATAGGCAAATGAATAATTTATTGCTGCAGATCTGCATGTTACACCTCAAAGAGGGACAATATGTAAATGAAGCCACACCTCCTTATTGAGGGATGTATGAAGCCACACCCCCTCATTGAGGGATAGATGACGCCACGCCCCTCATTGATTGATAAATTGGAGATACATTGTAACAGTTACAACAACAGAAACACTTTGAATAGGCAAATGACTCATTTATTGCTGCAGATCTGCATGTTACACCTTAAAGAGGGACAGATGAGAACAACAAGGGACAGGGGGACATGGACTCAAAAGAGGGACAGTCCCTCCAAATCAGGGACACTTGGGAGGTATGCTTCTCTGACGGCGGTTGCTATGGCTGACACATGTCCCTCCCTCCTCCCTTTACTTTGGCATCCCACCAAGGGTACTGATGGCAGCCGGGCGAGCAGAGGGAGGCGGAGCCTCTGGGGAATCTTCCCCACTACATACATCACTGGAGGGGAGGGGCTTGGAGAGGATATCCTAAGAAAACCCTTCTATGGCTTGGAGAGGATATCCTAAGAAAACCCTTCTATGGCTTGGAGAGGATATCCTAAGAAAACCCTTCTATGGCTTGGAGAGGATATCCTAAGAAAATCCTTCTATGGCTTGGATAGGATATCCTAAGAAAACCCTTCTATGGCTTGGAGAGGATATCCTAAGAAAACCCTTCTATGGCTTGGAGAGGATATCCTAAGAAAATCCTTCTATGGCTTGGATAGGATATCCTAAGAAAATCCTTCTATGGCTTGGGGAGGATATCCTAAGAAAACCCTTCTCTGGCTTGGAGAGGATATCCTAAGAAAATCCTTCTATGGCTTGGGGAGGATATCCTAAGAAAATCCTTCTATGGCTTGGGGAGGATATCCTAAGAAAATCCTTCTATGGCTTGGGGAGGATATCCTAAGAAAACCCTTCTATGGCTTGGAGAGGATATCCTAAGACAATCCTTCTATGGCTTGGGGAGGATATCCTAAGAAAATCCTTCTATGGCTTTGGGAGGATATCCTAAGAAAATCCTTCTATGGCTTGGGGAGGATATCCTAAGAAAACCCTTCTATGGCTTGGAGAGGATATCCTAAGAAAATCCTTCTATGGCTTGGATAGGATATCCTAAGAAAATCCTTCTATGGCTTGGGGAGGATATCCTAAGAAAACCCTTCTATGGCTTGGAGAGGATATCCTAAGAAAACCCTTCTATGGCTTGGAGAGGATATCCTAAGAAAATCCTTCTATGGCTTGGATAGGATATCCTAAGAAAATCCTTCTATGGCTTGGGGAGGATATCCTAAGAAAATCCTTCTATGGCTTGGAGAGGATATCCTAAGAAAATCCTTCTATGGCTTGGATAGGATATCCTAAGAAAATCCTTCTATGGCTTGGGGAGGATATCCTAAGAAAATCCTTCTATGGCTTGGAGAGGATATCCTAAGAAAACCCTTCTATGGCTTGGAGAGGATATATTTTTAGAAAATCCTTCTATGGCTTGGGGAGGATATCCTAAGAAAATCCTTCTATGGCTTGGAGAGGATATCCTAAGAAAATCCTTCTATGGTTTGGATAGGATATCCTAAGAAAATCCTTCTATGGCTTGGGGAGGATATCCTAAGAAAACCCTTCTATGGCTTGGAGAGGATATCCTAAGAAAATCCTTCTATGGCTTGGGGAGGATATCCTAAGACAATCCTTCTATGGCTTGGAGAGGATATCCTAAGAAAACCCTTCTATGGCTTGGAGAGGATATCCTAAGAAAATCCTTCTATGGCTTGGGGAGGATATCCTAAGAAAATCCTTCTATGGCTTGGGGAGGATATCCTAAGAAAACCCTTCTATGGCTTGGAGAGGATATCCTAAGAAAATCCTTCTATGGCTTGGGGAGGATATCCTAAGAAAATCCTTCTATGGCTTGGAGAGGATATCCTAAGAAAACCCTTCTATGGCTTGGAGAGGATATCCTAAGAAAACCCTTCTATGGCTTGGAGAGGATATCCTAAGAAAACCCTTCAATGGCTTAGAGAGGATATCCTAAGAAAATCCTTCTATGGCTTGGGGAGGATATCCTAAGAAAATCCTTCTATGGCTTGGGGAGGATATCCTAAGAAAACCCTTCTATGGCTTGGAGAGGATATCCTAAGAAAATCCTTCTATGGCTTGGGGAGGATATCCTAAGAAAATCCTTCTATGGCTTGGAGAGGATATCCTAAGAAAACCCTTCTATGGCTTGGAGAGGATATCCTAAGAAAACCCTTCTATGGCTTGGAGAGGATATCCTAAGAAAACCCTTCTATGGCTTAGAGAGGATATCCTAAGAAAATCCTTCTATGGCTTGGGGAGGATATCCTAAGAAAATCCTTCTATGGCTTGGGGAGGATATCCTAAGAAAATCCTTCTATGGCTTGGAGAGGATATCCTAAGAAAATCCTTCTATGGCTTGGAGAGGATATCCTAAGAAAATCCTTCTATGGCTTGGAGAGGATATCCTAAGAAAACCCTTCTATGGCTTGGAGAGGATATCCTAAGAAAACCCTTCTATGGCTTGGAGAGGATATCCTAAGAAAACCCTTCTATGGCTTGGAGAGGATATCCTAAGAAAACCCTTCTATGGCTTGGAGAGGATATCCTAAGAAAATCCTTCTATGGCTTGGGGAGGATATCCTAAGAAAATCCTTCTATTGCTTGGGGAGGATATCCTAAGAAAATCCTTCTATGGCTTGGGGAGGATATCCTAAGAAAATCCTTCTATGGCTTGGGGAGGATATCCTAAGAAAATCCTTCTATGGCTTGGAGAGGATATCCTAAGAAAATCCTTCTATGGCTTGGAGAGGATATCCTAAGAAAATCCTTCTATGGCTTGGAGAGGATATCCTAAGAAAACCCTTTCATGTCCCTCCCCTCTGATTAAATAATTGGTCACATGTGGGGATTCTACAGAGGCTCCACCTCATGTGACCCATTATGTCACTGGAGGGGAGGGGCATGAAAGGGATATCCTCCCCCAGCTGCCTGCCACTACCCTCAGCGGGAGTGGAATTTAGGGGGGACAGGTGTCTAACTCAACTGCAGATGTCAGCTGCTGCACAGGAGTTGCCGGATGAGAAGAGGGGGACCCTCCTGGCGCTGGAGAATACAGCATGTACAGAGGCATCCATTGTTTTCAATGGGAGCCAGCATACACAGGCCACACCCACCGACTAGCAGGTCTGGGAGCCGCTATTGCCCTGTTTTTTTTTTTTTTTTTCATTTTGACCTGTTTTTTTTTTTTTTTTTTTTTTTCATTTTGACCTGTTTTTTTTTTACCTTTTTTTTATTTTGACCTGTTTTTTTTTTATTTTAACCTGGTTTTTTTATTATTCTGACCTTTTTTTATCATTTTGACCAGTTTTTTGTTATTTTGACCTTTTTTTTTATCTTTACCAGTTTTTTTTTTTTATTTTGATTTTTTTTTTATTTTTTTTTACCTGTTCTTTTTATTTTGACCTGTTTTTTTATTCAAACCTTTTTTTTTTCATTTTGACTTGTTTTTAATTTTGACCTGTTTTTTTTTTTTTCTTCATTTTGACCTTTGACCTTTTTTTTTTATTTTGACCTTTTTTTTTTGCATTTTGAACTGTTTTTATTTTTTTTTTCTGTTTTTTTTTTAATTCTGCGCTGTTTTCTTTAAATTTTGTCCTGTTCATTTATTTTGACCTGTTTTGTTTTTTTTTTACCTTTTTTGTAAATTTTGCCCTGTTTTTTTTATTTTGACCTTTTTTTTTCATTATGACATATTTTTTTTTTTTTTTTTTTAATTTTGACCTGTTTTTTTTTATTTTGACCTGTTTTTTTTTTTTTCATTTTGACCTATTTTTTTTTTTTATTTTTTTTACCAGTTTGTTTTTTATTTCCGAAAAGTTTGAAATTATTTTTTTTACATCACTTCAGACACCCTTCGGCCGCTCCCTGGTTTTGCGTGCCCGCGCTGACCATTCAGATTGGCCTATTGAGTGTGTATCAGACCAAGAGATAATGGAAAGCAACAAAAAAAAAAAAAGACATCAGCAGTGAGGGGGACACAGGTCTCCCCTTCATTGGCGTCTCTCTGGGCATGAAGGCTATTACCCTTCCTTAATTTTGGGATGCCCCGCTGGGCTACCAAGGAAACAAAGGCAGAAATACTTACCGTTGTTATCTTCCATCTCTAGATGGATCCGGACCCTCACCCTGAATAAGAGCCTATCTTGTATGTTTCCCCCTGTACATACAGATTGCTCACATTAACCCGGACCCTCACCGTGGATAAGAGCCTATTTTGTATGTTTCCCCCCTGTACATACAGATTGCTCACATTAACCCGGACCCTCACCCTGAATAAGAGCCCATCTTGTATGTTTCCCCCCTGTACATACAGATTGCTCACATTAACCCGGACCCTCACCCTGAATAAGAGCCTATGTTGTGTGTTTCCCCCTCGCCTGTACATACAGATTGCCCACATTAAACCGGACCCTCACCCTGAATAAGAGCCTATGTTGTGTGTTTCCCCCTCGCCTGTACATACAGATTGCTCACATTAACCCGGACCCTCACCCTGAATAAGAGCCTATGTTGTGTGTTTCCCCCCCCCCCCCGTACATACAGATTGCTCACATTAAAAATCATCCTACCTGCATCTACTGCATGTTATGAGCCTTTAAACATCCAAGATGGCGGCTCATGGAGCATCAGGCAGCCTGCAAACAGGAACTGTCTTCCGACAGTGTCGCTCTGCATTCTGGGATTGCTGTCCTTTTCCTGACCCCAGCTCTGCTCTGTCTGAGCAAAGCACAGCTATAACCCTGCCCTCTGTACTTTATCCCGCTCTCCTCCCCTCAGTAAGTGTGATGCTTCTGAGTCAAGAAGTGCCCGTATCCTAGAGTCCTGAACAGAGTTGCAGCCCAGTGGGGGAAAGAATAATAAGTAAGTGACTAAAAACTTAAAATATATTAATTTTAGATGCTGGGGAACCGTTTTTATAAGGGTTTGGGCTTTTCATTAAATCCTGGTGAAGGTCCGGTTCAATGCCGCAAACACTAAGCGGCGGCGGGGGGCGCGGAGCGGAGCATTCGGATGAGCGGAAGGCAGGAGCGCGTCTCTCCCGTGATTGCGCGATGATTGCGCACACTGATTGGACGGCGATGGTAATGACGATAATTTCGCCTATTGAAAGCTGAATGCGTTCTAACGACGGCGGGAGATTATAAGTCATTACGCCGCACCGCGACGCTGATTGGGTTAATGGCGGGGACCCGGACTTCTTTCATATTGGTGATGTCATAATTATTTATATCCTTTATTGAATGTTTGCCAGTTTAATCATGCAGCAGTTTCTTGTTCATATTGTCATATACGCAAAGCGCGTTAGAGCAGCAGAACTTTGCACAGTTTTCTAGTTTTGCACAAGGTCTCAGCACAGACACTAATATATATATATATAATATTTATATATATATAATAATCAAATATATATATATATATATATATATATATATATATATATATATATATTACCGCCCTTATTACTCATATCCTATAATCAATTCATTTGCATAAGATACATTATTAATATGCATTAGATATTATACTTTCATGCTGATTCATCACTAACGCCAGGTAGCGACAGATGAGCGTCTATCGCAGGCATTTTCAGAGCGCCCGCTAGTAGTCGGCCGTGGGTCGCTAGTTGTTAGCGACTCAGTTGCTGTGCAGCAATGATGAATACATTGTGAGGAGTCGCTATTTGACCAGTACAGCGCTGTATGGGAGCGCATGTTAGCGACTGGTCAGTGCGGCCGACTCACAACATATTAATTAAAAAACAGCCTCACAAATCTCTGGCGCTGAAAAATGCTTCTCTGAAGCCCAGAGCGCAGGAGGCGGTGTGATTAAAGGCTGTTTTTCAGCATCTATCCACCAGTAACAAAGCGAAAACATATGGAATTACATTGTAACATGAACACTTAGTAATGACAATTCTGCAGAAATATATAAAACAGAAAAAAATATTTGAAAAAATGTTTTTTTCTAGACCAGGAGAGGTCACAACATTATTTGAGATTTAAAAAAAAATAAATAAATAAATAAATAACAAAAACCCTGTTTAAAAAGAAATAAAAGAACATCCATTGAAATGTATGGGAGAGCGACAGGTAGCGAGAGGTAAGACGTGGAGCTGTACAAGGCTGAACGCCGGCGCTGTTCGCTGAGGCTGGGATAATGATGAATCAGACGCTACATGGCGCTATCCCAGTCGCTAAACAGATTCTGCTTGATAAATGTGTAATTGCTGCCGTGTCCGGGGTTCACCTGCCGCTACCTCTCATTTACAAGGCGCTACCTGTCGCTACCTGTCATTTACAAGGTTCTACCTGTCATTTATAAGGCGCTACCTGTCGCTACCTGTCATTTAGAAGGCGCTACCTGTCACTACCTGTCATTTACAAGGCGTTACCTGTCATTTACAAGGCGCTACCTGTCGCTACCTGTCATTTACAAGGCGTTACCTGTCATTTTCAAGGCGCTACCTGACGCTACCTGTCATTTACAAGGCGTTACCTGTCATTTTCAAGGCGCTACCTGTCGCTACCTGTCATTTACAAGGCGCTACCTGACGCTACCTGTCATTTTCAAGGCGCTACCTGTCGCTACCTGTCATTTACAAGGCGCTACCTGACGCTACCTGTCGTTTACAAGGCGCTACCTGATGCTACCTGTCATTTACAAGGCGCTACCTGTCATTTACAAGGCTCTACCTGACGCTACCTGTCATTTACAAGGCGCTACCTGACGCTATCCCTTCATGAATGAGGGCCTTTATATTATTGGAACAAATTAATCGTTTTTTTTTTTTTTCATGAATTGCTGGCACATCATTGCTAATAACTTTGCATCATGTATAGTATTTATTCATTTATACTGAGTCCCTCTCTTTGTGGTCCCTCCTTCAACCATTTTTGTTTGTATATATGTTTTTGAACCGTGTCTTTCTTATTTTTACGCTGTATTAGTTTATAGATCTTCGATGAAATGAAATATTTTTCTCTATCTGATTGCGGCTCATTTCTTGGGATTGTATATTAGATACATCTAGAATCGCAGCTTTCTACTTTCTATTCAAGTTGCCTCTATCCCATGAGCCTGAACCTTTATGGCTGTGTTTATCCGCCCAGTTTTTTTTTTGCTGATTGGGTTAATGACAAGAACCGGGGAATATATTCAGAGAGGCCACTTAACCCGAATCTTCACCAGGATTTATTGAAAAGCCCAAACCCTTATAAAACCATTCCCCAGCATCTAAAGTTAATATATTTTATGTTTTTAGTCACTTACTTATTATTCTTTCGCCCACTGGGCTGCAACTCTGTTCAGGACTCTAGGATACGGGCGCTGCCATCTTGACTCAGAAGCATCACACTTACTGAGGAGAGGAGAGTGGGATAAAGTACAGGGGGATGGGTTATAGCTGTGCTTTGCTGAGACAGAGCAGACGTCAGGAAAAGGTCAGCAATCCCAGAATGCAGAGCAGCACAGTCACGAGACACTTCCTGTTTGCAGGCTGGCTGATGTTCCATGAGCCGCCATCTTGGATGTTTAAAGGCTCATAATATGCAGTAGATGCAGGTAGGATAGTTTTTAATGTGAGCAATCTGTATATACAAGGTGGGGGAAACATATAATATAGGCTCTTATTCAGGGTGAGGGTCCGGATTAATGTGAGCAATCTGCATGTACAGGGTGTGGGAAACATATAATATAGGCCCTTATTCAGGGTGAGGGTCCGGACTAATGTGAGCAATCTGCATGTACAGGGTGTGGGAAACATATAAGATAGGCTCTTATTCAGGGTGAGGGTCCGGATTAATGTGGGTAATCTGTATGTACAGGGGGGAAACATACAAGATAGGCTCTTATTCAGGGTGAGGGTCCGGATTAATGTGAGCAATCTGTATGCACAGGGTGTGGGAAACATATAAGATAGGCTCTTATTCAGGGTGAAGGTCCAGATTAATGTGGGCAATCTGTATGTACAGGGTGTGGGAAACATATAAGATAGGCTCTTATTCAGGGTGAAGGTCCGGATGAAAGAATTTAAAAATAATAACATAAAATACACATTCTAAGCTACAATATTGTTTAACATGTCATCAAGGGCTAAAAACAGCAATAGGTTAAGTCATGAGTCATAAACTATATTCATTGCCATACAGTGAAAATGGATTGATGGAATGTGAACTTACCCTGGAGCCATCCACCAGATAATTCTTCTGACTCAAACTGATGAAATAAGCCGGAGCTCTGCAATATATAAGCATCATGGGACGACCCTGGATGCCCTGCAAGAACACTGAGGAATCGCATAGCTGGACCAAACACTGCTTGTATGTTGTGCGAGTGGCACATCTTGCGGTTCCTGCAACCAAATATAAAATAATTACACAAAGCAAAGGTAACCGACTAAAACAATAACTTCTACAAGAAATTAAGATTCAAGTTCAACAATCCAAATATAATTCACAAAGGACATAAGTGTAAAAAATATAGCAATTATATGGATGTGTGGGAAAATAAAGGTTTACATGCTAAGGACTAATTTAGGTCAGCATTAAAATGCATCTATAAGGCATACATGAAATGTATTGATTCAGGTTTGCATTGCTATACAATTTATGGCCTCGGCCATGCTGATACATGCAATGCCTTGGCGCTAAAGCCGCGCAGACTCCTCCACATAGCGCAAAACATGTTCAACAATAGCAATCCGAGCCCTCAAAGGTCCCGTAAGTGGATCAGAAATGAAACGGATTTATAGGGTGGTGATCCGTCGGAAATCAGCTCTCTGAATCAGACAGAAACCATCCCAACAACGGAAGTTATCTGAACGAGCGGAAAATATCAGATTTTGTTTGGAAAATGATCCAAACTAACGGAAATGTTCCGATTTGCTTCCGTTCATCGAAAGTGCATTCCCGAACGCTCGTACGAATGAAAAATGGACGAAAAAAAGCAAAAAAATGACAAACACCAAAACTTCCACAGACAGCTACGGAAGTCCAGACGAATGTGTCTCTGAATCGAGCCTTTTATCCTTCAAGCGTCTGCCGATATATATAATCATGAATTATTACTTTTGGTGCAAATATGATTAATCCGGACCATCACCCTGAATAAGAGCCTATCTTATATGTTTCCCACACCCTGCACATACAGATTGCCCACATTAATCCAGACCCTCACCCTGAATAAGAGCCTATCTTATATGTTTCCCCCTGTACATACAGATTGCTCACATTAATCCGGACCGTCACCCTGAATAAGAGCCTATCTTATATGTTTCCCACTCCCTGCACATACAGATTGCCCACATTAATCCAGACCCTCACCCTGAATAAGAGCCTATCTTATATGTTAACCACGCCCTGTACATACAGATTGCTCACATTAATCCAGTCCTTCACCCTGAATAAGAGCCTATCTTATATGTTTCCCACACCCTGTACATACAGATTGCTCACATTAAAAATCTTCCTACCTGCATGTTATGAGCCTTTGAATATCCAAGATGGTGGCTCATGAAGCATCAGGAAGCCTGCAAACAGGAAGTGCCTTCTGACTGTACTGCCCTGCATTCTGGGGTTGCTGACCTTTCCCTGACCCCCAGCTCTGCTCTTTCTGAGCAAAGCACAGCTATAACCCCACCCTCTGTACTTTATCCCACTCTCCTCTCCTCAGTAAGTATGATACTTCTGAGTCAAGATGGCGGCGCCCGTATCCTAGAGTCCTGAACAGAGTTGCAGCCCAGCGGGCGAAAAAATAATAATTAAGTGACTAAAAACTTAAAATATATTAACTTTAGATGCTGGGGAATCGTTTTATAAGGGTTTGGGCTTTTCAAAAAAATCACGGTGAAGGTCCGGTTTAATGATATCAAATTCAGTTAGCCCTGGAGTTCCTCCCCACGTGGGTTTTATATATGTTTTTTAAAGTGTGATGTATGTATATCGTGTGTGTGTATGTTGATTTGTGTAGTACGTACATTTCTCTAATAAATTGAATTCATTTGATTTAGTGTTGTGCGGCCGCTCATGTGGATGGTGGAGTGGGTTAGCCCTGGAATCCCACTGTTAACAAGGGTTTATGAGTGGTCTTGTCCCTAAGGCCAGCAGCATTGGGTAATATTCTAAAGATGTGCAAATTCAGATTGGAGGGGAAGATATATGAGCGTGAGCGCGACGCACAGAGACGCTAATAGGACGTGAATAACTGACCTCCTCCGCGCTCCACTCATCCTGAAAGACAAAACTCTCAGGAAATGACCTTCTTCTACCAGGCGCCTCCCCCCCCCCGAGCAGAGATTCTAGAACATGGAGTGTGTTCCTGCCAGGGGCAAACCTCCCAAGGGTCCTTCACTTAGAGGGACTGTCCCTCTTTTGAGTCCATGTCCCCCTGTCCCTTGTTGTTCTCATTTGTCCCTCTTTGAGGTGTAAAAAGGAAGGTAGGATGTGCTCATCCAGTCAATATATAGCAGTCAAGAGGTGCTAGAGGGGTGTGACCACACACACTAAGCAAAAAAGAAAGTTAACCCTCTGCACACTCATACTAAAAACTGAAAAACCTAGCTACCACTTGTTAAGAACATGGACTGTTAGTTAACATAGATTGCAATGAATGTAAAAGCGAGGTAGCCACGTCAAGGCCGTCCAATTGTTACCCCGTCCCTAACATTACTAAGTTTAAAAGTTTATGCTAACATTGCTACTTCTTTACTTGTGTGTGCACTGGCAATGCAAAACATGAATCAGCCTGTCAGACAGGCTGATTCATGTTTTGCATTGCCAGTGCACACACAAGTAAAGAAGTAGCAATGTTAGCATAAACTTTTAAACTTAGTAATGTTAGGGACGGGGTAACAATTGGACGGCCTTGACGTGGCTACCTCGCTTTTACATTCATTGCAATCTATGTTAACTAACAGTCCATGTTCTTAACAAGTGGTAGCTAGGTTTTTCAGTTTTTAGTATGAGTGTGCAGAGGGTTAACTTTCTTTTTTCCCTCTTTGAGGTGTAACATGCAGATCTGCAGCAATAAATGATTCATTTGCCTATTCAAAGTGTTTCTATTGTTGTAACTGTCACATCCTATCCAATATGCATCAATCAATTAGGGGGCGTGGCTTCATCCATCCCTCAACGGGGGGCGTGGCTTCATCCATCCCTCAATGAGGGGACGTGGCTTAATTCATCCCGCCATGAGGGGGCGTGGCTTCATCTATCCCTCAATGAGGGGGCATGGCTTCATATATCCCTCAATAAGGGGGTGTGGCTTCATTTACATATTCTCCCTCTTTGAGGTGTAACATGCAGATCTGCAGCAATAAATGATTCATTTGCCTATTCAAAGTGTTTCTATTGTTGTAACTGTTACAATGTATCTCCTGTCCATCCCTCAATGAGGGGGCGTGGCTTCATCCATCCCTCAATGAGGGTGTGTGGCTCCATTCATCCTCCAATGAGGGGGTGTGGCTTCATCTATCCCTTAATGAGGGGTGTGGCTTAATTTACATATTGTCCCTCTTTGAGGTGTAACATGCAGATCTGCAGCAATAAATGATTCATTTGCCTATTCAAAGTGTTTCTATTGTTGTAACTGTTACAATGTATCTCTTATCCATCCCTCAATGAGGGGGCGTGGCTTCATCCATCCCTCAATGAGGGGGCGTGGCTTTATCCATTCCTCAATGAGGGGGTGTGGCCTAATTTAACAAATGTCCTGCTTTACCACCCTGAAAAGTTGGGGGGTATGCATAGAGAGACCCGGGACAATGCCCGGTGGGTTGCACTGCTTTGGGGCCAGTTGTGCTGCTGATTGTATCACCTACATTCAGTCCCTGCCCCCTTAGGCTCCCTCTCAGCCCCCTGTACCCAGTAGCTTTCCACCCGGGGCAAAGATTCAAAATAGAGCCCCTCATCAGTTCTCAGGCCCCCCTTTGGCACCCCCTGACCAACTGCACCAGGAGAAAGTGCCCCCCCCTGCTCCCCCCTAGCTACGCCCCTGCAGCTATGTACGCCCCTAGTCTATACACTATGGGGTTTATTCATCAAGGGATAGCGGCAGGCAGCGTCTCTAGCTTCCATAGTGCCAGGTATTACCTGTCGCTACCTGTCGCTCTCCTATACAATGGCTGTTCATTTTCTTGGGGTTATTTTTTTTTTTCTCTCCAATCATTGTGTGACGTCTCCTGGCCTAGAAAGAGTCATTTTTGAAAACTTTTTGGATTTTTTATATTTTTATGCAGAATTGTCGTTACAGGTCTGGCACTAAAGTGTTATGACAATGTCATTCCATGTGTTTTCGCTTTGTTACTGGTGGATATGTGATCAGAAACAGAGTTTAATCGCACAGCGTCTGGCGCTCTATGCTATAGCGCCCAGCTTTAGTGCGCCGACGCTGTGGGAGTCTGGTTTTTTGTTGAATATGGTGTGAGTCGCTGAGAGTCGGTGACAATGAGCTGGTGCTACCTCTCGCTTGCCGCAGTGCTGTACTGGTGTTACAGCGCCCAACATACATCACATTCATCATTGCCGGCCAGGTTACTACAGCGACTGAGACGCTTTGTTACATCGCCCGATAGCCGATCATAGCGACCACTAGCGGACGCTCTTAGCACCGCTATACAGACGCTCATCTGCCGATACCTGGCGCTAGTAATGAATCAGCCTCCCCGTGTGTGGTAGATATTTTATTTTCTATCAAAAGCTCCCGAGACACAACAAAATCAGCCAAACTTTCTAGACGTGCGAGTTCGTCAGATGCACCTTTTTGAGCTTTTGTCCATATTTTGCGCTTATGCAATCTAAAAATAATAAGCAAAAAAAAAAAAAAATTAAAATGATTGGCCACTGACACGAACCTGAAACGAGAGAATTGGCCTTTTTTTTATAACAAAAATGGACGTAAAGGCATTAACATGTTTTATGGCGTCAGGGCCGCGGTGTCACCAAGGGTGAAACATTGGAACAGTTAATTAGACAGACTCTGGCAAAAGGGGCCAAAAGGTCGTTTTTTAGAGGAAATTGTGAAGCTCCGGTTGTACGTGTGATTTTTAATGGCTTCAAGAGAATTAATAACGGCTAAAAAAAAAGTGGCAAGACAAAATACAGGGCGAAGTTTGTTATTAGCGATGGCAGTGGCCGACTGGGGACTGAAACCGGCCCTGGATTTTATCCGCCCCTGGCCGGCCTGCTGTGGCCCCCCAACCATGATGCCGGGGCTATAACATTGGGGGCTGAGGTTCCTTGGCTTGTGGGTACAGTGGCTCTGGGTACAGGGGGCCTATAGCATTGGGGGCTGAGGTTCCTTGGCTTGTGGGTGCAGTGGCTCTGGGTACAGGGGGCCTATAGCATTGGGGGCT
Source organism: Gastrophryne carolinensis (assembly GCA_027917425.1). Lineage (NCBI taxonomy): Eukaryota > Metazoa > Chordata > Amphibia > Anura > Microhylidae > Gastrophryne > Gastrophryne carolinensis. Next base: position 4,022,634 of record CM051242.1, read on the forward strand.
GAGGTTCCTTGGCTTGTGGGTACAGTGGTTCTGGGTACAGGGGGCCTATAGCATTGGGGGCTGAGGTTCCTTGGCTTGTGGGTACAGTGGCTCTGGGTACAGGGGGCCTATAGCATTGGGGGCTGGGGTTCCTTGGCTTGTGGGTACAGTGGCTCTGGGTACAGGGGGCCTATAGCATTGGGGGCTGGGGTTCCTTGGCTTGTGGGTACAGTGGCTCTGGGTACAGGGGGCCTATAGCATTGGGGGCTGAGGTTCCTTGGCTTGTGGGTACAGTGGCTCTGGGTACAGGGGGCCTATAGCATTGGGGGCTGGGGTTCCTTGGCTTGTGGGTACAGTGGCTCTGGGTACAGGGGGCCTATAGCATTGGGGGCTGGGGTTCCTTGGCTTGTGGGTACAGTGGCTCTGGGTACAGGGGGCCTATAGCATTAGGGGCTGAGGTTCCTTGGCTTGTGGGTACAGTGGCGCTGGGTACAGGGGGCCTATAGCATTGGGGGCTGAGGTTCCTTGGCTTGTGGGTACAGTGTCGCTGGGTACAGGGGGCCTATAGCATTGGGGGCTGAGGTTCTTTGGCTTGTGGGTACAGTGGCTCTGGGTACAGGGGGCCTATAGCATTAGGGGCTGAGGTGCCTTGGCTTGTGGTTACAGTGGCACTGGGTACAGGGGACCTATATCATTAGGGGCTGAGGTGCCTTGGCTTGTGGGTACAGTGGCGCTAGGTACAGGGGGCCTATAGCATTGGGGGCTGAGGTTCCTTGGCTTGTGGGTTCAGTGGGGCAGGGTACAGGGGGCCTATAGCATTGGGGGCTGGGGTTCCTTGGCTTGTGGGTTCAGTGGGGCAGGGTACAGGGGGCCTATAGCATTGGGGGCTGAGGTTCCTTGGCTTGTGGGTACAGTGGTTCTGGGTACAAGGGGCCTATAGAATTGGGGGCTGAGGTTCCTTGGCTTGTGGGTATAGTGGCGCTGGATACAGGGGCCTATAGCATTGGGGGCTGGGGTTCTTTGGCTTGTGGGTACAGTGGTTCTGGGTACAGGGGGCCTATAGCATTGGGGGCTGACGTTCCTTGGCTTGTGGGTACAGTGGCTCTGGGTACAGGGGGCCTATAGCATTGGGGGCTGGGGTTCCTTGGCTTGTGGGTACAGTGGCTCTGGGTACAGGGGGCCTATAGCATTGGGGGCTGAGGTTCCATGGCTTGTGGGTACAGTGGGGCTGGGTACAGGGGGTCTATAGCATTGGGGGCTGGGGTTCCTTGGCTTGTGGGTACAGTGGCTCTGGGTACAGGGGGCCTATAGCATTGGGGGCTGGGGTTCTTTGGCTTGTGGGTACATTGGCTCTGGGTACAGGGGGCCTATAGCATTGGGGGCTGAGGTGCCTTGGCTTGTGGGTGCAGTGGGGCTGGGTACAGGGGGCCTATATCATTAGGGGCTGAGGTTCCTTGGCTTGTGGGTACAGTGGGGCTGGGTACAGGGGGTCTATAGCATTGGGGGCTGAGGTGCCTTGGCTTGTGGGTGCAGTGGGGCTGGGTACAGGGGGCCTATATCATTAGGGGCTGAGGTTCCTTGGCTTGTGGGTACAGTGGCTCTGGGTACAGGGGGCCTATAGCATTGGGGGCTGGGGTTCTTTGGCTTGTGGGTACATTGGCTCTGGGTACAGGGGGCCTATATCATTAGGGGCTGAGGTTCCTTGGCTTGTGGGTACAGTGGGGCTGGGTACAGGGAGCTGAGAGAGCTTCTGGGGCAGGGCCGGCGTCAGCACCCGGCAAGGTGGGGCATCTGCTGGTGGCCCCCACCCCTGACAGGGCCGGCCTTTGGGGTGTGCGACAGTGCTTGACCGGTGGCGGACTCCTCGAATGTCGGGGTTCCACACAACGGGGCATCTCGATTTAGATTCCAGGGGAGGAAGTGCTGGGTTTTGTTCTGCTTTTATGTCTCCCACCCCCAGCTGATTTCCTATCCCTGGAGCATCCCAATCTGTGATACCCTCCTGTGTGACACCCCCTGGGATCGCTGGCATACCCACTATGCAAGAAATTCCACCCCTGAGTTTTGGTCCGCTTCACAGGGCATCTAGTTTGGGATGCCCCTGTTTGTCAAAGAACCTCCCTGGTTTGGCTGTTAACTCAAACTGGCGATCCCACAATGTATGCACCAGTTCCAGGAAAGTCATGAACAAAGGGGGGAGGGGGTCACACACAGGGGCATCCAAAATCAGGTGGATCTAGATTCATTTAGACTCCGAGGTCAGGTATAAAGGGGTTTGATGCGCTTTAAAGCAGACCAAAACTAGAGTTTTGATCCAAATAGCCTGATCCTTAGGGGGCATCCAGATTTGGGACGTCCCTCTGTGATGTGACGTGACTTCACCACAAAGGGGCCCCCTGAGACCATGCCGCCCAAGGGCCCACATAAACAAGGAGCCGGCCCTGCTCTGGGGAATCCCCCCATGTGTCTAATGATGTCACTGTAGGGGAGTGACATGGAGGGGGAATCCCGGGGAAGCATCAAATGCCGGATACTGGGGATTATCCTCCCATAGAGCTTCCGATCTGGATTCTCCCCATTCCGGCTCATCACTGTTATATGAATATTCTGTGTGGTGACTCCAGGGAATATTCAGGATGAAGGAAGAGAAAAGCTCAGGGGATCCCTGATCATCTCCACACTGTAACAACTGTGATCCCGCTGCAGACTTGGAATGTTTTTAAAGTAGACCAAAACCCAGGATTTTGACTATCCTGGGTTTTGGTCCTTGGCCCCGGGGCACCGCCTCGATCGGGGATGCTCTGCTGTGTGAAACCCTGCAAGTCGCCGAAACCAACTCACCTCTTCCCGATCCTAAGATGCATGCGCATCCAATCAGCGCGCTCGGATCCACTGACGTCACGTCGTCTAAGCCTTCATCTAAGACCAGCGGCTCCGAGCGCACTGACGGCCGCATCCCCTGCTTCCCTCTAACAGGAAGCGTGCCCGCGCCGGACATTCACAAATGCCTGGCGTGGGCACTTGCCTTGCTAGAGGGATAGCGGGGATGCAGCTTGCGCATGCGCTGTTGGACCGGGAAAGAAGGTAAGTGTATGGGGCGACCTGGGGGGTTTCACACAGGGGGGCATCCTGATTTTGGATGCCCCGAGGGGGGAAACGATTGGCGAACAAATCTTATAGATTCCTGGGCCGATCGCCGTGGCTTTTGGTCCACTTTAAGGTTTTCCATCAAACATAGATCACAGTCGGGGATAATTAGGCCCCTATCCAATGGGGCATTCTGATTCGACCGGTGCATGTGCCATGGGAACGCAGCAGGGCTTCGCAAATTGGGATGCCCTAGGAGTTGGGAAAATCAGCCTCCCTGGAATCTATAAGACTCCATGAAGGACAATGTACCTCTTTAAAGAGGAACAAAACCCAGGATTTTGACTACCCAGGGTTTTGGTCTTTGGTCCTTTGGTCCCATTGGGAATGCCCCAGATCGCTGAAACAAACTCACCTCTTCCCAGTCCTATAGCACATGCGCGGCCACATGTCGTCTAAGTCTTTGCCTAAGGCCAGCGGCTCAGAACATGCTGACGGCCGCATCCCCCACTTCCCTCTAACATGGAGTGTGCCACAAATGCCTGGCGTGGGCACGCACCCTGTTAGAGGGATAGCGGGGATGCGGCTCGTGCATGCACTGTTGGACCGGGAAAGAAGGTAAGTGTATGAGCAACCTGGGGGGTTTCACACAGTGGGGCATCCCGATTTCCGATGCCCCGGGGGGGAATTGATCGGGCCAGAAATCCTATAGATTCCTGGGCCGATTGCCATGGGTTTTGGTCAACTTTAGGGTTTCCCATCAAACATGGATCACAGTCGGGGATGATTATGCCCCTATCCAATGGGGCATCCTGATTCGACCGGTGCATATGCCATGGGAACGCAGCAGGGCTTTGCAAATTGGGATGCCATAGGAGTTGGGGAAATCAGCCTCCCTGGAATCTATGGCCATGAAGGCCAATGTACCTTTTTAAAGAGGAACAAAATCCAGGATTTTGACTATCCAGCTCGTTTTACCGTGTCCCCGGGCATCCCAAAATCAGTAGTAATGGCTTACCTTTTGCTGGTCCCATGGCACATGCACAGGCTCTCTTCTAATTAGTCTGCCTGCAGGCGCATCCCCTGCAGCGTGCACGCACCTGCCCCAGCCTATCTGGATGCCCGGGGCTGGGGCGCTCGCACAGCCCAAAGATGCAGGGGATGCGACCGTTCTTGCTCCGCATTAGAAACAATCAGAACCATTTGCCAGAAAGAATAGGCACGGCAAACGGCTCTGATTAGTCGAGAGCCAGGGCATGCGCCATTGGACCAGGGAAAGGTAAGCTATTACTGCCAACATCTATTACTACTGTTCATACATCCCAATTAGAGGGAAAGCCAGCAGCCAGCCCTAGAAACTTTCAGATTCTATGGCCGGCCACGCAAGGTTTTGTGCTGCTTTAACTTGGATAAACCACTGCTTTTGCCAGCCCTGGAGTCTAAGACACTCCAGGGCCAGCTGATCAGCTGGCCTTTTGGCATTCCGATTTAGGATGGCCCGCTGTGTGTGCCCCCCATGTTGGCTGGGATGCCCCGCCCACTTTCAACGTTCTGACCCATGACCCCAGATGCCGTGCAGCCGCACGCATACCTTCCAACTTTTCAGGGTGGTAAGAAAAAGGTTTAAAGTAAGCCACGCCCCCTCACCACACCCAGGCCACACCCCATAACAAATGACCTGCCCATTGCCAATGCAGAGGGATGGATGGATAGGAAAGATGGATGAGATGAGCTGGGAGGAGAGGGGGAGGAATAAATGGATGGGAGGTGCTGGGAGGAATAGGAGGGAAGGATAGTTGGGTGCCTGGAGCTACAAGGAGCAGATATATGGCCAGAACTGAGGGGGGAGGGATGGATGGGATGAGCTTGGAGGAGAGGTGGAGGGATGGATGGGATAAGCTCGGAGGAGAGGTGGAGGGATGGATGGGATGAGCTGGGAGGAGAGGTGGAGGGATGGATGGGATGAGCTGGGAGGAGAGAGGAAGGGATGAATGGGATGAGCTGGGAGGAGAGAGGAATGGATGAGATGGAAGGAGAGAGGAAGGGATGGATGGATGGATGGGAGGAGCAGGAGGGAGGGAGGGATGGGTGGCTAGAGCTACAAGGAGCAGATAGATGGGCAGAACTGAGGGGAGAGGGATGGATGAGATGAGCTGGGAGGAGACAGGAAGGGATGAATGGGATGAGATGGGAGGAGAGGTGGAGGGATGGATGAGATGAGCTGAGGGGAGAGGGGGAGGAATGAATGGGATGAGCTGGGATGAGAGGTGGAGGGATGGATTGGATGAACTGGGAGGAGAGGGGGAGGAATGAATGGGATGAGCTGAGAGGAGAGAGGAAGGTATGGATGGGATGAGCTGGGAGGAGAGGTGGAGGGATGGATGAGATGAGCTGGGAGGAGAGGTGGAGGGATGGATTGGATGAATTGGGAGGAGAGGGGGAGGAATGAATGGGATGAGCTGGGAGGAGAGGTGGAGGGATGGATTGGATGAATTGGGAGGAGAGGTGGAGGGATGGATGAGATGAGCTGGGAGGAGAGGTGGAGGGGTGGATTGGATGAATTGGGAGGAGAGGGGGAGGAATGAATGGGATGATCTGGGAGGAGAGGGGGAGGGATGGATGGATGGGAGGAGCAGGAGGGGCATGGATGGATTGGTGGCTAGAGTTACAAGGAGCAGATAGATGGGCAGAACTGAGGGAAGAGGGATGGATGGGATGAGCTGCGATAACCGGGGGGGGGGGGGGGGGTTTGGATGGATGGGAGGGGCTGGGAGGAAGGGGGATGGATGGAAGGATCTGAAATGGATGAAAGGATAGCTAGAGCAAAGAGGGGTGTGTGGATGGGCAGAACTTGGGGGATAGGGATAGACGGGATGAGCTGTAAGGAAAGGTAGAGGGATGGGTGGATGGGAGGAGCTGGGAGGGATGGATGGTTGGGAGGAGCTGGGAGGGATGGATGGCTAAAACAAAAAGGATCAGATGGATGGGAAGGACTATCACAGTGTCCTCGGTTTGCCTGTACTGTTCTGAGAGTTATTTATTCTTCAACGTACTTTTGGGATGCTGTGCAACAGGATACTTACCTCCTAAGCTGCCCCAATTTGAATAGGCAAATTAATGTTTTATTTATGCAGATCTGCATGTTACACCTCAAGGAGGGACAATATGTAAATTAAGCCACGCCTCCTCATTGAGGTATGGATGATGCCCCGCCCACTCATTGAGGTATGGATGAAGCCACGCTCCCTCATTGATGGATGTATAGGAGATACATTGGAACAGTTACAGCAATATAAACACTTTGAATATGCAAATTAATCATTTATTGCTGCAGATCTGCATGTTATACCTTAAAGAGGAGCAATATGTAAATGAAACCACACCCCCTCATTGAGGGATGGATGAAGCCACGCCCCCTCATTGAGGAATGGATGAAGTCACACCCCCTTGTTGAGGGATGAGTGAAGCCACGCCCCCTTATTGATTGATGGATATCAGATACTTTGTAACAGATACAATAGAAACACTTTAAATAGGCAAATTAATCATTTATTGCTGCAGATCTGCATGTTATACCTTAAAGAGGGACAATATGTAAATGAAACCACACCCCCTCATTGAGGGATGGATGAAGCCACGCCCCCTCATTGAGGAATGGATGAAGTCACACCCCCTCGTTGAGGGATGAGTGAAGCCACGCCCCCTTATTGATTGATGGATAGCAGATACATTGTAACAGTTACACTTTAAATAGGCAAATGAATCATATATTGCTGCAGATCTGCATGTTACACCTCAAAGAGGGACAAATGAGAACAACAAGGGACAGGGGGACATGGACTCAAAAGAGGGACAGTTGGGAGGTGTGGGCCGCACGGCTTCCAGTGCGGCTTCCATCCCTCGCGCACATCAGTGATACGGCTCCAGGAACAGCGCGTTGCATTTATTGATACAATTAAGAGAAAAATGAGCAGGATGGAAGGAAGCCGGGATTCCCCGGAGACGCCTTTACCAACGAAAATCCGAAGCAACAGAAAAACATTGTAACAAGCGGAAATGAAAACACAATAACACAACAGCACCGACGACTCAATAGACACATTAAAGTAGACCTGCAGTTTTTTTTAAAGGGGAAAAAACACCCAGGATTTTGCTTATCCCAAGTTTTGTTCTCTGCCCCCAAATTGGGATGCCCGACTGTGTGAAACCCCCCAGAGTTAAACTTACCTTTCCCCAGTCCTATGGCCAGGGCCGAATTAATTGCGGTAGAGCAAAATCTGGTGGAGGCCCCAGATACAGTATTTTTCTTCTTTATTGCATGGCACCGCCTGCTTCGGTATTCATAACATTTGGGTTATTCTGCCACAAGGTGGCGCAGTGTACTGCAGAAGAGCTGTGGCATCTCCCGGCCCCCTATAAAAACGGGATTAACCATAGAGTTCCCAGTGTTTCCTCTGCAGTGAAACTGCGAACATAGAAGATGGCTCTCTCTCTATGCGCAGGTGAGCGAGGCAACCAAGCCTGCGGCCCTGCATGTCTATTTCCATCCGTTTCTGGACCCTCTCTGGCTCCCAGCCTCGGCTGACGGAACGGGTGAGGGTAGAAGAGCACCAGGGTCAGGTGATCGGGGAGCGCTACTCCAAGCCGCAGACCCTGTACCACAAAGGGGAGCCGGCCATAGGCTTTATGGTGAGCCTAATAGGCATGCGAAGTTCCTGTCCTGGCTTCTGAGGGGGTGAGTGTTTTGGGGACTGTGTCCCCTTATTTTCCTTTTGGGGTCCCACCCCCCCTCCTGGCCTGGATACTCGCCGCTGCCTTCTCGTCTCTCTCTCTCCCCCTCTCTGACTTTGTTCGGGGGGGGGGGGGGGGGGGTGGTAGCGGCGAGTGGTGTTAGTTGTGGTGTTTTGGCGTTTATAGTGTGTTTTTTGGGCGCCGCGTCACATTGTACTACGCTCCGCGACTGTGGGCGCTATAACCTGTGGTGTTTTTGCTTTGTCATGTGGGCGCCATTTACGCGCTCTTCGGGGGGGCGGATATCGTGCCGTCCCCCCGTGGCCCGCCCCTTTGGGTTAGCTGCGGGTCTGGATTTCTCCCTTCTGGGCTGCAGCGCTGTTTCCTTCGGTGTGTCGCTTCATCCTGCGGTCTGTGCCTTGGTGACCCTGCGGTGTCCTTGGTCTGTGAGTCCCCCTTGGGGGGGGGGGTTTATTGGTCTTGTGGGGCATGTGTGTCTTTCAGGCGGGATTCCAGTGGGTTGTGGTTTCTCCCAGCTCTACTCCTTCCTCCCCCTCATCCCCCCCCACCCATTTTTGCTTATCTGGGGGCATCCCGTGGGAGGGCTTTCCAGGTGGCTTTTGTATTAGCCTTTACCCAGTGCTGGCCTATTGCGCCTGTGTTAATCACAATATGGAGGCTTCTGGGGATAGCGTGCTTGGGGGTCCTTCGGGGCAATCCCGGCTGTGTGCCATGTGTGGGGTATCCCCTGTGAGTGACAGTGTCAGTGTGTGCATGCCGTGCGCTCAAAGTGTCCTTGCGCTCCAGCTTGGTTTGCCTGCATCTCTTCCCAGCTCTGCGCCCTCTTCGGCATCACCTACCCCCCCACTGCTGCAAATAGCTCCCAGTGAGGGGGATGCTAGCAGGGGGTCACAGTCTGATCTGGCACTTCGTGTGGCCAACATTGAGAAGCAGCTTGCCGGGCCTGTTCCTAGGAAGGCCTCTGGCAAGAAGCGGCACCTGACTTCCACTCCCTCACGCTCCACTGAGGAGTATGAGGAATTTGATGCCATTGGGGGACTTTATTCCCTAGAAGAAGGGGAACTGTTCCAGGACTCTGACTCCTCTGGGGACCAGCAGGAGGGTTGCATTAGTGACCCTGGGTCTGCGTCCTGGGAGGAATCATGGTACCCTGAGGACACTGACAATCTGCTGTCACAAATTTTTGAAATCTTGCACATTGCTCCCCCTGAGGTGGCTAAGAGAAAGCAGGGGGAGCTTTTTCGTCCTGGTAAACAGCGTCCGAAGTTCCCTGAGCAGGGTCATTTCACTTCTATGGTGCTTAGGCAGTGGAAACGCCCTAACAGGCTGCCCGCTGTGCCCAAAGGATTGGATAAGAGGTATCCCTTTCCTGCTGATCTTGTAAAGCATTGGTCCTGTCCCCCTGAGGTGGACGCTCCCGTGCTAGGTCTGTCCAATACCTCGGTTATGCCTTCCCCTGACACTACCACTCTGAAGGACAGCGAGGACCGGCTCATGGATCAGCTGGCCTGCCATGCTTTTACTTGTGCGGGGGCTGGACTGCGCCCAGCCTGTGCTTCTGCCATTACTGCTATTGCCCTTAAGAAACTGCTCAAGCATCTCTGTGATGGCGCTAGGACTGGTAGGAGGAGGGAGGATTATAGGGCCCTCTTGCTTTGCTCTGATTTTGTTGCATTTATCCTTACTGCTATGGATGATGCTGTGAGGCTGGGCGGTAGGGCCTCTGCACTTTTGGTGGCTATGCGCCGCTCTGTTTGGTTTCGTCAGTGGCCAGCTGACGCTGCTGCTAAGAAGGCTCTCACTGGGCTCCCCTTTGCAGGGCTGTGGCTCTTTGGTGAGCGTCTTAACGTCTTGGCCAAGGCTGCATCAGCAGGGGAGACAGCCCCGGCCTTTTCGAGGGCCCTCCGTCTCCCTCCCCTCCCTTCGTTCTTCCAGAGGAGGTTGTGGCTCCCTCTTCTCAGGTAGCCGCAGAGAGTCTTGGGGTCATGGCAGATCCCGTGGTCGTCCCGGTCAAACCCCCTCCCAAGGCCCCTTAGGTATGAGGCGGCGCCCTCACCTATCCGGGTGGGGGGACAGCTTCGGCTCTTTGCTCACGTCTGGAGGCTCTACGTTTCAGACCGGTGGATAGAGTTTGCAGCCTGGCCGCCCCCAAGATTCATTAGATCCCGGATGTCTTTAAATCCCCTGTCAGCCCAAGGGTTACTTTCGGCGGTTCAATGCCTGCTGGAGTCAGGGGTCATTTGTCCAGTGCCCCCTCAAGAATAGGGTCAGGGGTACTATTCCAATCTCTTCACGGGCCTTCAGGAGCAGGCACGGGCACTGCTCTTGTGTCCTCATCCTTCCATCCGTCTGGGGATGCTGTTGGTGGGCCTGATGGTGTACTGTTTCGGTCCCCTTTGCTCAGTTTCACATGAGACCTTCAGTTGCACCTCTTGTCAATCGGGGATCGGAACCCTGTGTCCCTGGATCAGGAATTTGCTCTGTCTCCTCTGGCCAGGCAGTCCTTTTCGTGGTGGCTGGACTCAAGGAATCTTCTGGTGGGCAGGACCTTCCTACCCCCGTGCTGGGAGACGGTCACCACGGATGCCAGTCTGACGGGCTGGGGGGGCTTTTGGAAGTCCCTAGAGTTCTAGGGTCGTTGGGGCCCCCAGGAGGCCCATGCTCCCATCAATGTCCTGGAACTGAGGTTGGTTCTGTCCCACCTGACCACACACCTCCGGGGTCGGGCTGTTCAGATCCGCTCAGACAACCAGACGGCAGTTGCCTTCATCAACCATCAGGGAGGGACTCGGAGCAAGCGAGCCTTCAAGGAAGTGCCCCTGATACTGTCTTGGGCGGAACAAAATGTCCCCTGCATCTCAGCGGTATACATTACATACAGGGAGAGCAGGGGGACATCTCGTCTGGGGGAATGGTCCCTCAACTACCAGGTGTTTCTCTCCCTGTGTCCCCGCTGGGGTCAGCCAGATGTGGACCTGTTTGCGTCCCGTCACAATCACAAACTTCCCAGGTTTGTCGCCCTGTCACAGGATCCTCTGGCCTTCGCCACGGATGCACTGGCAATGCCTTGAACGGAGTTTCAGCTTCTCTATGTGTTCCCTCCGTTCCCTCTACTGGGAAGGGTCATGCGCAAGATTGCCCAGGAGGGGGTGTCAGCCATCCTGGTGGACCCCTGTTGGCCAAGAAGGGTGTGGTTCGCAGATGTTGTGCAATTGGCAGTAGACCAGTAGGTCTTGCCCAAGGATCCAGATCTTCTCACTAAGGGACAGCTACGCCATCCCAATTTACAAACGCTGGCTTTAACGGCTTGGCTGCTGAAACCTACATCTTGACAGAGAAGGGGTTTCCGCCCTCTGCTGATAGCATGATCAGGGCTAGGAAGAAGTCCTTGTCCTTTATCTATTACAGGGTCTGGCATGCTTACATTGCTTGGTGTGAGTCCAAGTCTCTTCCCTGTCGGGTGTTTTCCATTGCCAGGATTCTGGAATTTTTGCAACATGGTTTGGATTCTGGCCTTCAACTAAGTACCCTCAAAGGCCATGTTTCAGCTCTGGCAATTTTTTTCCAAAGATCCTTTGCCAACCACCGGTTGGTTAAAACTTTTTTCCAGGGTGTTACTCATGTGCATCCACCTCGTAAGCCTATGCTACCAGTCTGGGACTTGAATCTAGTGTTGACTGCTCTGCAGGGTCCTCCCTTTGAGCCTATCCGTGGGGCTGCTTTGCCCATTCTGACTCTTAAGGTGGCCTTTTTGGTGGCTATCACTTCTGTAAGGCGAGTTTCTGAGCTGGCGGCGCTTTCCATCAAACCTCCTTATTTTGAGCGGCATCAGGATAAGGTGGTGTTTCGGCTTAAGCCGGATTTCCTGCCTAAGGTGGTGTCTGCATCTCAATCAGGACATTGTTTTGCCTTCATTGTGTCTTAATCCTGCTAATTCCAAGTAGCGGACACTGCATTCTCTGAATGTGGTCAGGGCTCTGAAGTTTTATTTGGTCGCTACTGAGCCTTTCAGGAAATCTGATGCTCTTTTTGTTCTCACTTCTGGACCTAGGAAGGGTTTGCCTCAGGCTAAATCCACTATCAGCAAGTGGATCCGTCAGGCGGTGGTTCAAGCCTATTCTGCTAAGGGGAAGGAACCTCCCTTTAGAATTACTGCTCATTCTACTCGTGCTATTGGTACCTCTTGGGCTTTTCAGCACCAGGCTTCTGTTGAACAAGTTTGCAAGGCCGCTCCTTGGTCTTCTGTTCATACTTTTTGATGAAGGTTGATGTTAAGGCCTCGGCTGATGCTGCTTTTGGCCGCAAGGTGCTTCAGGAGGTAGTGACTTGAACTACTGGCCGTTACTCATTGGGGATCCCACCCTACTTTTGGACACTGCTTTTGAATGTCCCAACTGTTATGAATACCAAAGCAGGCCGTGCCATGCAATAAAGAAAAAAGCAATTCTGTGAGTACTCACCTGTAGAATTGTTTTTGTTCTTGCATGGCACGGCCTGCTTCGACCCACCCTTGTTATCGTTATTCTTGGTTGCCTCTTTATGGTGATTGTTCCAAGTTAATTGGGGTTTTTTACCTTTTTTACATTTGTTACCTTTATTCTCTCCCGGCTTCTTGTCTCACTGCTTGCTTACGCTGGGAACTCTATGGTTAATCCCGTTTTTATAGGGGGCCGGGAGATGCCACAGCTCTTCTGAAGTACACTGCGCCATCTTGTGGCGGAATAACCCAACTGTTATGAATACCGAAGCAGGCCGTGCCATGCAAGAACAAAAACAATTTACAGGCGAGTACTCACAGAATTGCTTTTTTTCCTTTAAAATAATAATCGAACCAAGTAACTGATTGGTGGTTGTCTGGCACCCGCCCACTTACTGGAACGTAAGATCGAGTCCCTTGTGTCACCCTTGTGTGGGTGCGTGCTGCTTGACTCCTGCATTGCCATTCTGGGTGGGGGGTAGGGTAGTCGCCCAGCTGCAGGAGGAAGCAGGAGGTAGCCCAGCAGCCATAGATTTGGCCATATTACTCTTCAGGACAGAGCACATTGCTATCATAATGAGAAAAATACCCTTTAGTATAGTTCAAGTTTGCAATTCAAACTTTTGTCGCAATCGAGTTAAGAAATTCCTATGATTTGTATGTTTTTAGCACTTCTCTTTGAAGGAAACAGGGAAATTAGATGTGGCCCAGACATGAGCGAGCAGGAGGAAGCAGGTGGATGTCCGTCAGCCGCAGTGGTGGCCGTATTACTCTTCAGGACAGAGCACATTGCTATCATAATGAGAAAAAGACCCTTTAGTTTAGTTATAGTTCGCAATTCAGACATTTCTCGCATTTGAGTAGAGAAATGTCTATGATTTGTATGTTATGTATGTAGCACTTCTCCTTGAAGGGAACAGGGATCATTTTTGAACATTAGAGGTGACCCAGGCATGAGCGAGCAGGAGGAAGCAGATGGCAGCCCGTCAGCCATAGCGGTGGCAGTATTACGCTTCAGGACAGAGCACTTTGCTATCATAATGAAAAATAAAAACTTTAGTTTAGTTAAAGTTCGCAATTCAGACTTTTGTCGCAATCGAGTTGAGAAATTTCTATGATTTGTATGTTTTTAGCACTTCTCTTTGAGGCAAACAGGGATCATTTTTGAATATCAGAGCTGACCCAGACACGAGCAAGCAGGGGGAAGCAGAAGGGCAGCCCGTCAGCCATAGAGGTGGCAGTATTACTCTTCAGGACAGAGCACATTGCTATCATAATAAGAAAAAGACCCTTTAGTTTAGTTAAAGTTCGCAATTCAGACATTTGTCGCATTTGAGTTGAGAAATTTCTATAATTTGTATGTTTTTAGTACTTCTCTTTGAGGCAAACAGGGATCATCTTTGAATATCAGAGGTGACCCAGGCACAAACGAGCAGGAGGAAGCAGGAGGGCACCCGTCAGTCATAGAGGTGGTCGCATTACTCCTCAGGACAGAGCACATTGCTATCATCATGAGAAAAAGACCTTATAGTTTAAAGTTTGCAATTCAGACTTTGTCGCACTTAATGTGGGAAATTTCTATGATTTGAATATTAGAGGTGACCCAGGGACGAGCGAGCAGGAGGAAGCAGAAGGCAGCCCGTCAGCCATAGAGGTGGCCGTATTACTCTTCAGGACAGAGCACATTGCTATCATAATGAGAAAAAAAACTTTAGTTAAAGTTCGCAATTCAGACACTTGTCACATTTGAGTTGAGAAATTCCTATGATTTGTATGTTTTTTGCACTTCTCTTTGAAGGGAACAGGGATCATTTTTGTACATTAGAGGTGACCCAGACACGAGGGAGCAGGAGGAAGCAGAAGACAGCCCCGCCAAAGGTGGTGTTATTAATCTTCAGGACAGACCACATTGCTATCATAATTCAGACTTTTGTTGCATTTGAGTTGAGAAATTCCTATGATTTGCATGTTTTTATAACTTCTCTTTGAATTGAACAGGGATCATTGTTGAACATTACAGGTGACCCAGACATGAGCGAGCAGGAGGAAGCAGAAGTTAGTCCGTCAGAGGTGGTCGCATTACTCTTCCGGACAGACCCCAATGATTTCGTAATTCAGACTTTTGTTGCATTTATGTTGAGAAATTCCTGTGATTTGTATGTTTTTAGAACTTCTCTTTGAAAGGAACAGGGATCATTTTTGAACATTAGAGGTGACCCGGACGTGAGAGAGAAGAAGGAAGCAGAAGGCAGCCCATCAGCCGCAGAGGAGGCTATTACTCTTCAGGACAAAGCACATTGCTATCATAATTTGAAAGAACCCTTTATTTTAGTTAATATTCGCATTTCAGGCATTTGTCGCAATTGAGTTGAGAAATTTCTATGATTTGTATGTTTTTAGCACTTAAATTCTTCAATGAAAACCGGGACACAACGTTTGAATATTAGAGGTGACCCAGACACCAGCAGGCAGGAGGAAGCAAAAGGCAGGAAGCAGAACGGGGATAATTTTTGTACATTAGAGGTGACCCGGACGCGAGTGAGCAGGAGGAAGCAGAAGGCAGCCCCTTAGACATGGCCGTATTACTCTTCCGGACAAAGCACATTGCTTTTGTAATTCAGACTTTTGACGCATTCGAGTTGAAAAAATTCTTATAATTTGTATGTTTTTAGCACTTCTCTTTGAAGGGAACAGGGATCATTTTTGAACATTAGAGGTGACCCGGACGCGAGCGAGCAGGAGGAAGCAGAAGGCAGGCCATCAGCCACAGAGGTGACGGATTAGGAGAGAATTTATGGAAAATTCCTGATAATCTCATTCATCCTGTAGCAGGGGAGAGTTTATCAGTGACCTCTACCATACAAATGACCCTGAGCTGAGGACGCCGGCGAATGTATGCGTCCTCCCGAGGAGAGCGCCGGACCTGACCGATGTCCCCGTCTGACGTATATCGCATGCCTCGCCATCCATCCTGCCGCGCGTTTAGCATTCTAGGCAGCCTGACACCCCGTCTCCCCGGAATAAATGTATAAATCTATTCCTGTTAAGACGGACGATTTTCCTTTGTTGCTTCTCATCATATGAAAGGCTTTGATTAAGCTCTTTCCTCTGATGGCGACTCTCGTTACACAGCGGCCCCTGCTCCACTTCATTCTCACCCTGCTCGCCCCCTCTCTGGAGGGTTCCCTCCTTTCATCTCTTTTATCATCGCAAATAAACTCTGTCGCTAACCAAAGAGACAATGTTTCAATAAAACGACAAAAAACTGTCAGGCGCACAAAAACAGGAACATGCTGACACGGGGCGTCCCCTAACGAGGAAACGCTGGGATTCAGGGGGCCCACAAATGCTAAGACTGACACTCTGTGTGGCTGAAAGCAATGACATCCTGACTCAGAGCTGACACTTGGAGGTCCAGAACATTGACATGCTGATACTCAGAGGTCCAGAACAATGGCACATTGACTATCAGAGATCTAGAACAATGACACGCTGACACTCGGAGGTCCAGAACAACGGCACGCTGACAATCGGAGGTCTAGAACAATGACACGCTGACACTCGGAGGTCCAGAACAACGACACGCTGACAATCGGAGGTCTAGAACAATGACACGCTGACACTCGGAGGTCCAGAACAACGCACGCTGATACTCGGAGGTCTAGAACAATGACACGCTGACACTCGGAGGTCCAGAACAACGCACGCTGATACTCGGAGGTCTAGAACAATGACACGCTGACACTCAGAAGTAAAGAACAATAAAACACTGACACTCGGAGGTCTAGAACAATGAAACATTGATACTTGGAGGTCCAGAACAATGGTACGATGACACTCAGGGGTCTAGAACTATGAAACTGTGAAACTCTGAGGTCTAGAACAATGAAGCACTGACACCCAGTGGTCTAGAACAATGACATGCTGAATCTCAGAGGTGTAGAACAACACTGACACTCAGTGTTCGAAAACAATGACACACTGACACTCTGAGGCTCAGAACAATGAAACACTGACACTCTGAGGTTCAGAACAATGATACACTGACAATCGGAGGTCTAGAACAATGACACACTGACACGCAGAGGTCTAGAACAATGAAACACTGACACTCGGAGGTCTAGAACAATGAAACACTGACATTCAGAGGTCTAGAACAATGACATGCTGACACTTAGAGGTCTACAACAATGACACACGGACACTCAGAAGTCAAGAACAATAAACACTGACACTCGGAGGTCTAGAACAATGAAACTGTGACACCCGAGGGATTATAACAATGAAGCACTGACGCTCCGAGGTATATAACAATGATACATTGACACTCAAAGGTCTAGAACAATGAAACACTGACAGTCGGAGGTCCAGAACAAGGACACGCTGAAACTCGGAGGTCCAGAACAAGGACACACTGACACGCAGAGGTTCAGAACAATGACATGCTGACACTCAGAGGTCTAGAACAATGAAACACTGACACTCAGAGGTCTAGAACAATGAAACACTGACACTCAGAGGTCTAGAACAATGACATGCTGACACTTAGAGGTCTAGAACAATGACACACGGACACTCAGAAGTCAAGAACAATAAACACTGACACTCAGAGGTCTAGAACAATGAAACCGTGACACCCGAGGGTTTATAACAATGAAGCACTGACACTCGGAGGTCCAGAACAATGACATGCTGACACACGGAGGTCCAGAACAATAGCACGCTGACACTCGGAGGTCCAGAACAATGAAACACTAACACTCAGAAGTCAAGAACAATAAAACACTGACACTCAGAGGTCTAGAACAATAACATGCTGACACTTGGCAGTCCAGAACAATGAAACTCTGACACTCAGAGGTCCAGAACAATGATATGTTAACACTCAGAGGTCCAGAACAATCGGCGGTCTAGAACAATAGCACACTGACAATCAGAGGTCTAGAAAAATGACACGCTGCCGCTTGACGGTCCAGAACAATTAAACACTGACACTCAGAGTTCCAAAACAATAACACGCTGACACTCGGAGGTCTAGAACAATGAAACTATGACACTCTGAGGTCCAGAACAATGACACACTGGCACTCAGAGGTTTAGAACAATGTCACACTGACAATCGGAGGTCTACAACTATGAAACTGTGACACTCTGAGGTCTAGAACAATGAAACACTGACACTCGGAGGTCCAAAACAATGACACACTGACATTAAATGGTAAAGAACAATGACACGCTGACACTCAGAGGTCTAACACAATGACACATTGACACTCGGAGGGCCAGAACAATGACATACTGACACGCTGAGATCTAGAACAATGAAACACTGACACTCTGAGGTTCAGAACAATTAGACACTGACACTCAGGGGTCCAGAACAATGACCCTCTGACACTCGGAGGTATATAACAAGGAAACATTGGCACTCTGAGATTTGGCACTCTGAGATCCAGAACAATGACACACTGACACTCCGAAATCTAGAACAACGACACGCACACTGACACTCGGAGGTTTAGAACAATGACACGCTGACACTCGGAGGGTTTGAACAATGACACGCTAACACTCGGAGGTCTAGAACAATGAAACTGTGACACTCTGAGGTCCAGAACAATTCAAGCACTGACACTCAGTGGTAAAGAACAATGACACACTGAAACTCAGAGGTCTAGAACAATGACACACTGACATTCTGATGTCTAGAACAATGACACGCTGACACTCTGAGGTTCGGAACAATGGAATACTGACACTCAGGGGTCCAGAACAATGACACGCTGACACTCGGAGGTTTAGAACAATGACACGCTGACGCTCAGAGGTCTAGAACAATGAAACTGTGACACTCTGAAGTCCAGAACAATGAAGCACTGACACTCAGTGGTAAAGAACAATGACACGCTGAAAATCAGAGGTCCAGAACAATGACACACTGACATTCTGATGTCTAGAACAGCGACACACTGACACTCAGAGTGATATATATGCACAGCAAATGGCTCTGATAGGACAAGAGCCCGTGCATGTGCCATAGGACCGGGGAGAGGTGAGTTAACAGGGTGATGGGGGGGGGAGGCGAGGTTCACACAGCGGAACATCCCAAACTGAGATACCCCTGGGAAGGCCGCGCCCCCAAAATGTGGAGACTTATGTGAGCAGCACTTGCTGTGCACAGTGAGCGGAGCGGTGCCGGTCCGGAGCATCAACGCCAGGATCTCGTCCTCTGGAGGAATTTCACAGCTGACAGTTTGATCATATTAATGTGGAGATGGTGAGAATCAGCGAGATCCCTAGAGGCGGGACCACCACCACCTTAATTTTCTAAAGAGTCTCTAAAGGCAGCCGGGGGTCCCGTATCACACAGACGCCGCTTGCGCTGGGTGGCGGATCTGCCAGAAGGAATCAGGCGGCGCCTTGTCTTTATTGCTCGGAAGGGTGAGAACCCGCCCGGGGGTGTGGGGGGGGGGAGCGTACAGAGCTGTTCTGTCACATTTACCGATTGCTCTACACTTCCCCGGAGCAGGAGGAAATATTTACACAACGTCGCTCAACGACAGCGAGGAAATGTGACGGGGCCAAAGACACCGCAGAGAACAAGATCCTCGGCGTCGGGAGAACTAAAGCACAACTCCAGGCAAAATACATTTTTGCTTTCAGTTCTGGAAATGTATTTGATGACTTAAAGTGGACCAATACCCAGCAGGATCGGCCCGGGAATCGATCCATTCCCTTCCTGCAGGGCATCCAAAATCGGGATGCCACGCTGTGTGAAACCCCCCAGGATGCCCGCAAACCTTACCTGAATCACGGTCCAACAGCACATGCGCGGGCCGTGGCCGCATCTCGCGCTTCTCTCTAGCAGGGCTAGGATGGCTTGCACGGGCGCGCTCCATGTTAGAGGAAAGCGCAAGATGCGGCCGCCAGCTCGGAGCCGCTGAGCTTAGACACCGCTAAGACGTGCATAGCTCAGCGGCTCCAAATGCGCTGATTGGCTGAGCGGCCGCACATGCACCGTACGAGAGGGGTGAGGTGCGTCGATCTGGGTGTTCTGGGGGGTTTCACGCAGCGGGGCACCCCGATCTGGACCAAAACCTAGTCATAATCCTGGGTTTTGTTCCACTTTAAAGTAGAACAAAACCTGGAAATTTGACTTTCGCAGGTTTTGTTGCCCCCTGGGCACCCTGAAGCGGGATGCCCCCCCAATGTGAAATCCCGCACGAAGTCAGAAAAAGCCCAAGGCTCGAATGACGCAGGAGCAGGCTCTCATCCTATGAAAGGCACCTGAAATGACTCATTGGACGAGAGCCCATGCATTAGAGTGGGAAAAGGTGAGTATTTACGAGCACCCTGGAAGGTTTGACACAGCGGGGCATATTGATTCGGGATGCCTCAGGCAAACGCCAGTGGCCCGCCGAAAAAGCTCGAGGCTCTCTGTCATTTACTGAGAGGCACCTGCCAAAATAAGTAATCGTAGCAGATGGCTCTCATTGGACGAGAGCCCATGCATGCGCCGTTGGAGTGGGAAAAGGTGAGTTTTTACGAGCACCCTGGGGGTTTTCACACAGCGAGGCATCCTGATTCGGGATGCCTCAGGGAAACATCAGTGGCTCGCCGAAAAAGCCCAAGGCTCGAATGGCGCAGAAGGAGGCTCTCGTTCAATGAAAGGCGCCTGAAATGACTCATTGGACGAGAGCACATGCATGCGCCATTGGAGTCGGAAAAGGTGAGTTTTTACGAGCACCCTGGGGGTTTTCACACAGCGAGGCATCCTGATTCGGGATGCCTCAGGGAAACATCAGTGGCTCGCCGAAAAAGCCCAAGGCTCGAATGGCGCAGAAGGAGGCTCTCGTTCAATGAAAGGCGCCTGAAATGACTCATTGGACGAGAGCACATGCATGCGCCATTGGAGTCGGAAAAGGTGAGTTTTTACGAGCACCCTGGGGGTTTTCACACAGAGAGGCATCCTGATTCGGGATGCCCCAGGGAAATGCCAGGGGCCGGCTCTGGAATCTTTTAGATTCCAGGCCAGCCGCTGCTGGGTTCCACTTTAAAGTGGACCTTTCCCCCCAGGGGCACCCCAGTTAGGGATGCCCCCACTGTGTAAAACACCAGAGGTCAACCAGGAAGACCCCAGTCCCCATCACATGTGCGGGCTCTTGTCCAATCAGCACGCTCGGCTGCGCTCAGCAATATCGGCTAAGGCTCAGCTAAGGGTTAAGTCTAGCCAAAAGGAGTCAAGTGGAGCAGAGTGCGCCACCCGCTTCATCCCAGCTGCCCTCTAACAGGGTGCCTGCCCATGCCGACCATGCACAAATGCCTGGCGCGAATCCGGATAAAGGTATAGCTGACATGCACCATTGAATCTGGGAGTAGGTAGATTTCACACAGGACTTGAGGGGTTCCACACAAGGGGGCTATTCCTAATCCAGATGCCCCGGTGGGAGGGAATCAGGCGGCCTTTCAGCAGGGCATCCCAAATTTGGGTGAAGCACTCAAGATCTCCAGTCAACGCTTACCTTTCGCTGGTCCAAAGGCACATGCGACTCTTGTCCAATCAGAGCCTTTCCCCTTGCCTGTCATTCGGCAAACATCTCCGAATGTTCACTATGGGAAGCTAGAGCGGACACACCCGCCCCAGCCTATCAGAGCCTATCAGAGTCATTGGCCGAATAACATAGCATATATAGACATATAGACGTAGCATATATAGACATAGCATATAGACATATAGACATAGCATATAGATATATAGACATAGCATATAGACATATAGACATAGCATATAGAGATATAGAAATATAGACATAGCATATAGACATATAGACATAGCATATAGATATATAGACATAGCATATAGACATAGCATATAGACATATAGAGATATAGACATAGCATAAAGACATATAGACATATAGGCATAGCATATCGACATAACATATAGACATATAGACATAGCATATAAACATATAAACATAGCATATAGACATATAGACATAGCATATAGAGATATAGAAATATAGACATAGCATATAGACATATAGACATAGCATATAGAGATATAGACATATAGACATAGCATATAGACATATAGACATAGCATATAGACATAGCATATAGACATATAGACACAGCATATAGACATAACATATAGACATAGCATATAGACATAGCATATAGACATATAGACACAGCATATAGACATAACATATAGACATAGCATATAGACATATAGACATAGCATATAGAGATATAGACATATAGACATAGCATATAGACATATAGACATAGCATATAGACATAGCATATAGACATATAGACACAGCATATAGACATAACATATAGACATAGCATATAGACATAGCATATAGACATATAGACACAGCATATAGACATAACATATAGACATAGCATATAGACATATAGACATATAGACACATGGACATAGCATATAGACATAGCATATAGACATATAGACATATGTAGCCGGCACGTACCTGGCCGGGGGCACGCACCTGGGGAGGAGGGGGATTCTTGGACCTAGGGTAGGGTATCCCATGTTGGTGCGGGCATGTGTGGGTGCAGGTACACTTACTTCGGTAATAGCTGCTTGCATCCATACAGGACACTCTTTGGTGAAGTCACTTGGCGTTTATTTGGTGCATCCATCCTCGGTTTAATACAACACAGTCCAGTAGTACAATCCAGCAAGTTACAGCAGCATTCCCTCTTCGCTCCTCACTACATTAGAACACAACAGCACAGAACAGATCCGACTAGAACAGTCTAGAAGGGTTGGTCTCCCCCTTATGTAACCTCTGTAATGTTTCCACATACACCAACAGTTGCAAAGCTCGGCCAATGGCAGGACAGCTAATTTTGCCAATGCCATCTGGTCAAGGCTTTGTTTATTAACCTAAAGAAGTACACCAGACTACTTTAATCTAAGAGACCCATTTCTTAGGCAACACTGCCATCATGTGGTTTCATGATGCAATTGGCCCAATAACTGCATCTAACAGGGTTCTATCACTATCAGGGGCTATTCCACTCACAGGGTTCAAATTCTTCCTACTTGTAGTGCTGCAACAGGTTTCTGTCCATTACACATAGCATATAGACATATAGACATAGCATACAGACATATAGACATAGCATATAGACATATAGACATAGCATATAGACATATAGACATAGCATATAGACATATAGACATAGCATATAGACATATAGACATAGCATACAGACATATAGACATAGCATATAGACATATAGACATAGCATATAGACATATAGACATAGCATATAGACATATAGACAAAGCATATAGACATAGCATATAGACATATAGACATATAGACATAGCATATAGACATAACATATAGAGATATAGACATAGCATATAGACATATAGACATAGCATATAGACATAACATATAGACATATAGACATAGCATATAGACATATAGACAAAGCATATAGACATAACATATAAAGATATAGACATAGCATATAGAGATATAGACATAGCATATAGACATAGCATATAGAGATATAGACATAGCATATAGAGATATAGACATAGCATATAGACATATAGACATATAGACATAGCATATAGAGATATAGATATAGCAAATTGCTCTGACTGGACGAGAGCCCTGGACCGGGAAGAGGTGAGTTATTCTGGGTGATTTGGGGGGTTTCACACAGCGGGGCATCCCACATTTTTTTTTTGCTGGCTGGGGGATAGCAGAGGGAAAGGGGGGACACTGTATTTAATGTTACTGGCTCTGGTGGGGGAAGGGGAGGATTTATTAACAGCGCTATACGTTGGGTAACACTTTCAGGTTGATTCATGACTAGCGCCAGGTATCGGCAGATGAGCGTCTGTACAGAGGCGCTTAGAGCGACCGCTAGTAGATGCTGTTATCAGCTATCGGTGCGCTGTAACAGAGCGCCTCAGTCGCTGTAGTAACCTAGCTGGCATTGATGAATGGGATGTACCTGGCTCTCTGGAAGCTAGAGTGCCGGCACTATGCATTGAGCCACCTGTAATAATACATATGCCGCTACATGGCGCTGTTAAAGGTGCTATACACTGACCTGCCTGTAATAATAAATGTGACACTACATGGCGCTGTTAGAGGCGCTATACACTGACCTGCCTGTAATAATACATGTGACGCTACATGGCGCTGTTAGAGGCGCTATACACTGACCTGCCTGTAATAATAAATGTGACACTACATGGCGCTGTTAGAGGTGCTATACACTGACCTGCCTGTAATAATACATGTGACGCTACATGGCGCTGTTAGAGGCGCTATACACTGACCTGCCTGTAATAATAAATGTGACGCTACATGGCGCTGTTAGAGGTGCTATACACTGACCTGCCTGTAATATTAAATGTGACACTACATGACGCTGTTAGAGGCGCTATACACTGACCTGCCTGTAATAATACATGTGACACTACATGGCGCTGTTAGAGGCGCTATACACTGACCTGCCTGTAATAATACATGTGACACTACATGACGCTGTTAGAGGCGCTATACACTGACCTGCCTGTAATAATACATGTGACACTACATGGCGCTGTTAGAGGCGCTATACACTGACCTGCCTGTAATAATACATGTGACACTACATGGCGCTGTTAGAGGCGCTATACACTGACCTCCCTGTAATAATACATGTGACGGTACATGACGCTGTTAGAGGCGCTATACACTGAGCTGCCTGTAATAATACATGTGACGGTACATGACGCTGTTAGAGGCGCTATACACTGACCTGCCTGTAATAATACATGTGACGCTACATGGCGCTGTTAGAGGTGCTATACACTGACCTGCCTGTAATAATACATGTGACGCTACATGACGCTGTTAGAGGCGCTATACACTGACCTGCCTGTAATAATACATGTGACGCTACATGACGCTGTTAGAGGTGCTATACACTGACCTGCCTGTAATAATACATGTGACGCTACATGACGCTATTAGAGGCGCTATACACTGAGCCACCTGTAATAATACATGTGACGCTACATGGCGCTGTTAGAGGTGCTATACACTGACCTGCCTGTAATATTAAATGTGACACTACATGGCGCTGTTAGAGGCGCTATACACTGAGCTGCCTGTAATAATACATGTGACAATACATGACGCTGTTAGAGGCGCTATACACTGACCTGCCTGTAATAATACATGTGACGCTACATGACGCTGTTAGAGGCGCTATACACTGACCTGCCTGTAATAATACATGTGACGCTACATGACGCTGTTAGAGGCGCTATACACTGACCTGCCTGTAATAATACATGTGACGCTACATGACGCTGTTAGAGGTGCTGTACACTGACCTGCCTGTAATAATACATGTGACACTACATGGCGCTGTTAGAGGCGCTATACACTGACCTGCCTGTAATAATACATGTGACACTACATGACGCTGTTAGAGGCGCTATACACTGCCCTGCCTGTAATAATACATGTGACGCTACATGACGCTGTTAGAGGCGCTATACACTGACCTGCCTGTAATAATACATGTGACACTACATGACGCTGTTAGAGGCGCTATACACTGCCCTGCCTGTAATAATACATGTGACGCTACATGGCGCTGTTAGAGGCGCTATACACTGACCTGCCTGTAATAATACATGTGACACTACATGGCGCTGTTAGAGGTGCTATACACTGACCTGCCTGTAATAATACATGTGACGCTACATGGCGCTGTTAGAGGCGCTATACACTGACCTGCCTGTAATAATACATGTGACGCTACATGGCGCTGTTAGAGGCGCTATACACTGACCTGCCTGTAATAATACATGTGATGCTACATGACGCTGTTAGAGGTGCTAAACACTGACCTGCCTGTAATATTACATGTGACGCTACATGGCGCTGTTAGAGGTGCTATACACTGACCTGCCTGTAATAATACATGTGACACTACATGGCGCTGTTAGAGGTGCTATACACTGACCTGCCTGTAATAATACATGTGACGCTACATGACGCTGTTAGAGGCGCTATACACTGACCTGCCTGTAATAATACATGTGACACTACATGACGCTGTTAGAGGAGCTATACACTGACCTGCCTGCAGTAATACATGTGACGCTACATGACGCTGTTAGAGGCGCTATACACTGACCTGCCTGTAATAATACATGTGACACTACATGGCGCTGTTAGAGGTGCTATACACTGACCTGCCTGTAATAATACATGTGACGCTACATGGCGCTGTTAGAGGTGCTATACACTGACCTGCCTGTAATAATACATGTGACGCTACATGGCGCTGTTAGAGGCGCTATACACTGACCTGCCTGTAATAATACATGTGACGCTACATGGCGCTGTTAGAGTCGCTCACCAGATTCGCTGTCATAAATGTGGCATTGCGTACTGCGCCCGGCGTTCACCAGATGCTGCCTGCCGCTACGAGGCGCTACCTGGCGCTATCCCTTCATGAATAAACCCCGTAGTCTAAAGCCATTCGCGGCCTTCGTCTTTGGCGCAGCCATCGCGGCATGCGGCAGATGTTTGTCGCTTTGCAGCAGCTGCGCGGCGAGCAACGGGGGAGCGCACACTCGCGTTATCCTCAGCGGCTTTTGTACTCGGAAGATAATGACAGAAATTTCCAGGCAGACATCTCGCCCTGGCCCCAGAACAAAGCCCAAGGCACAGCTGGAAAGGCGATGGTGGCCACCCCACTGAGCTCGCTGCATTATGGGGATTATTGTGCTTGTTGTTGTTGTTGTCGCATCGTTTTGATGAGGTAGAAAGAGCTTCGTGTTTAGGGATCTGTATCCACAGTGTCAGACCCAGGACATGCAAATACCTAAAAAATGGAGTCATTCGGGCGCCGGGGCTGTACACAGGGTCAGACCAGAGAAATGGAGGACCAGGTTAGTCCAGCCAAGTCATTCGGGAGCCGGGGCTGTACACAGGGTTAGACCAGAGAAATGGAGGACCAGGTTGTTCCAGCCGAGTCATTCGGGCACCGGGGCTGTACACGGGGTTAGACCAGAGAAATCGAAGGCCAGGTTGTTCCAGCCAAGTCTTTAGGGAGCCCGGAGCTGTAAACAAGGGTCAGACCAGAGAAATGGAGGACCTGGTTGTTCCAGCCGAGTCATTCGGGTGCCGGGTCTGGACACAGGGTCAGACCAGAGAAATGGAGGACCTGGTTGTTCCAGCCGAGTCATTCGGGAGCCGGGGCTGTACACAGGGTCGGACCAGAGAAATGGAGGACCAGGTTGTTCCAGCCGAGTCATTCGGGAGCCGGGGCTGTACACAGGGTCGGACCAGAGAAATGGAGGACCAGGTTTTTCCAGCTGAGTCATTCGGGAGCCGGGGCTGTACACAGGGTCAGACCAGAGAAATGGAGGACCAGGTTGTTCCAGCCGAGTCATTCGGGTGCCGAGTCTGGACACAGGGTCAGACCAGAGAAATGGAGGACCTGGTTGTTCCAGCCGAGTCATTCGGGTGCCGGGGCTGTACACAGGGTTAGACCAGAGAATTGGAGGACCAGGTTGTTCCAGCCGAGTCATTCGGGTGCCTGGTCTGGACACAGGGTCAGACCAGAGAAATGGAGGACCTGGTTGTTCCAGCCGAGTCATTCGGGTGCCGGGGCTGTACACAGGGTTAGACCAGAGAAATGGAGGACCTGGTTGTTCCAGCCGAGTCATTCGGGTGCCGGGGCTGTACACAGGGTTAGACCAGAGAATTGGAGGACCAGGTTGTTCCAGCCGAGTCATTCGGGTGCCGGGTCTGGACACAGGGTCAGCCCAGAGAAATGGAGGATCTGGTTGTTCCAGCCGAGTCATTCGGGTGCCGGGTCTGGACACAGGGTCAGCCCAGAGAAATGGAGGATCTGGTTGTTCCAGCCAAGTCTTTAGGGCACGGGGCTGTACACAGGGTCAGACCAGAGAAATGGAGGACCTGGTTGTTCCAGCCGAGTCATTCGGGAGCCGGGGCTGTACACAGGGTCGGACCAGAGAAATGGAGGACCAGGTTGTTCCAGCCAAGTCTTTCAGAAGCCGCAGCTATACACAGGGTCGGACCAGAGAAATGGAGAACCGGGTTGTTCCAGCCAAGTCTTTAGGGATCCCGGAGCTGTAAACAAGGGTCAGACCCAAGAAATGGAGGCCCAGGTTGTTCCAGCCAAGTCATTCGGGAGCCGGAGCTGTAAACAAGGGTCACACCAGAGAAATGGAGGACCGGGTTGTTCCAGGCGAGTCTCGTGCTGTACAAATCATGGGACCCTTTAAGGATTAGGGCACTAGGTTTGGGCTCACTGGGGGTATAATTTTCCTCCCCATGGGCAGGTCCGTGACTACCTCTGCACACCTCTAGTTTGTAGCTCTATTCTGGTAAGTGGTTACGATGATCTACCTATAGAGGGCGCTGAGCCGACCTTCTATTGGGGCTGATTCAAAGCCTCTTTCACGTGCACTTTCGCATGTGTCTGTTTTGTGAGTTTCTCCACGCTTTTTCAGAATTTTCGTTACTGTTTTCATGCGTTTATGTGTTAACGTTAACGCGAATACGCACTTTCGATGGTCGTATATTTATCTTCAAAATTCCGTTATGTCGGGAAAGTAACGTTATTGGTTTGGGCTTACACATGATTCAGAGCCTTGACTGCCGATGACCACCCGCCCCATATAACGGGTTTATTTCCGCTCAACTTACGGGGGCATTTTGCTGGTGAAAGTGTCGCCGTCGTGTTGTGAGTTGCGCTGTTATGGAGGCGGACCACATGGAGGAATATGAGCGTTTGCAGCTTCGCGTCTGTCTTTCGGATTTCAGGTTGCTGAAGAGCATCTATACAGGTATTATGTTTATCTTGACACCCTTCCTTATTTTTAAAATATTATAAAATTTTTATTTTTGTTTGTTTCTTGGCACAGTTATAGTAATGTTGCCTTACGTTGCGTTTTTTAATGTAGACCTAAATCTAAATCTAGCTAAAGATTGCCATTTTTTTAATCATTAAAAACTCATTAAATAACTAATATTCAAAATTAGACTATACCAAAAAATAAAAAAATATATAAAAATAAAAAAATTAAAACATTTACAATCTTTATTATGTCTACCATTTATTAATTAGTTTCCAAATACATATGAATAAAGGCGGGTGGGAGCAGCTCAATCACTATTATTTATACAAAATTATTATTATTATTATTATTCAGGGACTGGGAACTAATTTACCGGCAACAAACATGTCTAGCTGTGTGGAAAGGCCCTTATTTAAGAAGGGATAGCGCCAAGTAGCGAATGGTGAGCGAACGGTAATGACGGTCACCGCCACGAGAACGCCGGCTCCCCTCCGCAATCACACATTTATCAAGCCAATCCTGCTTAGCGTCTGAGATAGCGCCAGATAGCGACTCATTCATCATTATTCCAGCCTCACCCCACAGCGCCAGCGAGCGACCTTGAACAGCGATAGGTATGACCTCTCGCTACCTGGCGCTCTCCAATGCATTTCAATGGAACAATCTTTAAATATTCATAATTAATTGTTATTAATTTTTTTTTTTTTTTTTTTATGTGAAAAATTCTGTGACCACTTCTGCCATGTTAGATAATTTTTTTAAGGTAAAAAAAAAAAAAATTGTACAGAATTGATATTACAGGTCTGATATTAATGTATTCATATTACAAAATTATTTAAAAAACTTGTTTTTATTTTGGTTTCCAAAAATATGGTGGTTTGGGGGATAAAAAATTACTTTTAACCCATCGCCGCCAGCGCTCTGGGGTTTAAACAAGCATTTCACAGCGCGAGAATTTTTTGAGCGTGATTTTTTAATGAATATGGTGGGAGCCGGTCGCTAGGGCCAGTCGCTATCATGCGCTCCCATACAGCGCGGAACCTGTCAAATAGCGACTCCTCACCCAATATTCAACATTACGGCAAACCGACTGAGTCGCTATCAACTACCGAACAACGGCCAAGCACAGCGACTACTAGCGGGCGCTCTGAAAATGCCGCTACAGACGCTCAACTGTCGCTACCTGCCGCTATTAATGAATCGGCCTCTAAGGCCCTTATTTAAGAAGGGATAGCGTCAGGTAACGGCAGGTTAATGAGAGGTAGCGACAGGTAGCGACTGGTGAACGCTGGACACGGCACGCAATTACACATTTATCAAGCAGAATCTGTTTAGCGACTGGGATAGCGCCATGTAGGGTCTGATTAATCATTTTCACAGCCTCAGCGAACAGCGCCGGCGTTCAGCCTTGCACAGCGCCAGGTATGACCTCTCGCTACCTGTCGCTCTCCCATACATTTCAATGGACGATCCTTTTCTTCTCTTTATACGGGTTTTTTTTTTTTTTTTTCAAAAAATCACAAATAATTCTGTGACCTCTTCTGGCATTGAAAAAGCAGTTTTTTCATAATTTTTTCATTTTTTAAATATTTCCTCAAAAATGACATCACAGCTCTGCCATTAAAGTGTTCATGTTACAATGTTGCTACAATGTAATTCCATATGTTTTCGCTTTGTTACTGGTGGATAGATGCTGAAAAACAGACTTTAATCACACAGCCTCCTGCGCTCTGGGCTTCAAACAACTATTTTTCAGCGCCAGAGATTTGTGAGGCTGTTTTTTTGCTGAATATGGTGTGAGTCGGTCGCTATGAGCAGTCGCTAACATGCGCTCCCATACAGCGCTGTACTGGTCAAATAGCGACTCCTCACAATGTATTCAACATAACTGAACAGCGACCCACGGCCAAGCACAGCGACTACTAGCGGGCGCTCTGAAAATGCCGCTACAGACGCTCATCTGTCGCTACCTGGCGCTAATGATGAATCAGCCTCAGAGATTTGATTGCATATATCTGCAGATACATGTGGAAATATTTGTCTGCATTGGATGTCCCAATGTTGGGGACTCAAAATTAAGAGTAGGGACCACACTAAACACAGAGTGCCTTGTCGGGGCGGTGTGGCTTCCACATGTATCTGCAGATATGTGCAACCAAATCTCTGTCTTTCCACACAGCTAGACATGTTTGTTGCTTGATATTTAGTTGATGAGATGGTTAAACTGGGCGGTAAATTAGTTCCCAGGCCCTGAATAATAATAATAATTTTGTATAAATAATAGTGATTGAGCTGCTCCCACCCCCTTTATTTAGTTTCCAAATGCACATTAACCCCATAAAACTCACAAGGAATTCCTAAATATATATAGACTAAAGGAAATGGTAAGCATGAAAAATGTGGGACAGAGGAACAAATACAGTGACGAGTGAGTTGAGGTAAGCATGAATGGCGGGAGAACATCTAAACAGGAACCACAAGTGAGTTGAGGTAAGCATTGGAGCAGAAGTGAGAGAGAGAATAGTTGAGTTATTCCGTTTGGACGTATATTTAGAGAAAGATGCAGCTGAATCTAATGGGACACGGAAAATCTTCGTTGGAAGCTACGTTGGAAAACGCTGAAAAACGGTAGTATACGAGGTTTACTAAGTAACGTAAACGTAACCCTCGTCCTCTCGAGGACGCAACGAGAGCCAGAAAATGCCGTTCTCGATGGCGTAAGCAGCTACGAACAGTAAACGGAAGGCTTCCGATGGAGGCTCTGAATCATGCGTACGCACCTACGCATACGGAAAAAAAGTGTAAAATACACAGAATGAGACAAATACGACACGGTTTTGAGGAGGCTCGGAATCAGGCCTATTGTCAAATGATATCTTGGACTTAAAGTGGATTTAAACCGAGCACGATGGGCCCTGTCTATCTCCAGTGGTGTGAGTCATATAAGGGGGATCCACCTCTGTAGTATAATGGTTCTCCTCCCTCTGGCTCCCAGCATCACCCTTAGCTGGAGGATTACAGGCCGGCGCCTTAATCTCGCTGTGCCGCCGCACTTATTAAAGTGCACTTTTGCGCACTTGGTGGTGAATGGTTTTTCTGGTGTAACTTGTTATATTTTACAATCCCTTTGAACCCAGTGTTTTTACATGGCGCCATTTATATCGCAATAGTGGAATCCCCCCATGTGACTATCTACTGTACATCATCCCCGGGAATTCCCCTCCATGCACCCTTCCCTCCAGTGATGTAACAGTCACATGGGGGGGGGATTCCGCCTCTGTAGTATAAAGGCTCTCCTCTCTCTGGCTCCCAGCATTCCCCTTGGCTGGAGGGTTACAGGCTGGCGGCCTTATCTCGCTGCACTTAGGCCCTTATTTATGAAGGAATAGCGTCAGGTAGCGACTGGTGAGCAGCCGGTAATGACGGGCCCCGCCACGAGAACGCCGGCTCCCCACCACAATCACACATTTATCAAGGCAATCCTGCTTAGCGACTGAAATAGCGCCATATAGCGACTCATTCATCATTATTCCAGCCTCAGCCCACAGCGCCAGCGTCCGACCTTGAACAGCGACAGGTATGACCTCTCGCTACCTGGCGCTCTCCAATGCATTTCAGTGGAACAATCTTTAAATATTCATAATTAATTGTTATTAATGTTTTTTTTTTTTTTTTTTAATGTGAAAAATTCTGTGACCACTTCTGCAATGTTAGATAGTTTTTTTAAGGTTTAAAAAAAAAAAAAAAATTGTGCAGAATTGATATTACAGGTCTGATATTAATGTATTCATATTACTAAATTCTTTATTATTATTTTTTTTTTTTTTTGGTTTCCAAAAATATGGGGGTTTGGGGGTTAAAAAACTACTTTTAACCCATTGCCGCCAGTGCTCTGGGGTTTAAACAAGCATTTCACAGCGCGAGAATTTTTTGAGCGTGATTTTTTGATGAATATGGTGGAAGCCGGTCGCTCTGACCAGTCGCTATCATGCGCACCCATACAGCGCGGAACCTGTCAAATAGCGACTCGTCACCCCGTATTCAACATTACTGCACACCGACTGAGTCGCTATCAACTACCGAACAACGGCCAAGCACAGCGACTACTAGCGGGCGCTGAGAAAATAACGCTACAGTCGCTCAACTGTCGCTACCTGGCGCTATTAATGAATCGGCCTCTTAGTATATCAAGTGTAAAAAGTTAACTTTCAATAAAGTGCACTTTGCACACTTGGTGGTGAATGGACTTTCGGGTGTATCCTTTGTTATATTTCACAATCCCTTTGAATCCAGTATTTTTATATGAGGAGAGGAAATACTTTAGAAATAAGCAGAATCCCCCCCCCCCCCCCCATGTGACTATCTATGTCACTGGAAGGAGGGGACATGAAGGGGGATTCCCCGTCCATGCACCCTTCCCTCCAGTGATGTAAGAGTCACATGGGGGGGATTCCGCCTCTGTAGTATAAAGGCTTCCCTCCCTCCGGCTCCCAGCATTCCCCTTGGCTGGAGGGTTACAGGCCGGCGCCATTATCTCGCTGCACTTAGTATATCAAGTGTAAAAAGTTAACTTTCTATAAAGTGCACTTTGCGCACTTACTGCTGAATGGTCCTTCGGGTGTAACACTTGTTATATTTCACAATCCCTCCTTTCTTTTTACACATTCCTTCCTTCCGTCCTCTCTCTCTTTTCTCTTCCCCATTCCCTGCTTCTCCTCCTTTCTTTTTACACATTCCTTCCTTACTCTCTCTCTCACTCTCTCTTTTTCTCCTCCTTTCTTTCTACACATTTGTTTCTTCTCCCCCCTCTCTCTCTGTCTCTTTTTTCTTCCCCATTCCCTGCTTCTCTTCCTTTCTTTTTACACATTCCTTCCTTTCTCTCCCTCTCTCTCTTTTCTCTTCCCCATTCCCTGCTTCTCCTCCTCTCTTTTTACACATTCCTTCCTTCCTCTCTCTCTCACTCTCTCTCTCTTTTCTTTTCTCCTCCTTACTTTTTACACATTTGTTTCTTCTCCTCTCTCTCTCTCTCTCTCTCTCACTCTCTCGCTTTTTTTTCTCTTCCCCATTCCCTGCTTCTCCTCCTCTCTTTTTACACATTCCTTCCTTCCTCTCTCTCTCTCTCTCTCTTTTCTCTTCCCCATTCCCTGCCTCTCCTCCTCTCTTTTTACACATTCCTTCCTTCCTCTCTCTCTCTCTCTTCTCTTCCCCATTCCCTGCTTCTCCTCCTCTCTTTTTACACATTCCTTCCTTTCTTCCTCTCTCTCTCTTTTTCTCCTCCTTTCTTTCTACACATTTGTTTCTTCTCCCCCCCCCCTCTTTCTCTCTCTCTGTCTCTTTTTTCTTCCCCATTCCCTGTTTCTCCTCTCTTTTTACACAGTCCTTCCTTCCTCTCTCTCTCTCTCTCACTCTCTCTCTTTTTCTCCTCCTTTCTTTCTACACATTTGTTTCTTCTCCCCTCTCTCTCTCTCTCTCTGTCTCTTGTTTCTTCCCCATTCCCTGCCTCTCCTCCTCTCTTTATACACATTCCTTCCTTCCCCTCTCTGTCTCTTGTTTCTTCCCCGTTCCCTGCCTCTCCTCCTCTCTTTTTACACATTCCTTCCTCTCTCTCTCTCACTCTCTCTTTTTCTCCTTCTTTCTTTCTACACATTTGTTTCTTCTCCCCTCTTTCTCTCTTTTTTTCTCTTCCCCATTCCCTGCTTCTCCGCCTCTCTTTTTACACATTCCTTCCTTTCTCTCTCTCTCTCTCTCAAGTATTTTTTCTTTT
Organism: Gastrophryne carolinensis; assembly: GCA_027917425.1. Taxonomy (NCBI): domain Eukaryota; kingdom Metazoa; phylum Chordata; class Amphibia; order Anura; family Microhylidae; genus Gastrophryne; species Gastrophryne carolinensis. The sequence continues at coordinate 4,056,588 of CM051242.1, forward strand.
CTACATCGCCTCCTTCTCTCTCATTATTCCACATTCCCTCTTTTATTCTTTTTGATGGTGAATGGATTTTCTTGTGTATCACTTCACAATCCCTCCTCTCTTTTTACACATTCCTCTCTCTCTCTCTCTTTTCTCTTCCCTATGCCTTGCTTCTCCTTCTCTCTTTTTACACATTCCTCTCTCTCTCTCTCTCTCTCTTTTCTCTTCCCTATGCCTTGCTTCTCCTCCTCTCTTTTTACACATTCCTCTCTCTCTCTCTCTTTTCTCTTCCCTATGTCTTGCTTCTCCTCCTCTCTTTTTACACATTCCTCTCTCTCTCTCTCTCTCTCTCTCTTTTCTCTTCCCTATGCCTTGCTTCTCCTCCTCTCTTTTTACACATTCCTCTCTCTCTCTCTCCTCTCTTCCCTATGCCTTGCTTCTCTTCCTCTCTTTTTACACATTCCTCTCTCTCTCTCTCTTCTCTTCCCTATGCCTTGCTTCTCCTCCTCTCTTTTTACACATTCCTCTCTCTCTCTCTCTCTTCTCTTCCCTATGCCTTGCTTCTCCTCCTCTCTTTTTACACATTCCTCTCTCTCTCTCTCTTCTCTTCCCTATGCCTTGCTTCTCTTCCTCTCTTTTTACACATTCCTCTCTCTCTCTCTCTTCTCTTCCCTATGCCTTGCTTCTCCTCCTCTCTTTTTACACATTCCTCTCTCTCTCTCTCTTCTCTTCCCTATGCCTTGCTTCTCCTCCTCACTTTTTACACATTCCTCTCTCTCTCTCTCTCTCTCTCTCTCTCTCTCTCTCTCTCTCTCTCTCTTCTCTTCCCTATGCCTTGCTTCTCCTCCTCACTTTTTACACATTCCCCTCTCTCTCTCTCTCTCTTTTCTCTTTCCAGTCGCCATCCGTACAGAGGATAATAATAACAGCAATGATCATGTCTGGCCGCCGCTCCTCTATAGATTCTCTATTTTCACCCCATTCATTCGCCTCCATCACTCCGCTCTCCCGTATAAAGGAGAAGGCGACACACGAAGTTAATACAGCCAATAGAATAAAAGCCGTTCATAACCGCTAACAAGTCCGAGAGACGGCAAATTAGTGTCGGACAAAAAGAAAGAAAAAAAGAAAGAAAAAAAAAATCGTTGGTCAATGGCAGAGCTGTCACATGGATTGTGTCTCACTCCCTCCGGATGTCAATGGGAACAAATGTATATCATTAACTACACAATGTCCGCCTGCCGGAGGATTACACAGCGCCCCGGTGCTGCCGGAGAAGCATCAAACGTGGTGGGGGGGGGAATGGTACTGACCAATGCCTGCCCAACAGGGCTCTTTCTTTTCCACATCCCCTCCTTCCTCTCTCTGTGTTTTCACACTCCTTCCTTCTCTTTTCTCTCTTTTTTTTATTTTCTACATTCACTCCTCTCTCATTATTACACTTTCCATCTTTCTTTCTTTCTTTTTCCACATTCTGTCCTTCTCTGTCTTTTACATGCCATCTATCACTCACTCTCTATCATTATTCCAGATTCCCTCTTTCGATCTCTTTTCCACATTGCCTCCTTCTTTTCCACATTCCCTGCTTCCCCCCTCTCTTTTCCACACTCCTTTCTCTTTGTTTACACTACTTCCTTCGCTTTCTCTCTCATTTTTTCTTTTCTACTTTCACTCCTTCTCTCTCATTATTCCACATTCCCACTTTTGATGTGTTTTCCACATCCCCTCTTTCTTTTCCACATTCCCTGCTTCCTGCCTCTCTCTTTTCTCATTCCTTCCTTCTATTTCTCTCTCTTCCATTTTTTTATTTTCTACATTCACTCCTCTCTCATTATTCGACATTCTGTCCTTCTCTCTCTTTTACATGCCATCTATCACTCGCTCTCTATTTCACATTTACTCCTTCCCAATATCACACATTCCACATTTTGCTCTCTCTTTTTGACAACCCCTTCTTTCTCCCTCGCTATTGCACATCCTCCTTTCTTTTTTCTCTCTCCCTCTTTCTTTTTAACATTTCCTGCTCCCCCTCTCCTTTTTCACACTCCTTCCTTCTCTCTCCCTCTAATTTTGTTCTTTTCTACATCCACTCACTCTCTCTCATTATTCCGCATTTCCTCTTTTGATATCTTTTCCACATCATCTCCTTCTTTTACACATTCCCTGCTTCCCCTCTTTCTTTTTTACACTCTTCCTTTCTCTTTGTTCACATTTTCTCATTTTGCTCTTTTCTACATCCAATCATCTCTCATTATTCAACATTTCCTTTTCTTTCTTTTTCACATTTCCTGCTTCCCACTCCTTCCTTCTCTCTCTTAATTTTTTTTTTCTTTTTTACATCCACACTTCTCTCATTATTGCACATACCCTCTTTGTATCTCTTTTCCACATCATCTCCTTCTTTTACACATTCCCTGCTTCCCCGCTCTCTTTTTTACACTCCTCCTTTCTCTTTGTTCACATGCCTTCCTTCTCTTTCTCTCTCTCTTTCATTTTGCTCTTTTCTACATCCAATCCTCTCTCATTATTCAACGTTTCCTCTTCTTTCTTTTCCACATTTCCTGCTTCCCACTCCTTCCTTCTTTCTCTCTCTCTCTTATTTTTTTTTCTTTTTTACATCCACACTTCTCTCTCATTATTGCACATACCCTCTTTGTATCTCTTTTCCACATTCCTTCCTTCTTTTCCAAATTCCCTGCATCCCCCCTCTCTGTTTTCACACTCCTTCTTTCTCTCTCTCTCTCTCCAATAACTGTGTTATTTTTTACATCCACTCCTTCTCTCTTATTATTCCACTTTCCCTCTTTTGATCTCTTTTCCACATTCCCTGCTCCTCCTTTTCTCTCTCTCTCTCTCATTTTGTTCTTTTCTACATCCTCTCCTTCTCCCTCATTATTCCACATTTCCTCTTTTCAACATATTCTCTACTTTTCTTCCTTTCTTTCTTTTTCACATTCTGTCCTTCTCTCTCTTTTTTACATGAGGATTGGCCAATCTGCTTACCTCCACCCTTGCCCAACAGCGCATTCGCGGGCTCCCGTCCAATCAGAAACCTTTGCTGTGATAATGTAACTGGGCAAGCGGCTCTGATTGGGATAAATGGGAAGCGCTTGCACAAGCGGGGAAGCAGGAGATGCAAAGAATGCAGGAGATGCAGAGGATGCAGGAGATGCAGAGGATGCTGGAAATGCAGAGGATGCAGGAGATGCAGAGGATGCTGGAGATGCAGAGGATGCTGGAGATGCAGAGGATGCTGGAGATGCAGAGGATGCTGGAGATGCAGAGGATGCTGGAGATGCAGAGGATGCAGAGGATGCAGAGGATGCTGGAGATGCAGAGGATGCTGGAGATGCAGAGGATGCAGGAGATGCAGAGGATGCAGGAGATGCAGAGGATGCTGGAGATGCAGAGGATGCTGGAGATGCAGAGGATGCTGGAGATGCAGAGGATGCAGAGGATGCAGAGGATGCTGGAGATGCAGAGGATGCTGGAGATGCAGAGGATGCTGGAGATGCAGAGGATGCAGGAGATGCAGGGGATGCAGAGGATGCTGGAGATGCAGAGGATGCAGGAGATGCAGAGGATGCAGGAGATGCAGAGGATGCAGAGGATGCTGGAGATGCAGAGGATGCAGAGGATGCTGGAGATGCAGAGGATGCAGGAGATGCAAAGAATGCAGAGGGTGCAGAGGATGCTGGAGATGCAGAGGATGCTGGAGATGCAGAGGATGCAGGAGATGCAGAGGATGCTGGAGATGCAGAGGATGCAGGAGATGCAGAGGATGCAGGAGATGCAGAGGATGCAGAGGATGCTGGAGATGCAGAGGATGCTGGAGATGCAGGAGATGCAGAGGATGCATGAGATGCAGGAGATGCAGAGGATGCTGGAGATGCAGAGGATGCTGGAGATGCAGAGGATGCTGGAGATGCAGAGGATGCAGGAGATTCAGAGGATGCAGGAGATGCAGAGGATGCAGAGGATGCAGAGGATGCTGGAGATGCAGAGGATGCAGGAGATGCAGAGGATGCAGGAGATGCAGAGGATGCAGAGGATGCAGAGGATGCAGGAGATGCAGAGGATGCTGGAGATGCAGAGGATGCTGGAGATGCAGAGGATGCAGGAGATGCAGGGGATGCAGAGGATGCTGGAGATGCAGAGGATGCAGGAGATGCAGAGGATGCAGGAGATGCAGAGGATGCAGAGGATGCAGAGGATGCTGGAGATGCAGAGGATGCAGAGGATGCTGGAGATGCAGAGGATGCAGGAGATGCAAAGAATGCAGAGGATGCAGAGGATGCTGGAGATGCAGAGGATGCTGGAGATGCAGAGGATGCAGGAGATGCAGAGGATGCAGGAGATGCAGAGGATGCAGAGGATGCTGGAGATGCAGAGGATGCTGGAGATGCAGGAGATGCAGAGGATGCAGGAGATGCAGAGGATGCAGGAGATGCAGAGGATGCTGGAGATGCAGAGGGTGCAGAGGATGCTGGAGATGCAGAGGATGCTGGAGATGCAGAGGATGCAGGAGATGCAGAGGATGCAGGAGATGCAGAGGATGCAGGAGATGCAGAGGATGCAGAGGATGCAGAGGATGCTGGAGATGCAGAGGATGCAGAGGATGCTGGAGATGCAGAGGATGCAGGAGATGCAAAGAATGCAGTGGATACAGAGGATGCAGGAGATGCAGAGGATGCAGAGGATGCAGGAGATGCAGAGGATGCAGAGGATGCAGAGGATGCTGGAGATGCAGAGGATGCAGAGAATGCTGGAGATGCAGAGGATGCAGGAGATGCAGAGGATGCAGAGGATGCTGGAGATGCAGAGGATGCAGGAGATGCAGGGGATGCTGGAGATGCAGAGGATGCAGGAGATGCAGAGGATGCAGAGGATGCAGAGGATGCAGGAGATGCAGAGGATGCTGGAGATGCAGAGGATGCAGAGGATGCAGGAGATGCAGAGGATGCAGAGGATGCAGAGGATGCTGGAGATGCAGAGGATGCAGGAGATGCAGAGGATGCAGGAGATGCAGAGGATGCAGAGGATGCAGAGGATGCTGGAGATGCAGAGGATGCAGGGGATGCAGGGGATGCTGGAGATGCAGAGGATGCAGGAGATGCAGAGGATGCAGAGGATGCAGAGGATGCAGGAGATGCAGAGGATGCTGGAGATGCAGAGGATGCAGAGGATGCAGGAGATGCAGAGGATGCAGAGGATGCAGAGGATGCTGGAGATGCAGAGGATGCAGGAGATGCAGAGGATGCAGGAGATGCAGAGGATGCAGGAGATGCAGAGGATGCAGAGGATGCAGGAGATGCAGAGGATGCAGAGGATGCTGGAGATGCAGAGGATGCAGGAGATTCAGAGGATGCAGGGGATGCAGGGGATGCAGAGGATGCAGGAGATGCCGAGGATGCAGGAGATGCAGAGGATGCTGGAGATGCAGAGGATGCAGAGGATGCAGGAGATGCAGAGGATGCTGGAGATGCAGAGGATGCAGGAGATGCAGGGGATGCTGGAGATGCAGAGGATGCAGGAGATGCAGAGGATGCAGGAGATGCAGGGGATGCTGGAGATGCAGAGGATGCAGAGGATGCAGGAGATGCAGAGGATGCAGGAGATGCAGAGGATGCTGGAGATACAGAGGATGCAGAGGATGCAGGAGATGCAGAGGATGCTGGAGATGCAGAGGATGCAGGAGATGCAGGGGATGCTGGAGATGCAGAGGATGCAGGAGATGCAGAGGATGCAGGAGATGCAGGGGATGCTGGAGATGCAGAGGATGCAGGAGATGCAGAGGATGCAGAGGATGCTGGAGATGTAGAGGATGCAGGGGATGCTGGAGATGCAGAGGATGCAGAGGATGCAGAGGATGCTGGAGATGCAGAGGATGCAGGGGATGCAGAGGATGCAGAGGATGCAGGAGATGCAGAGGATGCAGAGGATGCAGGAGATGCAGAGGATGCAGAGGATGCAGGAGATGCAGAGGATGCAGAGGATGCTGGAGATGCAGAGGATGCAGGAGATGCAGAGGATGCAGGGGATGCAGGGGATGCAGAGGATGCAGAGGATGCTGGAGATGCAGAGGATGCAGGGGATGCAGGGGATGCAGAGGATGCAGAGGATGCAGGAGATGCAGAGGATGCAGAGGATGCAGGAGATGCAGAGGATGCAGAGGATGCAGGAGATGCAGAGGATGCAGAGGATGCAGAGGATGCTGGAGATGCAGAGGATGCAGGGGATGCAGGGGATGCAGAGGATGCAGAGGATGCAGGAGATGCAGAGGATGCAGGAGATGCAGAGGATGCAGAGGATGCAGAGGATGCTGGAGATGCAGAGGATGCAGGAGATTCAGAGGATGCAGGGGATGCAGGGGATGCAGAGGATGCAGGAGATGCAGAGGATGCAGGAGATGCAGAGGATGCTGGAGATGCAGAGGATGCAGAGGATGCTGGAGATGCAGAGGATGCAGGAGATGCAGGGGATGCTGGAGATGCAGAGGATGCAGGAGATGCAGAGGATGCAGGAGATGCAGGGGATGCTGGAGATGCAGAGGATGCAGAGGATGCAGGAGATGCAGAGGATGCTGGAGATACAGAGGATGCAGAGGATGCAGGAGATGCAGAGGATGCTGGAGATGCAGAGGATGCAGGAGATGCAGGGGATGCTGGAGATGCAGAGGATGCAGGAGATGCAGAGGATGCAGGAGATGCAGGGGATGCTGGAGATGCAGAGGATGCAGGAGATACAGAGGATGCAGAGGATGCTGGAGATGCAGAGGATGCAGGGGATGCTGGAGATGCAGAGGATGCAGAGGATGCAGAGGATGCTGGAGATGCAGAGGATGCAGGGGATGCAGAGGATGCAGAGGATGCAGGAGATGCAGAGGATGCAGAGGATGCAGGAGATGCAGAGGATGCAGAGGATGCAGGAGATGCAGAGGATGCAGAGGATGCTGGAGATGCAGAGGATGCAGGAGATGCAGAGGATGCAGGGGATGCAGGGGATGCAGAGGATGCAGAGGATGCTGGAGATGCAGAGGATGCAGGGGATGCAGGAGATGCAGAGGATGCAGAGGATGCAGGAGATGCAGAGGATGCAGAGGATGCTGGAGATGCAGAGGATGCAGGAGATGCAGAGGATGCAGAGGATGCTGGAGATGCAGAGGATGCAGAGGATGCTGGAGATGCAGAGGATGCAGGGGATGCAGAGGATGCAGAGGATGCAGGAGATGCAGAGGATGCAGAGGATGCAGGAGATGCAGAGGATGCAGAGGATGCAGGAGATGCAGAGGATGCAGAGGATGCTGGAGATGCAGAGGATGCAGGAGATGCAGAGGATGCAGGGGATGCAGGGGATGCAGAGGATGCAGAGGATGCTGGAGATGCAGAGGATGCAGGGGATGCAGGAGATGCAGAGGATGCAGAGGATGCAGGAGATGCAGAGGATGCAGAGGATGCTGGAGATGCAGAGGATGCAGGAGATGCAGAGGATGCAGAGGATGCTGGAGATGCAGAGGATGCAGAGGATGCTGAAGATGCAGAGGATGCAGAGGATGCTGGAGATGCAGAGGATGCAGAGGATGCAGGAGATGCAGAGGATGCAGAGGATGCTGGAGATGCAGAGGAAGCAGATGATGCTGGAGATGCAGAGGATGCAGAGGATGCAGAGGATGCTGGAGATGCAGAGGATGCAGAGGATGCAGGAGATGCAGAGGAAGCAGAGGATGCTGGAGATGCAGAGGATGCAGAGGATGCAGGAGATGCAGAGGATGCAGAGGATGCTGGAGATGCAGAGGATGCAGGATATGCAGAGGATGGAGGAGATGCAGGAGATGCAGAGGATGCAGAGGATGCTGGAGATGCAGGGGATGCAGGAGATGCAGGAGATGCAGAGGATGCAGGAGATGCAGGGGATGCAGGAGATGCAGGAGATGCAGAGGATGCAGAGGATGCTGGAGATGCAGAGGATGCAGGGGATGCAGAGGATGCAGAGGATGCAGGAGATGCAGAGGATGCAGAGGATGCTGGAGATGCAGAGGATGCAGGAGATGCAGGGGATGGAGGAGATGCAGGAGATGCAGAGGATGCTGGAGATGCAGAGGATGCAGAGGATGCAGGAGATGCAGGGGATGCAGGAGATGCAGAGGATGCAGAGGATGCTTGAGATGCAGAGGATGCAGAGGATGCAGAGGATGCAGGAGATGCAGAGGATGCAGAGGATGCTGGAGATGCAGAGGATGCAGGGGATGCAGAGGATGCAGAGGATGCAGGAGATGCAGAGGATGCAGAGGATGCTGGAGATGCAGAGGATGCAGGGGATGCAGAGGATGCAGGAGATGCAGAGGATGCAGAGGATGCTGGAGATGCAGAGGATGCAGAGGATGCAGGAGATGCAGGGGATGGAGGAGATGCAGGAGATGCAGAGGATGCAGAGGATGCTGGAGATGCAGAGGATGCAGAGGATGCAGGAGATGCAGGAGATGCAGAGGATGCAGAGGATGCTGGAGATGCAGAGGATGCAGGGGATGCAGAGGATGCAGAGGATGCAGAGGATGCTGGAGATGCAGAGGATGCAGGGGATGCAGAGGATGCAGGATATGCAGAGGAAGCAGAGGATGCAGGAGATGCAGGGGATGCAGAGGATGCTGGAGATGCAGAGGATGCAGAGGATGCAGGAGATGCAGGGGATGCAGGAGATGCAGGAGATGCAGAGGATGCAGAGGATGCTGGAGATGCAGGGGATGCAGAGGGTGCAGAGGATGCTGGAGATGCAGAGGATGCAGGGGATGCAGAGGATGCAGAGGATGCTGGAGATGCAGAGGATGCAGGGGATGCAGAGGATGCAGGAGATGCAGGAGATGCAGAGGATGCAGGAGATGCAGAGGATGCAGAGGATGCAGGAGATGCAGAGGATGCAGAGGATGCTGGTGATGCAGAGGATGCAGAGGATGCTGGAGATGCGGAGGATGCAGGAGATGCAGAGGATGCTGGAGATGCAGAGGATTTAGAGGATGCTGGAGATGCAGAGGATGCAGAGGATGCAGAGGATGCAGGAGATGCAGAGGATGCTGGAGATGCAGAGGATGCAGGGGATGCAGAGGATGCAGAGGATGCTGGAGATGCAGAGGATGCAGGGGATGCAGAGGATGCAGGAGATGCAGAGGATGCAGGAGATGCAGAGGATGCAGAGGATGCTGGAGATGCAGAGGATGCAGGGGATGCAGAGGATGCAGAGGATGCTGGAGATGCAGAGGATGCAGGGGATGCAGAGGATGCAGGAGATGCAGGAGATGCAGGAGATGCAGAGGATGCAGAGGATGCTGGAGATGCAGAGGAAGCAGAGGATGCAGGAGATGCAGGGGATGCAGGAGATGCAGAGGATGCTGGAGATGCAGAGGATGCAGGGGATACAGAGGATTCAGAGGATGCTGGAGATGCAGAGGAAGCAGAGGATGCAGGAGATGCAGGGGATGCAGGAGATGCAGGAGATGCAGAGGATGCAGGAGATGCAGAGGATGCAGGGGATGCAGAGGATGCTGGAGATGCAGAGGAAGCAGAGGATGCAGGAGATGCAGAGGATGCAGAGGATGCTGGAGATGCAGAGGAAGCAGAGGATGCAGGAGATGCAGAGGATGCAGAGGAAGCAGGAGATGCAGAGGATGCAGGGGATGCAGAGGATGCAGAGGATGCAGAGGAAGCAGGAGATGCAGAGGATGCAGAGGAAGCAGGAGATGCAGGGGATGCAGAGGATGCAGGAGATGCAGGAGATGCAGAGGATGCAGGAGATGCAGAGGATGCAGAGGATGCTGGAGATGCAGGAGATGCAGAGGATGCAGGAGATGCAGAGGATGCAGAGGATGCTGGAGATGCAGGAGATGCAGAGGATGCAGGAGATGCAGAGGATGCAGAGGATGCTGGAGATGCAGAGGATGCAGGGGATGCAGAGGATGCAGAGGATGCTGGAGATGCAGAGGATGCAGGGGATGCAGAGGATGCAGGAGATGCAGAGGAAGCAGAGGATGCAGGAGATGCAGAGGATGCAGGGGATGCAGAGGATGCTAGAGATGCAGAGGAAGCAGAGGATGCAGGAGATGCAGAGGATGCAGAGGAAGCAGGAGATGCAGAGGATGCAGGGGATGCAGAGGATGCAGAGGATGCAGAGGAAGCAGGAGATGCAGGGGATGCAGAGGATGCAGAGGAAGCAGGAGATGCAGGGGATGCAGAGGATGCAGGAGACACAGAGGAAGCAGGAGATGCAGGGGATGCAGAGGATGCTGGAGATGCAGAGGATGCAGGGGATGCTGGAGATGCAGAGGATGCAGGGGATGCAGAGGATCCAGGGGATGCAGGAGACGCAGAGGATGCAGGAGATGCAGGGGATGCAGAGGATGCAGGAGATGCAGGAGATGCAGAGGATGCAGAGGATGCTGGAGATGCAGAGGATGCAGAGGATGCAGGAGATGCAGGGGATGCAGAGGATGCAGAGGATGCTGGAGATGCAGAGGATGCAGGGGATGCAGAGGATGCAGAGGATGCTGGCGATGCAGAGGATGCAGGGGATGCAGAGGATGCAGGAGATGCAGAGGAAGCAGAGGATGCAGGAGATGCAGGGGATGCAGGAGATGCAGGAGATGCAGAGGATGCAGGAGATGCAGAGGATGCAGGGGATGCAGAGGATGCTAGAGATGCAGAGGAAGCAGAGGATGCAGGAGATGCAGAGGATGCAGAGGAAGCAGGAGATGCAGAGGATGCAGGGGATGCAGAGGATGCAGAGGATGCAGAGGAAGCAGGAGATGCAGGGGATGCAGAGGATGCAGAGGAAGCAGGAGATGCAGGGGATGCAGAGGATGCAGGAGACACAGAGGAAGCAGGAGATGCAGGGGATGCAGAGGATGCTGGAGATGCAGAGGATGCAGGGGATGCTGGAGATGCAGAGGATGCAGGGGATGCAGAGGATCCAGGGGATGCAGGAGACGCAGAGGATGCAGGAGATGCAGGGGATGCAGAGGATGCAGGAGATGCAGGAGATGCAGGAGATGCAGAGGATGCAGAGGATGCTGGAGATGCAGAGGATGCAGAGGATGCAGGAGATGCAGGGGATGCAGAGGATGCAGGAGATGCAGAGGATGCAGAGGATGCAGAGGATGCAGAGGATGCTGGAGATGCAGAGGATGCAGGGGATGCAGAGGATGCAGGAGATGCAGGAGATGCAGAGGATGCAGAGGATGCAGGAGATGCAGAGGATGCAGAGGATGCAGGAGATGCAGAGGATGCAGAGGATGCTGGAGATGCAGAGGATGCAGAGGATGCTGGAGATGCGGAGGATGCAGGAGATGCAGAGGATGCAGAGGATGCAGAGGATGCAGAGGATGCTGGAGATGCAGAGGATGCTGGAGATGCAGAGGATGCAGGGGATGCAGAGGATGCAGGAGATGCAGGAGATGCAGAGGATGCAGAGGATGCAGGAGATGCAGAGGATGCAGAGGATGCAGGAGATGCAGAGGATGCAGAGGATGCTGGAGATGCAGAGGATGCAGAGGATGCTGGAGATGCGGAGGATGCAGGAGATGCAGAGGATGCTGGAGATGCAGAGGATGCAGAGGATGCTGGAGATGCAGAGGATGCAGAGGATGCAGTGGATGCAGGAGATGCAGAGGATGCTGGAGATTCAGAGGATGCAGAGGATGCTGGAGATGCAGAGGATGCAGGGGATGCAGAGGATGCAGGAGATGCAGAGGATGCAGGAGATGCAGAGGATGCAGAGGATGCTGGAGATGCAGAGGATGCAGGGGATGCAGAGGATGAAGAGGATGCTGGAGATGCAGAGGATGCAGGGGATGCAGAGGATGCTGGAGATGCAGGAGATGCAGAGGATGCAGGAGATGCAGAGGATGCAGGAGATACAGAGGAAGCAGAGGATGCAGGAGATGCAGGGGATGCAGGGGATGCAGGAGATGCAGAGGATGCTGGAGATGCAGAGGATGCAGGGGATGCAGAGGATGCAGAGGATGCTGGAGATGCAGAGGATGCAGGGGATGCAGAGGATGCAGGAGATGCAGAGGAAGCAGAGGATGCAGGAGATGCAGGGGATGCAGGAGATGCAGGAGATGCAGAGGATGCTGGAGATGCAGAGGATGCAGGGGATGCAGAGGATGCAGGAGATGCCGAGGAAGCAGAGGATGCAGGAGATGCAGAGGATGCAGAGGAAGCAGGAGATGCAGAGGATGCAGGGGATGAAGAGGATGCAGAGGATGCAGAGGAAGCAGGAGATGCAGGGGATGCAGAGGATGCAGAGGAAGCAGGAGATGCAGGGGATGCAGAGGATGCAGGAGACACAGAGGAAGCAGGAGATGCAGGGGATGCAGAGGATGCAGGAGACACAGAGGATGCTGGAGATGCAGAGGATGCAGGGGATGCAGAGGATCCAGGGGATGCAGGAGATGCAGGGGATGCAGAGGATGCAGGGGATGCAGAGGATGCAGGAGATGCAGGGTATGCAGAGGATGCAGGGGATGCAGAGGATGCAGGGGATGCAGAGGATGCAGGAGATGCAGGGGATGCAGAGGATGCAGGGGATGCAGAGGATGCAGGAGATGCATAGGATGCAGGAGGTGCGGGAGATGCAGAGAATGCAGAGGATGCAGAGGATGCAGGGGATGCAGAGGATGCAGAGGATGCAGGAGATGCAGAGGATGCTGGAGATGCAGAGGATGCAGGAGATGCAGAGGATGCAGGAGATGCAGAGGATGCAGGAGATGCAGAGGATGCAGGAGATGCAGAGGATGCAGAGGATGCTGGAGATGCAGAGGATGCAGGAGATGCAGAGGATGCAGGAGATGCAGAGGATGCAGGAGATGCAGGGGATGCTGGAGATGCAGAGGATGCAGGAGATGCAGAGGATGCTGGAGATGCAGAGGATGCAGGAGATGCAGAGGATGCTGGAGATGCAGAGGATGCAGGAGATGCAGAGGATGCAGAGGATGCAGGAGATGCAGAGGATGCAGGAGATGCAGGGGATGCTGGAGATGCAGAGGATGCAGGAGATGCAGAGGATGCAGAGGATGCTGGAGATGCAGAGGATGCAGGAGATGCAGGGGATGCTGGAGATGCAGAGGATGCAGGAGATGCAGAGGATGCAGAGGATGCTGGAGATGCAGAGGATGCAGGAGATGCAGGGGATGCTGGAGATGCAGAGGATGCAGAGGATGCAGAGGATGCAGGAGATGCAGAGGATGCTGGAGATGCAGAGGATGCAGGAGATGCAGAGGATGCAGAGGATGCAGAGGATGCAGAGGATGCTGGAGATGCAGAGGATGCAGGAGATGCAGAGGATGCAGGAGATGCAGAGGATGCAGAGGATGCAGAGGATGCAGAGGATGCTGGAGATGCAGAGGATGCAGGGGATGCAGGGGATGCAGGAGATGCAGAGGATGCAGAGGATGCAGGAGATGCAGAGGATGCAGAGGATGCAGGAGATGCAGAGGATGCAGGAGATGCAGAGGATGCAGGGGATGCAGGGGATGCAGAGGATGCAGAGGATGCTGGAGATGCAGAGGATGCAGGGGATGCAGAGGATGCAGGAGATGCAGAGGATGCAGAGGATGCAGGAGATGCAGAGGATGCAGAGGATGCAGAGGATGCTGGAGATGCAGAGGATGCAGGAGATGCAGAGGATGCAGAGGATGCAGAGGATGCTGGAGATGCAGAGGATGCAGAGGATGCTGGAGATGCAGAGGATGCAGAGGATGCTGGAGATGCAGAGGATGCAGAGGATGCAGGAGATGCAGAGGATGCAGAGGATGCTGGAGATGCAGAGGATGCAGAGGATGCTGGAGATGCAGATGAAGCAGAGGATGCTGGAGATGCAGAGGATGCAGAGGATGCAGAGGATGCTGGAGATGCAGAGGATGCAGAGGATGCTGGAGATGCAGAGGAAGCAGAGGATGCTGGAGATGCAGAGGATGCAGAGGATGCTGGAGATGCAGAGGATGCAGAGGATGCAGGAGATGCAGAGGATGCAGAGGATGCTGGAGATGCAGAGGATGCAGAGGATGCAGGAGATGCAGGGGATGGAGGAGATGCAGGAGATGCAGAGGATGCAGAGGATGCTGGAGATGCAGGGGATGCAGGAGATGCAGGAGATGCAGAGGATGCAGGAGATGCAGGGGATGCAGGAGATGCAGGAGATGCAGAGGATGCAGGAGATGCAGAGGATGCAGGGGATGCAGAGGATGCAGAGGATGCAGGAGATGCAGAGGATGCAGAGGATGCTGGAGATGCAGAGGATGCAGAGGATGCAGGAGATGCAGGGGATGGAGGAGATGCAGGAGATGCAGAGGATGATAGAGATGCAGAGGATGCAGAGGATGCAGGAGATGCAGGGGATGCAGGAGATGCAGGAGATGCAGAGGATGCAGAGGATGCTTGAGATGCAGTGGATGCAGAGGATGCAGAGGATGCAGGAGATGCAGAGGATGCAGGGGATGCAGAGGATGCAGAGGATGCAGGAGATGCAGAGGATGCAGAGGATGCTGGAGATGCAGAGGATGCAGAGGATGCAGGAGATGCAGGGGATGGAGGAGATGCAGGAGATGCAGAGGATGATAGAGATGCAGAGGATGCAGAGGATGCAGGAGATGCAGGGGATGCAGGAGATGCAGGAGATGCAGAGGATGCAGAGGATGCTTGAGATGCAGTGGATGCAGAGGATGCAGAGGATGCAGGAGATGCAGAGGATGCAGAGGATGCTGGAGATGCAGAGGATGCAGAGGATGCAGGAGATGAAGAGGATGCAGAGGATGCTGGAGATGCAGAGGATGCAGGGGATGCAGAGGATGCAGAGGATGCAGGAGATGCAGAGGATGCAGAGGATGCTGGAGATGCAGAGGATGCAGAGGATGCTGGAGATGCAGGGGATGGAGGAGATGCAGGAGATGCAGAGGATGCAGAGGATGCTGGAGATGCAGAGGATGCAGAGGATGCAGGAGATGCAGAGGATGCAGAGGATGCTGGAGATGCAGAGGATGCAGAGGATGCTGGAGATGCAGAGGATGCAGGGGATGCAGAGGATGCAGGATATGCAGAGGAAGCAGAGGATGCAGGAGATGCAGGGGATGCAGAGGATGCTGGAGATGCAGAGGATGCAGAGGATGCAGGAGATGCAGGGGATGCAGGAGATGCAGGAGATGCAGGGGATGCAGAGGATGCAGAGGATGCAGAGGATGCAGGGGATGCAGAGGATGCAGAGGATGCTGGAGATGCAGAGGATGCAGGGGATGCAGAGGATGCAGAGGATGCTGGAGATGCAGAGGATGCAGGGGATGCAGAGGATGCAGGGGATGCAGGAGATGCAGAGGATGCAGGAGATGCAGAGGATGCAGAGGATGCAGGAGATGCAGAGGAAGCAGAGGATGCAGGAGATGCAGGGGATGCAGGAGATGCAGGAGATGCAGAGGATGCAGGAGATGCAGGAGATGCAGAGGATGCTGGAGATGCCGAGGAAGCAGAGGATGCAGGAGATGCAGGGGATGCAGGGGATGCAGGAGATGCTGGAGATGCAGAGGATGCAGGGGATGCAGAGGATGCAGAGGATGCTGGAGATGCAGAGGATGCAGGGGATGCAGAGGATGCAGGAGATGCAGAGGAAGCAGAGGATGCAGGAGATGCAGGGGATGCAGGAGATGCAGGAGATGCAGAGGATGCAGGGGATGCAGAGGATGCAGAGGATGCTGGAGATGCAGAGGATGCAGGGGATGCAGAGGATGCTGGAGATGCAGAGGAAGCAGAGGATGCAGGAGATGCAGAGGATGCAGAGGAAGCAGGAGATGCAGAGGATGCAGGGGATGCAGAGGAAGCAGGAGATGCAGGGGATGCAGAGGATGCAGAGGAAGCAGGAGATGCAGGGGATGCAGAGGATGCAGGAGACACAGAGGAAGCAGAGGATGCAGGAGATGCAGGGGATGCAGGAGATGCAGAGGATGCAGGGGATGCAGAGGATGCAGAGGATGCTGGAGATGCAGAGGATGCAGGGGATGCAGAGGATGCTGGAGATGCAGGGGATGCAGAGGATGCAGAGGATGCTGGAGATGCAGAGGATGCAGGGGATGCAGAGGATGCAGAGGATGCTGGAGATGCAGAGGATGCAGGGGATGCAGAGGATGCAGGGGATGCAGGAGATGCAGAGGATGCAGAGGATGCTGGAGATGCAGAGGATGCAGAGGATGCAGGAGATGCAGGGGATGGAGGAGATGCAGGAGATGCAGAGGATGATAGAGATGCAGAGGATGCAGAGGATGCAGGAGATGCAGGGGATGCAGGAGATGCAGGAGATGCAGAGGATGCAGAGGATGCTTGAGATGCAGTGGATGCAGAGGATGCAGAGGATGCAGGAGATGCAGAGGATGCAGAGGATGCTGGAGATGCAGAGGATGCAGAGGATGCAGGAGATGAAGAGGATGCAGAGGATGCTGGAGATGCAGAGGATGCAGGGGATGCAGAGGATGCAGAGGATGCAGGAGATGCAGAGGATGCAGAGGATGCTGGAGATGCAGAGGATGCAGAGGATGCAGAGGATGCTGGAGATGCAGAGGATGCAGAGGATGCAGGAGATGCAGGGGATGGAGGAGATGCAGGAGATGCAGAGGATGATAGAGATGCAGAGGATGCAGAGGATGCAGGAGATGCAGGGGATGCAGGAGATGCAGGAGATGCAGAGGATGCAGAGGATGCTTGAGATGCAGTGGATGCAGAGGATGCAGGAGATGCAGAGGATGCAGAGGATGCTGGAGATGCAGAGGATGCAGAGGATGCAGGAGATGAAGAGGATGCAGAGGATGCTGGAGATGCAGAGGATGCAGGGGATGCAGAGGATGCAGAGGATGCAGGAGATGCAGAGGATGCAGAGGATGCTGGAGATGCAGAGGATGCAGAGGATGCTGGAGATGCAGGGGATGGAGGAGATGCAGGAGATGCAGAGGATGCAGAGGATGCTGGAGATGCAGAGGATGCAGAGGATGCAGGAGATGCAGAGGATGCAGAGGATGCTGGAGATGCAGAGGATGCAGGGGATGCAGAGGATGCAGAGGATGCTGGAGATGCAGAGGATGCAGGGGATGCAGAGGATGCAGGATATGCAGAGGAAGCAGAGGATGCAGGAGATGCAGGGGATGCAGAGGATGCTGGAGATGCAGAGGATGCAGAGGATGCAGGAGATGCAGGGGATGCAGGAGATGCAGGAGATGCAGGGGATGCAGAGGATGCAGAGGATGCAGGAGATGCAGGGGATGCAGAGGATGCAGAGGATGCTGGAGATGCAGAGGATGCAGGGGATGCAGAGGATGCAGAGGATGCTGGAGATGCAGAGGATGCAGGGGATGCAGAGGATGCAGGGGATGCAGGAGATGCAGAGGATGCAGGAGATGCAGAGGATGCAGAGGATGCAGGAGATGCAGAGGAAGCAGAGGATGCAGGAGATGCAGGGGATGCAGGAGATGCAGGAGATGCAGAGGATGCAGGAGATGCAGGAGATGCAGAGGATGCTGGAGATGCAGAGGAAGCAGAGGATGCAGGAGATGCAGGGGATGCAGGGGATGCAGGAGATGCTGGAGATGCAGAGGATGCAGGGGATGCAGAGGATGCAGAGGATGCTGGAGATGCAGAGGATGCAGGGGATGCAGAGGATGCAGGAGATGCAGAGGAAGCAGAGGATGCAGGAGATGCAGGGGATGCAGGAGATGCAGGAGATGCAGAGGATGCAGGGGATGCAGAGGATGCGGAGGATGCTGGAGATGCAGAGGATGCAGGGGATGCAGAGGATGCTGGAGATGCAGAGGAAGCAGAGGATGCAGGAGATGCAGAGGATGCAGAGGAAGCAGGAGATGCAGAGGATGCAGGGGATGCAGAGGATGCAGAGGATGCAGAGGAAGCAGGAGATGCAGGGGATGCAGAGGATGCAGAGGAAGCAGGAGATGCAGGGGATGCAGAGGATGTAGGAGACACAGAGGAAGCAGGAGATGCAGGGGATGCAGAGGATGCTGGAGATGCAGAGGATGCAGGGGATGCTGGAGATGCAGAGGATGCAGGGGATGCAGAGGATCCAGGGGATGCAGGAGACGCAGAGGATGCAGGAGATGCAGGGGATGCAGAGGATGCAGGAGATGCAGGGGATGCAGGAGATGCAGAGGATGCAGAGGATGCTGGAGATGCAGAGGATGCAGAGGATGCTGGAGATGCAGAGGATGCAGAGGATCTAGGAGATGCAGGGGATGCAGAGGATGCAGAGGATGCTGGAGATGCAGAGGATGCAGAGGATGCAGGAGATGCAGGGGATGCAGAGGATGCAGAGGATGCAGAGGATGCTGGAGATGCAGAGGATGCAGGAGATGCAGGAGATGCAGAGGATGCAGAGGATGCAGGAGATGCAGAGGATGCAGGAGATGCAGAGGATGCAGAGGATGCAGGAGATGCAGAGGATGCAGAGGATGCTGGAGATGCAGAGGATGCAGAGGATGCTGGAGATGCGGAGGATGCAGGAGATGCAGAGGATGCTGGAGATGCAGAGGATGCTGGAGATGCAGAGGATGCAGAGGATGCAGGAGATGCAGAGGATGCTGGAGATGCAGAGGATGCAGAGGATGCTGGAGATGCAGAGGATGCAGGGGATGCAGAGGATGCAGGAGATGCAGAGGATGCAAGAGATGAAGAGGATGCAGAGGATGCTGGAGATGCAGAGGATGCAGGGGATGCAGAGGATGCAGAGGATGCTGGAGATGCAGAGGATGCAGGGGATGCAGAGGATGCAGGAGATGCAGGAGATGCAGAGGATGCAGGAGATGCAGAGGATGCAGAGGATGCTGGAGATGCAGAGGATGCAGGAGATGCAGGGGATGCAGGAGATGCAGAGCATGCAGAGGATGCTGGAGATGCAGAGGATGCAGGGGATGCAGAGGATGCAGAGGATGCTGGAGATGCAGAGGATGCAGGGGATGCAGAGGATGCAGGAGATGCAGGAGATGCAGAGGATGCAGGAGATGCAGAGGATGCAGAGGATGCTGGAGATGCAGAGGAAGCAGAGGATGCAGGAGATGCAGGGGATGCAGGGGATGCAGGAGATGCAGAGGATGCAGAGGATGCTGGAGATGCAGAGGATGCAGGGGATGCAGAGGATGCAGAGGATGCTGGAGATGCAGAGGATGCAGGGGATGCAGAGGATGCAGGAGATGCAGAGGAAGCAGAGGATGCAGGAGATGCAGGGGATGCAGGAGATGCAGAGGATGCTGGAAATGCAGAGGATGCAGGGGATGCAGAGGATGCTGGAGATGCAGAGGAAGCAGGGGATGCAAAGGATGCAGGAGATGCCGAGGAAGCAGAGGATGCAGGAGATGCAGAGGATGCAGAGGAAGCAGGAGATGCAGAGGATGCAGGGGATGAAGAGGATGCAGAGGATGCAGAGGAAGCAGGAGATGCAGGGGATGCAGAGGATGCAGAGGAAGCAGGAGATGCAGGGGATGCAGAGGATGCAGGAGACACAGAAGATGCTGGAGATGCAGAGGATGCAGGGGATGCTGGAGATGCAGAGGATGCAGGGGATGCAGGGGATGCTGGAGATGCAGAGGAAGCAGAGGATGCAGGAGATGCAGAGGATGCAGAGGAAGCAGGAGATGCAGGGGATGCAGAGGATGCAGAGGATGCAGAGGAAGCAGGAGATGCAGGGGATGCAGAGGATGCAGAGGAAGCAGGAGATGCAGGGGATGCAGAGGATGTAGGAGACACAGAGAAAGCAGGAGATGCAGGGGATGCAGAGGATGCTGGAGATGCAGAGGATGCAGGGGATGCTGGAGATGCAGAGGATGCAGGGGATGCAGAGGATCCAGGGGATGCAGGAGACGCAGAGGATGCAGGAGATGCAGGGGATGCAGAGGATGCAGGAGATGCAGGGGATGCAGGAGATGCAGGAGATGCAGAGGATGCAGAGGATGCAGAGGATGCTGGAGATGCAGAGGATGCAGAGGATGCAGGAGATGCAGGGGATGCAGATGATGCAGAGGATGCAGGGGATGCAGAGGATGCAGAGGATGCTGGAGATGCAGAGGATGCAGGAGATGCAGGAGATGCAGAGGATGCAGAGGATGCAGGAGATGCAGAGGATGCAGGAGATGCAGAGGATGCAGAGGATGCAGGAGATGCAGAGGATGCAGAGGATGCTGGAGATGCAGAGGATGCAGAGGATGCTGGAGATGCGGAGGATGCAGGAGATGCAGAGGATGCTGGAGATGCAGAGGATGCTGGAGATGCAGAGGATGCAGAGGATGCAGGAGATGCAGAGGATGCTGGAGATGCAGAGGATGCAGAGGATGCTGGAGATGCAGAGGATGCAGGGGATGCAGAGGATGCAGGAGATGCAGAGGATGCAGGAGATGAAGAGGATGCAGAGGATGCTGGAGATGCAGAGGATGCAGGGGATGCAGAGGATGCAGAGGATGCTGGAGATGCAGAGGATGCAGGGGATGCAGAGGATGCAGGAGATGCAGGAGATGCAGAGGATGCAGGAGATGCAGAGGATGCAGAGGATGCTGGAGATGCAGAGGAAGCAGAGGATGCAGGAGATGCAGGGGATGCAGGAGATGCAGAGGATGCAGAGGATGCTGGAGATGCAGAGGATGCAGGGGATGCAGAGGATGCAGAGGATGCTGGAGATGCAGGGGATGCAGGAGATGCAGGAGATGCAGGGGATGCAGGAGATGCAGGAGATGCAGAGGATGCTGGAGATGCAGAGGATGCAGGGGATGCAGAGGAAGCAGGGGATGCAGAGGATGCAGGAGATGCCGAGGAAGCAGAGGATGCAGGAGATGCAGAGGATGCAGAGGAAGCAGGAGATGCAGAGGATGCAGGGGATGCAGGAGATGCAGGGGATGCAGGGGATGCAGGAGATGCAGAGGATGCTGGAGATGCAGAGGATGCAGAGGATGCTGGAGATGCAGAGGATGCAGGGGATGCAGAGGATGCAGAGGATGCTGGAGATGCAGAGGATGCAGGGGATGCAGAGGATGCAGGAGATGCAGGAGATGCAGAGGATGCAGGAGATGCAGAGGATGCTGGAGATGCAGAGGAAGCAGAGGATGCAGGAGATGCAGGGGATGCAGGGGATGCAGGAGATGCAGAGGATGCAGAGGATGCTGGAGATGCAGAGGATGCAGGGGATGCAGAGGATGCAGAGGATGCTGGAGATGCAGAGGATGCAGGGGATGCAGAGGATGCAGGAGATGCAGAGGAAGCAGAGGATGCAGGAGATGCAGGGGATGCAGGAGATGCAGGAGATGCAGAGGATGCTGGAAATGCAGAGGATGCAGGGGATGCAGAGGATGCTGGAGATGCAGAGGAAGCAGGGGATGCAAAGGATGCAGGAGATGCCGAGGAAGCAGAGGATGCAGGAGATGCAGAGGATGCAGAGGAAGCAGGAGATGCAGAGGATGCAGGGGATGAAGAGGATGCAGAGGATGCAGAGGAAGCAGGAGATGCAGGGGATGCAGAGGATGCAGAGGAAGCAGGAGATGCAGGGGATGCAGAGGATGCAGGAGACACAGAGGATGCTGGAGATGCAGAGGATGCAGGGGATGCTGGAGATGCAGAGGATGCAGGGGATGCAGAGGATCCAGGGGATGCAGGAGATGCAGGGGATGCAGAGGATGCAGGGGATGCTGGAGATGCAGGGGATGCAGAGGATGCAGGAGATGCAGGGGATGCAGAGGATGCAGGAGATGCAGAGGATGCAGGGGATGCAGAGGATGCAGGAGATGCAGGGGATGCAGAGGATGCAGGAGATGCAGAGGATGCAGGGGATGCAGAGGATGCAGGAGATGCAGAGGATGCAGGGGATGCAGGGGATGCAGAGGATGCAGGAGATGCAGAGGATGCAGGGGATGCAGAGGATGCAGGAGATGCAGGGGATGCAGGGAATGCAGAGGATGCAGGAGATGCAGAGGATGCAGGAGATGCAGAGGATGCTGGAGATGCAGAGGATGCAGGAGATGCAGGGGATGCAGAGGATGCAGGAGATGCAGGGAATGCAGGAGATGCAGGGGATGCAGGAGATGCAGAGGATGCCGGCGATGCAGGGAATGCAGGAGATGCAGGGGATGCAGGAGATGCAGGAGATGCAGGGGATGCGGAGATGCAGGAGATGCAGAGGATGCCAGAGATGCAGGGAATGCAGGAGATGCAGGAGATGCAGGGGATGCAGGAGATGCAGAGGATGCAGGAGATGCAGGGGATGGAGGAGATGCAGGAGATGCAGGATATGCAGGGTATGCAGGAGATGCAGAAGATGCAGAGGATGCAAGTGATGCAGGAAATGCAGAGGATGCAAGGGATGCAGGAAATACAGAGGATGCAGGGGATGCAGGAGATGCAGAGAATGCAGGAGATTCAGGGGATGCAGGGGATGCAAGAGATGCAGGGAATGCAGGAGATGCAGAGAATGCAGGAGATGCAGAAGTTGCAGGAGATGCATAGGATGCAGGAGGTGCAGGAGATGCAGAGGATGCAGGTGATGCAAAAATGCAGGAGATGCAGAAGTTGCAAGAGATGCAGGGGATGCAGGGAACGCAGAGGATGCAGAAGACGTGGGAGATGCAGGAAATGCAGGGCATGCAGAGGATGCTGGAGTTACAGGAGATGCAGAGGATGCAGGGGATTGCAGGAGATGCAGGAGATGCAGAGGATGCTGGAGATACAGGAGATGCAGAGGATGCAGGAGATACAGAGGATGCAGGAGATGCGGGAGATGCAGGAGATGCAGAAAATGCAGGGGATGCAGACGATGCAGAGGATGCAGGAGATGCAGGAATGCGCACTTGCCACCGTCAACAATCAGAGCCGTTGCCAAATCACGTCATTAGAGTAAGCGTCTCTGATTGGACGGAAGCCCGCACATGCGCCGTCCGAGTGAGTGTTTGAGAGGGAGAGGTGAGTATTTATATTTCACGGTCCCGTTAGAGGGATGCAGGTGATGCGGCCGCCAGCAGAGTCACTGTCTTTAGACGGCGTAATGTCAGCGGCTCAGGGCGAGCTGATTGGACGAGCGGCCGCGCATGTGTCGTAGGACCAGGGAGAGGTGAGTTGCGCTCGGCGATCTGGGGGGTTTCACACAGCGGGGCATCCCCGATCAGGGGAAAGGAACAAAACCCAGTATAGTCAAAATCCTGGGTTTTGGTCCACTTTAAGTCTGCACAAAAGGAGGACTGTTTCTGTTTGAGGTCAGTATTTTTCTTCTATTTCCCATGGGGTGGAGTTACTCTTTAATTGGACACTGACCCCCCCCCCCCTCCCCTACAAGCGGGCTTCCTCCTCCCCCGGGAAGCTCGCACCTTGCCCTTCTATTTATAGCGCTTCTATTTTTAGCTCACCTGATGTTCGCTTGTTACGCCCAGGTGAGGACCAGGAAGTCCGGCGGGTTATTTATAGAAGGGAGTCGCCGCCATTGCCGCCGCCACCGCTGTGTAATACACTAGTTTCGTTCTCCTCCGAGGGCCTTTGTCGTACTTTTAATGGAAGTTTTCTCCGGCAAGGCCGAACTCGTAATTCCAAAGCTCCAGAACATTACACTGTCACAAGGGTGGCGGGGGCGAGCTGAGCACGGGGCTCTATTACCCGCCAGGAGGAGGAATTGCTGCCAATAAAGGGTAACATCAGTCTAAGGGAAAAAAAAATGCCACAGAGGCTGATTTCTCCATCGCTGGGACATCCTGATCATTTCCAAAAAGCACCGACACGCGGATTTGGGGTCAAGATAATAGAGCAGCTCAAGATTAAGTTATATATTTAATCGCTTTAAGAGCATACCAGACAAACTGTATACATATAATACATAGATACCTATAGGGGGCGATTCAGAGCCAAGTGAGAAGTGTTTTTCAGGATAGAAAATTGCCATTCACTTTCATTGTAAACTTTGGGGCTGATTCAGAGACACTATTTCAGTTAAAAGTGATAGTCACACTGATACAATGTTACACTGATACAATGTTTTACCATTTCAGTTACATGTAACGTTACACTGATACAATGTTACACTGATACAATGTTATACCATTTCAGTTACATGTAACAGTCACACTGATACAATGTTACACTGATACAATGTTATACCATTTCAGTTACATGTAACAGTTACACTGATACAGTGTTACACTGATAAAATATCACACCCTTATTTCAGTCACACTGACACACAATCAGGCTGCAGCACTTTCTAGTGATGTGACATCACACTTGTCGCTGTCACGCGTCGTCTCCCGCCCTCATCCTATAGATCGCAGTGACACTGAGGCCAGACTTTAATTATCGGCCCACAAAGAGTAATTAAGCTGTAATTAAGAGAAATGCCGAGCGGTGTCAGAGGTGGAATTGCTGCGGTTTCCTCATTGATAAATCAGGCGTCGCTCTCCCACATATAGCGAGTGATCCAGGAATATCCATATTCAATCTAATAATCATCATGATGAATGACCCCGGTGTCAGTGTCAGACTGGCCCCCCCAGAGGAGCAGGGGATCCCCCGGTAGGCACTGATCCAAGGACACCATCCAGGCAGTATAGGAAATACAAGATGAACACAGTGTATTTGGTTTGCCTGAAGTTTGGTGAATTTTGCATTTATTCAGGTAGTTACATCTGTCATTTAAAATGGAACAAAACCCACAAGTGGCCACCCTGGAATCTAAAAGATTCCAGAGAGAGCTGCCCGCTTTCCCCTGGGGCATCAGGATGCCCTGCCATGTGAAACCCCCCAGGGCACCAATAATTCCTCACCCTTCACTGGCCCAATTGACCTCTGAGAAGCCACAGATGGTGGCGGAACGCGTGGGGCTATTTGCTTTGCACCAGCCCTCGGATGATATACAGATTTCCATAGGGGAAATATCTCATATACTCTTTGCTCATTTATTTGACCTAGGTTGTGTTCTTTTTCATGTTGCTTCCCAAATATAATTAATATTATTAATTATTATTATTTATTAAATAAATATTAGGTATAGGTGAATAGTATTTTACTCAATCATAGTTTTGTAGGATCACAAAGTGGATTTATATTTAGCTTGATTACTGGTAGAGATGAGCAAACTTCTTGAAAGTTCGATTCGGGCGATTCGCCGAATTTCCCCAAGAAATTCGGGTTCGCCCGAATCGAACTTTCACGAATCGTTCATCTGAAAAAAAAATGCCGGCATGGTGGCAGCGGGCAGGCCGGCTATGCTCCCACCATGCCGGCATTTTTTTTTTTTTTATTTCAGGGAAAATTCGAATTGATGGGAGCAGCTGAGCTCTCCTATTATAAAGTGCAAATGCTGAGATGGCAGCAATACCAGTAATTAGGGATGAGCGAACCGGTATTCGCTCCGAATTTCAGGGAAAATTCGTTTCGGCACGAACCCGAATTTTTTTTGGTTCGTGCCGAAACGAATTTTCCCTGAAATTCGGAGCGAATACCGGTTCGCTCATCCCTAATTACTGGTATTGCTGCCATCTCAGCATTTGCACTTTATAATAGGAGAGCTCAGCTGCTCCCATCAATTAGTTTCAATGTAGCTTATTGCACATGGTTGGATATATATATATATATATATATATATATATTATCACATTTATATTTATTGTATCTTTTCTGTATTGGATAGGAGTAGTATCTAGAACATGTGTAACATTATGAATTTAGATTTGTTTTTGATGCAATTAGAGATGAGCGAACCGGTTCGGACGAACCGGAATTCGCTCCGAATTTCAGGGAAAATTCGATTCGGCACGAACCCGAATTTTTTTTTGGTTCGTGCCAATCGAATTTTCCGTGAAATAAAAAAAAAAAATGCCGGCATGGTGGGAGCGGGCAGGCCGGCTACGCTGTCAGCTGTCATCAGAGGACGCGTCATCAGAGGGCGCCTGAGAGCGACGCCGGCCTCCACGCTCCGAGCATGCAGGTAAGTGTTTGCTTTTTAAACAAATGCCGGCATGGTGGGAGTGGGCAGACGCTGACAGCGTAGCCGGCCTGCCCGCTCCCACCATGCCGGCATTTTTTTTTTCTTATGAGCGATTCGTAAAAGTTCGATTCGGACGAACCCGAATTTCTTGGGGAAATTCGGCGAATCGCCCGAATCGAACTTTCAAGAAGTTCGCTCATCTCTAGATGCAATATTCCCAGTATTGAGGTGATAAAGTTTCTGATTTATTTATATCAGAGCAATAGGGTTTCCTATTGGTGCAATTGTTTTTAATATTGTCTATATTTATTTTTTACGTAGTAGAGTCACTAAAATAAAGATTTATATTTTTACTATATATTTTGTGCTGTGTCCATTTGTAAAAGGTTTTCTTGTGCCTATGTGGTAGTTTATAGTTATTGGTGCGGCACAGGCCTAGGAGCACGCGCATGATTTTGATTTAGGCTGTGCCTGCAGCGCTCTCTTTTTTGGAATCTTCCCTGGCCCAATGGTGTGTGCGCAGGCTCCCGTCCAATGAGAGCTGCGATTATGTCATTAGGCAAACGGCTCTCACTGACTTTAATGGGGAGCATTCCGCATCCCCTGCATCCCTTTTTTTTCTTTTTTTTTGTTTTTGTTTTTTTTTTTTAACATGAATCAGCATAGAGTTTTTTTTTGAAAAAAAAAACTCGGAATTCTCGAAATTTCAATAAATAGGCTTCATGGGAAACCTCCAAGTATCGAGTTTCTATTGCATCATATTTCATGTTATTCTGTATATTATATTCTTATCTATTTTAAAAGTATACATTTATTAAACACTTTATAATTTTTCACCGTAGTTAAACTAACTTTGATTAGTTGGTCTAGGTTATATTATATTAAACGATTCCCCGTATCCCCCCCTCCCTCCCTCCCTCGGGTGGGCAGCAGTCAAATTAAGTTCCCCCTGCATCCCTGTTGGCATGTGCACGCTTCCAACCCAGCCATTCAAATAGACTGGTGCAGGAGCGCCCACACCGCCAGGGATGCGGGCTCCCCATTGAACTCAATGAGAGCCACTTGCCGAAGGATGGAAACACGGCAAAGGAATTTGATTGGTGGTGCACCCACACATGTGTTGTAGGTACGAGGAAGAGGTGAGTTGTACTGGGCTTACTGGGGGCGTCCCAATTCGAGATGCCCCTGTGGAACAGAAAAAAACCTGGGAAAAGTCAAAATTCGAGGTTTGGTGCTGCTTTAAAGAGGAACATCGGAAACCCTGGAATCTAAAACACTCCTGGACTGACTCAGTTCCTGTCCTTGGGGCTTCCCGAAGTGGGATGCCCCGCCCCCAGATACCCAGATCCACTCACCTTCTCCCGAGCCCTCACGCATCTCTGCGCTCCGGCCGCACACCACCATCCCAAGGTCCCTTTCACCCTCCGGGGGGTTTCCAAAGGCTGGATGCCCCATCCTGAATTGGGATGCCCCGCTGTGTAAAACCCCCCAAAAGCCTTGTTTCACTCACCTTGTCCCGGAGCCCTGGCCGCACCTCTGCACCATGGCTGCATCCCGGCTCACCTCTGGCCATGCACGCACCCACGCCTGACATTTTTGAATGGGCCGCACAACCACGCAACGAAAGCGGGGGATGCGGCCAGTGGTGCACTTGGCTCCCTTCTGCGCTGCTCGGCTGCTTAGCCCTCAGTGGAGCCGAGTGAAAGCAAGCACGTTGATTGGTTAAACAGGCCGCTCAGCCAATCAGCGCTTGTTCTCGCCCGAATCTGCATCATGGGAGCGACAGGAAGGTGCGTGACCTATCGGTCATACACACAGCCGATTCGGGATGCCCCGAAACATGAAAATCGGGTGTCCTGGAAGCCAGGTATTAGGATGACAGCCAATGGAGTTAGCCGACACCATCATGCCAACCTGATTGGTCACAGGGGGAGGAAGGGGAGCGTGGATGCGGCTGCTGCAGCCACAGAAATGCAAGAGTGAGTATTACTTTACATCCCACATTGGGATTCCCTTGGGGATAGGAAATAATAGGGATTCATTATTTTACCCTTAGAGTGGACCAAAACCCACCCTGGAGTCTATAAGACATGGCAGGCATATTATGGAGTTTTCGAGCAACCCCTGAGGTTGTCCGAAAACTCACCTTCGTTCCCGGGCACATGCAGGAGCAGCGGCTGCATCCCCGCTATCCCTTAAGCAGGACACATGCCAGGCATTTGTGAATGGCCGGTGCGGGAACACTTCCTGTTAAAAGGGTAGCGGGGGATGCAGCCGCCAGCCTGCTGATTGGAGGAGAGGGCTGTGTATGTGCCATAGAATCGGGTGAGATCTGACGACCTGGGGGGTTTCACACAGTGGGGCATCCCCAATCAGGGTACCCCAGGGGGGGGCAAAGACCAAAACCCAGGATAGTCAAAATCCTGACTTTTCGTACACTTACGGTGGACCAAAAGCCAGGATTTTTACTATCCTATGGAGAGATGTCCCGCTGTGTGAAACCCCTCAGATCGCCAAAACAAACTCACCTCTGTTGGGGAATTGCCCATTGAGCGTCTGCCTCAGGGAAGTCTTGACTACCCATTATCAATTAACAATTAACAAATAACAATGTGGTTTAATGTGTGCTCACCTTCACACTTATCAATCCACACAAACAAATAATCTTAAACTTCTACGTGACAGCAAGAAAAGCAGAAGATATGCAAAGATATTTCCTCAGAGCAGAGGCTCAACTTAAAAACCTTGTAGCGTTACTATTTAACCTGGAGTCTCGTACCTGGATTCCGTGCGTCTTTCCTGACGCTCCCTGTCGCTACACCTACGACTATTTCTGTCGCTACACCTACGACTATTTCTGTCGCTACACCTGCGACTATATTCTATAACCTGAAGTCCTACCTTGGACTTCCTGCGTCTCTCCTGACGCTTCCTGATGCGACACCTGCGACTAAACCTCCCCAACCTTGTTTTTTGATTCTGCCATCCTCGGGGTAGTTAGAATAAAATGTCACTTACCCCAGAGAGAGCAGAAATGCCCGCATTCTCCACCAAAGAACTGTTGGGGAATTGCCTGTTGAGCGTCTGCCTCAGGGAAGTCTTGACTACCCATTATCAATTAACAATTAACAAATAAATTTGGGTTGGTCCCCCTTAGAGTGGTGTCTTCAGGGTCTTATGATATTGCCCTGTATGGCACCTTCTAGAGGGGTTCCAGGTGCGCCTTGTTGTTTCCCACTAATAGTTACTTTCGTTGAATTTTTTTGGGTGCAAAAGTAATTTTTATTTTTAACAGTTACATCAACATTGTCATTAACAGTACAAAATATCAACTATACATATGTGAGTAGAAAAAATAATAAACAAATGAAATTCTTCAATATATACACTATATACACTAGTTCTCCCAATTAGGGGTTGTTTTTCTGCTTGCTCTCCTGTTTATAACAGGTATGTTGGGTTTATAGTCCCTTGTTTGTAGCAAGTGCCGTTTGTAGCAAGGATATTGGGCTTGTGATCCCTCTTTTGTAGCAAGTAAGATCAGTTTGCATGTAATCCCTCGTTTGTAGCAAGTAAGGTAGGTTTGCATACGCGTTTCGCTCTATGGCTTCTTCAGACACTGCAAAGAGAAACCAGATGGATTGCTAGATTAGAAGCCACAAGACCCCCGGGCCTAAATGAATACAATAGTTATGTCCCATTCCTATAAACGAGAGAACCTGCCGCTCCCCAAAAAGAACCAACACTTACTGAACAACACCATTGATACCAACACCATCAAGATATATATAAAAAAAATAAAAAAATAAAAAAAATAAGAAACAATATAAAAAAATAAAAAATTAATGACTATAATATAAACATGAATCCAACAAACGAATGAGAAGGAAATCACAACAGCAATACAAGCAGAGAGAACTGTACACACAGAAAGAATCACTGTGTGAAACATCCATTGGTAACTGCCTTCAACTCTCCTCTAAGAAACGCCGCTGCTAAAACGCAGCGGCAATACTAAAAAACTGACAGGACTACAGAAAAATGGCGTCTCTATGACAAATCCCATGTACCAATACACAATGGCGCCACACAGCCCGCAGACCTAAATAACACCGCTACTTGACAGCAGCAGCAACACTACACAAAATGACAGAACTCAAAGTAGGGCGTTTTAATGATAAACCCCATAGACAAACATACTCGGGCGCTACACAGCCCGTAGACCCCAACAAACGCTACTGCCGGCAAGAAGCAATAATAGTACACCATATATATTTAGAATAACTAACAGAACTACAAAAAAATGGCGCATCCTTGATAAATGCAATAGACCAACACAAAATGGCGCCACGCAGCCCGCAGACCAGGCACAAGGGGCTGACACAAACGGAGGTGCGCCGACTGACGCACTTCCGGGTTCTAGGATGGGAGAAGCAAACCCCTCCCACCAACAGTACCAACAGCCCCGATTACAGGCGCGCATCCTTCAAAAAGAAGCGTGCACTACAGGCCCCACACCACGCACAGACAAGGCAATACAGACCATGCTGACAACACGAGGAACCTGAGCACGGAATCCTCCACAGAGGATCAAAAAAATCCCCCACTGTTTCCAGCCTGGGGAACCGGACTAACCTGATAAAGCGGACTTCACCTAGAAGGTACTAACATCTCTTACTTTTAAGGAGACTATTAATACACAACATTAGGTCCAAATACTGACCCAGCAATATCTTTCTAGATCATCCCCCCTCACAGCAATGAAAGGACAGTGGAAGGCAGTTCCCGAATGGTTCACAGTGAGTAACAACTACCATAGACATCATACCACTATGTACTAATATATACCTCGCTGGGCATGCATCACTCATCCCTATATAATCTTCATGCAGACCTAAACGCACTGAAGAAGCCATAGAGCGAAACGCGTATGCAAACCTACCTTACTTGCTACAGACGAGGGATTACATGCAAACTGATCTTACTTGCTACAAAAGAGGGATCACAAGCCCAATATCCTTGCTACAAACGGCACTTGCTACAAACAAGGGACTATAAACCCAACATACCTGTTATAAACAGGAGAGCAAGCAGAAAAACAACCCCTAATTGGGAGAACTAGTGTATATAGTGTATATATTGAAGAATTTCCTTTGTTTATTATTTTTTCTACTCACATATGTATAGTTGATATTTTGTACTGTTAATGACAATGTTGATGTAACTGTTAAAAATAAAAATTACTTTTGCACCCCAAAAAATTCAACGAAAGTAACTATTAGTGGGAAACAACAAGGCGCACCTGGAACCCCTCTAGAAGGTGCCATACAGGGCAATATCATAAGACCCTGAAGACACCATTCTAAGGGGGACCAACCCAAATTTATCCTTGAACCCTTTTCTGAACTTCGGCTCAGAAGCGCCTTGCCCCAAACCACCAGGTACCTCCCAGACCAGTCCCCCCCCCCTTCGCATATAACAATTAACAAATAACAATGTCCGTGTGCTCACCTTCACACTTATCAATCCACACAAACAAATAATCTTAAACTTCTACGTGACAGTAAGAAAAGCAGAAGATATGCAAAGATATTTCCTCAGAGCAGAGCCTCAACTTAAAAACCTTGCAGCGCTACCATTTAACCTGGAGTCTCGTACCTGGATTCCCTGCGTCTTTACTGACGCTCCCTGTCGCTACACCTACAACTATTTCTGTCGCTACACCTGCGACTATATTCTATAACCTGGAGTCCTACCTTGCACTTCCTGCGTCTCTTCTGACGCTTCCTGATACGACACCTGCGACTAAACCTCCCCAACCTTGTTTTTTTTATTCTGCCGTCCTCGGGGTAGTTAGAATAAAATGTCACTTACCCCAGAGAGAGCAGAAATGCCCGCATTCTCCACCAAAGAACTGTTGGGGAATTGCCTGTTGAGCGTCTGCCTCAGGGAAGTCCTTACGTGACTCGAGTCAGGAACCTCATATGATGTGCAATAATAAAGAGACAAGAGCAAAAAGCTTCCATCATACAAGTTCTCTTTAACGATGAGAAGCATACATCATCATGACCTAATAACAAAGAAGCATTTCTTTCATTTTATGGTAAATGAATATCTTAAAGCATAACTCTCAGCCTCTATTCTAGGTTTAGCAAGCCTTGGTATATACAGGGTTACATTCACCCCCCTCCCCTATCAACCTCTTCCTTATCCTACGGAGCATGTGCGGCCGCTCATCCAATCAGCGCGCTCAGATCCACTGATGTCACGTCATCTAAGACTTCGTCTAAGGCGAGTGGATGTGAGCGGCTGGCAGCCGCATCCCCCACTTCCCTCTCTTGTATCCTATAGATCGCCGGGGGGGTTTGGTCCCCTTTAGGAAGGGCGCTCCACCTTATTGAGCAGTCCCCGGGTTTCCAGCATTGTGGGAAAGAGAAAGGATCTCTTCTGCAAAGCGTCACATTGAGAAGCATTGTGAAGGTGATATAAAGAAGGGCTCCGATGTCGCCGTGTGGGGAGAACAGAGAATTATGGGTAAAGTGTCCTTTTCTCGTTTCTCTGCTTTTCCCTATTCTGACACAATGTATAACATCAGTGCACGGCCTCTCCTGATCTATAGAAGGCGGGGACATCAAAGAGCCGCCGCCGCCACCGAGGATGAGCGCATCCCCTCCGCCAGGAATACAAGCACCGCTCACCTTTCATCTGACTCTTTTCTCTCTCTCTGTAAATGCGTTTGCTTTACTCCCATTTGTTCCAGAAACTTCATCTCCCTCCCAGCCAATCACTTTGTGTGCTCTGCCTCTTTATGGAGCATCCCGAACAGGCGGGAAACCCCACAAATTAACCAATCGACTTGATCAATGTGACCCAGTGGCATCCTCTGCATCCCTCTAACTATAAGCTCACAGGCTGATTCATTACTAACGCCAGGTAGCAACAGATGAGCGTCTGTAGCGAGGATTTCAGAGCGCCCGCTAGTAGACGCTGTGCTCGGCCATGGATCATTGTTTCAGAGCGCCTTATTCGCTGACTGGCATTGATGAATATGATGTGTGAGTCACAGTACTACGCTGTATGTGAACGCACCGTAACGCCAGCTCAGTGCGACTGACTCACACCACATTCAAAAAAAAAAACAGCCTCACACAGCACCGGCGCTCAAAATCATGTAGTTGTAGCCCATAGCGCCAGACGCTGTGTGATCAAAGTCTGTTTTTGAACATGTATCCACTAGTAACAAAGCGAGAACACATGGAATGACATTGTTATAACATTATAACATGACACTTTAATACCAGACCTGTAAGGACAATTCTGCATAAAAATATTATTAATACAAAAAGTTTTCAAAAATGTCATTTTCTAGCCCAAGAGATATGTCAGAAGGTTTGTGGTTTTTTTTGGAAAGAAAAAAATTGGGATCAGGAAAGGGATTTAAGGATCGTCCATAGAAATGTATGGGAGAGCGCCAGGTAGCGACAGGTAATACGTGGCGCTCTGCAAGGATGAACGGCGGCGCTGTACGCTGAGCCTGGGGTAATGATGAATCGGACGCTACATGGCGTTGTTCCAGTCGCTCACCAGATTCGGCTTCATAAATGTGTAATTGCTGCCGTGCCTGGTGTTCACCTGACGCTACCTGGCGCTGTACAGGCACTACCTGGCCCTAGAGCTTCATGAACAAGGCCCTCAAAGTAATCTGAATGGAATGAGTGCCCGCGTGGAAACAACATGACTCAAAACACACTTGAGAAGACAACGCGGACAAGGTACTTTATATATATTATAAGCCCTCTTGGCCAGGATGAGAGTAAGGGGGTTATGTATGAAGGGATAGCGCCAGGTAGCGCCTCGTAGCGGCAGGCAGCATTTGGTGAAAGCCGCGTGTTGTACGCAATACCACATTGATGAAAGCTAATCTGGTGAGTGCCTCTAACAGCGTCATGTGGCGTCACATGTATTATTACAGGCAGGTCAGTGTATAGCACCTCTAACAGCGCCATGTAGCGTCACATGTATTATTACAGGCAGGTCAGTGTATAGCGCCTCTAACAGCGCCATGTAGCGTCACATGTATTATTACAGGCAGGTCAGTGTATAGCACCTCTAACAGCGCCATGTAGCGTCACATGTATTATTACAGGCAGGTCAGTGTATAGCGCCTCTAACAGTGTCATGTAGCGTCACATGTATTATTACAGGCGGCTCAGTGTATAGCGCCTCTAACAGCGTCATGTAGCGTCACATGTATTATTACAGGCAGGTCAGTGTATAGCGCCTCTAACAGCGCCATGTAGTGTCACATGTATTATTACAGGCAGGTCAGTGTATAGCGCCTCTAACAGCGCCATGTAGTGTCACATGTATTATTACAGGCAGGTCAGTGTATAGCGCCTCTAACAGCGCCATGTAGCGTCACATGTATTATTACAGGCAGGTCAGTGTATAGCGCCTCTAACAGCGTCATGTAGTGTCACATGTATTATTACAGGCAGGTCAGTGTATAGCACCTCTAACAGCGCCATGTAGCGTCACATGTATTATTACAGGCAGGTCAGTGTATAGCGCCTCTAACAGCGTCATGTAGGGCCACATGTATTATTACAGGCAGGTCAGTGTATAGCGCCTCTAACAGCGTCATGTAGTGTCACATGTATTATTACAGGCAGGTCAGTGTATAGCGCCTCTAACAGCGCCATGTAGTGTCACATGTATTATTACAGGCAGGTCAGTGTATAGCACCTCTAACAGCGCCATGTAGCGTCACATGTATTATTACAGGCAGGTCAGTGTATAGCACCTCTAACAGCGTCATGTAGCGTCACATGTATTATTACAGGCAGGTCAGTGTATAGCACCTCTAACAGCGCCATGTAGCGTCACATGTATTATTACAGGCAGGTCAGTGTATAGCACCTCTAACAGCGCTATGTAGCGTCACATGTATTATTACAGGCAGGTCAGTGTATAGCGCCTCTAACAGCGTCATGTAGCGTCACATGTATTATTACAGGCGGCTCAGTTTATAACACCTCTAACAGCGCCATGTAGCGTCACATGTATTATTACAGGCAGGTCAGTGTATAGCGCCTCTAACAGCGTCATGTAGTGTCACATGTATTATTACAGGTGGCTCAGTGTATAGCGCCTCTAACAGCGCCATGTAGTGTCACATGTATTATTACAGGCAGGTCAGTGTATAGCGCCTCTAACAGCGTCATGTAGCGTCACATGTATTATTACAGGCAGGTCAGTGTATAGCGCCTCTAACAGCGTCATGTAGTGTCACATGTATTATTACAGGCAGGTCAGTGTATAGCACCTCTAACAGCGCCATGTAGTGTCACATGTATTATTACAGGCAGGTCAGTGTATAGCGCCTCTAACAGCGTCATGTAGTGTCACATGTATTATTACAGGCAGGTCAGTGTATAGCGCCTCTAACAGCGCCATGTAGCGTCACATGTATTATTACAGGCAGGTCAGTGTATAGCACCTCTAACAGCGTCATGTAGCGTCACATGTATTATTACAGGCAGGTCAGTGTATAGCACCTCTAACAGCGCCATGTAGCGTCACATGTATTATTACAGGCAGGTCAGTGTATAGCACCTCTAACAGCGCCATGTAGCGTCACATGTATTATTACAGGCAGGTCAGTGTATAGCGCCTCTAACAGCGTCATGTAGCGTCACATGTATTATTACAGGCGGCTCAGTTTATAACACCTCTAACAGCGCCATGTAGCGTCACATGTATTATTACAGGCAGGTCAGTGTATAGCGCCTCTAACAGCGCCATGTAGTGTCACATGTATTATTACAGGTGGCTCAGTGTATAGCGCCGGCGCTCTAGCTTCCATAGTGCCTGGTATTACCTGTCGCTCAGTGTCGCTCTCCCATACATTTCAGTGGCCGTTCATTTGCCTGTGTATAAACAATGTGTTTGCCAATTATTTTTTGCTCCAATCATTGTGTGACGTCTCCTGGCTGCAAACAAACACTTTTATACATTTTTTTTTACTTTTTATATTTTTATGCAGAATTGTCATTACAGGTCTGGCACTAAAGTGTTAATGTCACTGTGTTATAACAATGTCATTCCATGTGTTTTCGCTTTGTTACTGGTTTATATGTGTTCAGATACAGACTTTAATCACACAGCGTCTGGCGCTCTATGCTACGGCGCCCAGCTTTATGTATGGTGTGGAGCGCCGAGTGCTGGTCGCACTGGGCTAGCGCTACCTCTTGCTCCCTACAGAGTTATACTGTTGTTACAGTGCCCAACATACATCATATTCATCAATTCCGGCCAGGTTACTACAGCGATCGCAATGCTAGGTTATAGCGCCCGATACCCGCTTACATCGTCTACTAGCGGTCGCTCTAAGCGCCGCTATACAGTGCATAGTACACATATTCAATAAACCACCCCCCCCCCCCAGGTCGGCCGAAAACTGACATTCTCTTGCGGTCCAACAGTGCATGCGCGAGCAGCGGCTGCATCTGCACTATCCCTCTAGCAGGGCGCGTGCCAGCAATAGGCATTTGTGAATGGCCGGTGCGGACGCACTCACTGTTAGAGGGAAGCGGGGGATGCGGCCGTCGATGTGCTCGGATCCGCTCACCTTAGACGAGCTCTTAGACGAAGGGGCGGGAGCGAATCCTAGTGCGCTGACTGGATGAGAGGCCGCACATGCTCCGTAGGTGCAATCAAGTGCAATCAAGCGACCTGGGGGGGTTTCACATAGTGGGGCATCCCCGATCGGGCCGCCCCGGGCACAGGGACCAAAACTCAGGATAGTCAAAATCCTGAATTTTGGTCCACTTTAATTGTTACACCCTATCTCTTATGCATCCCTCAAAGAGGGGGCGTGGGCTAATTTAACAAATGTCCCTCTTTCCCACCCAGAAAAGTTGAAGGTATGTGAACATATGATTGCGGCTCCATAGACTTTAATAGGGTGCGCTTGCGTCCAGGGCGCAGTGGGCAGGGCTTTTTGGGTACGAGTTTCCTTCTGTTGTGACATACCGGAGAGGTCTGAGAGGGGCCATAAAGGTGCCATTTTTGGATTTATTTTAGGGTACCGCATGAATAGAAACAATATGTAAATGAAGCCACGCCCACTCATTAACGGGTGGAGCCACGCCCCCATTGGTGGATGGAGCCACACCCCTCATTGATGGATGTAGCCACGCCCCCTCGATGGATGAAGCCACGCCCCCTCATTGAGAGATGGATAGGAGATACATTGTAACAGTTACAACAATAGAAACACTTTGAATAAGCAAATGAATAATTTATTGATGCAGATCTTCATGTTACACCTCAAAGAGGGACAATATGTAGATGCAGCCACGCCCCCTCATTGAGGGATGGATGAAGCCACACCCCCTCATTGAGAGACGGATGAAGCCACACCCCCTCATTGAGGGATGGATGAAGCCACACCCCCTCATTGAGGGATGGATGAAGCCACACCCCCTCATTGAGGGATGGATGAAGCCACACCCCCTCATTGAGGGATGGATGAAGCCACCGCCCCTCATTGAGGGATGGATGAAGCCACACCCCCTCATTGAGGGATGGATGAAGCCACGCCCCCTCATTGAGGGATGGATGAAGCCACACCCCCTCATTGAGGGATGGATGAAGCCACACCCCCTCATTGAGGGATGGATGAAGCCACCGCCCCTCATTGAGGGATGGATGAAGCCACACCCCCTCATTGAGGGATGGATAGGATATAGGATGTAAGAGTTACAACAATAGAAACACTTTGAATAGGCAAATGAATCATTTATTGATGCAGATCTTTATGTTACACCTCAAAGAGGGACAAATGAGAACAATGAGGGACAGGGAGACGTGAACCCCAAAGAGGGACAGTCCCTCTAAATCAGGGACACTTAGGAGCATATTTCATGCGGTATTACATGCGTTCTGCATTTTCGGTGCCATAGATTTTACAATATGTAAATGAAGATACGCCCCCTAATTAAGGGATAGATGAAGCCACACCCCCTCATTGAGGGATGGATAGGAGATACATTGTAACAGATACAACAGAAAAACTTTGAATAGGCAAATGAATCATTTATTGCTGCAGCTCTGCATGTTACACCTCAAAGAGGGACTGTATGTAAATTAGGCCACACCCCTCATTGATGGGTGGGTGAAGCCACACACCCTATTGAGGGATGGATGAAGCCACGCCCCCTCATTGGGGGATATATATGAGATACATTGTAACAGTTACAGCAATAGAAACACTTTGAATAGGCAAATGAATCATTTATTTCTGCAGATCTGCATGTTACACCTCAAAGAGGGACAAATGAGA
Source organism: Gastrophryne carolinensis (assembly GCA_027917425.1). Taxonomy (NCBI): domain Eukaryota; kingdom Metazoa; phylum Chordata; class Amphibia; order Anura; family Microhylidae; genus Gastrophryne; species Gastrophryne carolinensis. Next base: position 4,094,881 of record CM051242.1, read on the forward strand.
ACAATGAGGGACAGGGAGACGTGAACTCCAAAGAGGGACAGTGCCTCCAAATCAGGGAAACTTAGGAGCATATTTCATGCGGTATTACATGCGTTCTGCATTTTTGGTGCCATAGATTTTAATGGGATTCAATAGACAGAAAGTCATAGATAGGAACCAGAAAAAGGCAGACAACAAAAGTGAATGGCAGTTTTCTCTCCTAAAAAGTAGCCGAGTTTTCTTGCCTGGTGCTGAATCGACCCTCAAACCCCGGATACTGGCAGACCCATAAGCTGCCTGTTGCCGGCCCTTGCAGGGGTTAACGCGGGAGTCGGGAGCCAGCCGGGAGTAGGGAGCAATTAGCGCCATGCCGGAGATGTGTTGGAGGTTGTTTGTATGGCACCTGTGCTCCAGGTTCATTCGCCGCGCTCCTGGCGGTGGCTCCCGGGGGAGGGGGGGGGCACCGTTTAGCCGGCAAAGCGAGCAGCGAGCATCAGGCGAGGGAGGGGAGTGCGATGCACACGGAGGGGGGGCCTAGGAAAGAACAGCTACTGGCGCGCCCCCACCGATTCCCCAGCAGGCATCTGTGCCTGCTCCCCCTTCGGGGGTTAAAGTCGGGAGCCGGAACGGCGGGTTCAAAATTAAGGCGTGTCCGAATAATGTCAGTTTATTTATGTCAAACCCCTACAAGAGGATAACTGCTCATCAGGGATGTGACCAATCAGAGCAGCCGAATATAAAGAGTGATGAGAGTAAGAGCATCAGTTGCCCCTGGCAACCATCCACCTATGACATGTCGGGAGCCAATCAGAACAGCCGGATCGCAATATAAAGAGTGATGAGAGCAAGAGCATCGGTTGCCCCCAGCAACCATCCACCCACCGTCACCATCATCTCACAGGCAGTAATGCTTGTTCCGCAAATGCGTCATCTCAGGCCGTGAGGTGCAGAAGCCTCTGCGGTAAGGAAGCCTGGTCTGTAAGTTTGAAAAGCCTGGTCCATTGTCTAAGATTCTGAAAGCCTGATATATTCTCCCAAAAAGATGTGTGGTCTGTTCTCTGTGGTGCTGAATCGCCCCCTAAATCTGGGACTGATCCCTGTGGTGCTGCATCTTGGTTTGCTGTCCAAGGTGCTGAATCGCCCCTTATATCCGGGACTGATCCCTGTGGTGCTACATCTTGGTTTGCTGTCCAAGGTGCTGAATCGCCCCCTAAATCCGGGACTGATCCCTGCGGTGCTGCATCTTGGTTTGCTGTCCAAGGTGCTGAATCGCCCCCTAAATCCGGGGCTGATCCCTGCGGTGCTACGTCTTGGTTTGCTGTCCAAGGTGCTGAATCTTAGTCAGCTGTTCAGCCTTGTCCTGTATAAGATGCTGCACTTTGGTCCAAACTGTGGTGCTGAATCTCAGTCTGCTGTTCAGTCCTGTCCCGTGAAACGCTGCACTGTGGTCCGCTCTCTGTGGTGCTGAATCGCCCCCCTAAATCTGGGACTGCTCTCTGAGGTGCTGCATTTTGGTCCACTTTCTATGGTGCTGAATTGTCCCCTAAATCTGGGACTGCTCTGTGCAGTGCTGCATCTTGGTTTGCTGTCCAAGGTGCTGAATCTCAGTCTGCTGTTCCGTCCTGTTTCATGAGACGCTGCACTTTGGTCCGCTCTCTGTGGTGCTGAATCGCCCCCCCCTAAATCTGGGACTGCTCTCTGCGGTGCTGCATTTGGTCCGATTTCTATGGTGCTGAATCACCCCCTAAATCTGGGACAGCTCTTTGAGGTGCTGCATTTTGGTCAGCTTTCTATGGTTATGAATCGCCCCCTAAATCTGGGACAGCTCTTTGAGGTGCTGCATTTTGGTCAGCTTTCTATGGTGCCGAATCGCCCCCTAAATTTGGTACAGCTCTCTGTGGTGCTGCATTTTGGTCCGCTCCCTGCGGTGCTGCATCTTAGTTTGCTGTCCAAGGTGCTGTTCAGCCTTGTCCTGTCCCAGGAAACGCTGCACTTTGGTCCGATCTCTGTGGTGCTGAATCCCGGTTCCAGGCTCGGCTGTAGGCACGGGTTTTGGATTCAGAAACATCGGAGGCCCTGGAGTCTAAAAGACAAATGAAAGTCAATGGCAGTTTTCTCTTCTAAAAAGTAGTTGAGTTTTCTCGCCTGGGGCTGAATCGACCCTCAAATCTGGATGCCGGCAGACCATACGAGACAGGCTTCAGAAGCCTTGTACATTCGCTAAGGTTCAGAAGCCTGGTCCATTCGCTAAGGTTCAGAAGCCTGGTCCATTCGCTAAGGTTCAGAAGCCTGGTCCATTCGCTAAGGTTCAGAAGCCTGGTCCATTCTCTAAGGTTCAGAAGCCTGGTCCATTCGCTAAGGTTCAGAAGCCTGGTCCATTCGCTAAGGTTCAGAAGCCTGGTCCATTCTCTAAGGTTCAGAAGCCTGGTCCATTTGCAAAGGTTTTAGAAGCCTGGTCCATTCTATAAGGTTCTCAGAGCGTGGTATATCCTCAAAGTTTTAAGAGTGTGGTCTATTCTCCAAGGCTCAGAAGCCTGGTCTATTTTCCAAGGTTCAGAAGCCCAGTCCATTCACTAAGGTTCAGAAGCCTGGTCCATTCGCAAAGGTTCAGAAGCCTGGTCCATTCTATAAGGTTCTCAGAGCGTGGTATATCCTCAAAGTTTTAAGAGTGTGGTCTATTCTCCAAGGTTCAGAAGCCTGGTCTATTTTCCAAGGTTCAGAAGCCCAGTCCATTCACTAAGGTTCAGAAGCCTGGTCCATTCTCCAACGTTGAAAAGCCTGGTCCATTGTCTAAGGTTCCAAAAGCCTGGTACATTTTCCAAGGTTCAGAAGCCTGGTCCATTATCTAAGGTTCTCAGAGCCTTGTATATCCTCAAAGTTTTAAGAGTGTGGTCATTCTCCAAGGTTCAGAAGCCTGGTCCATTCTCCAGGGCCACTTTAAACATTCACAAGGCATAGGGGCTGATACCCTAGGGCCTCAGGGCCCCAGAGGGTGGCAGGTGGTAAAAGCATGAAGAGCCCCAGAACAGGAACACTGACACTGTTGGAGGGTGGCAGATGGTAACAGCATGAGGAGGCCCAGAACAGGAACACAGACACTGGTGGAGGGTGGCAGGTGATAACAGCATGAGGAGGCCCAGAACAGGAACATTGACACTGGTGGAGGGTGGCAGGTGGTAACAGCATGAGGAGGCCCAGAACAGGAACACTGACACTGGTGGAGGGTGGCAGGTGGTAACAGCATGAAGAGCCCCAGAACAGGAACATTGACACTGGTGGAGGGTGGCAGGTGGTAACAGTGTGAAGAGCCCCAGACCAGGAACACTGACACTGGTGGAGAGTGGCAGGTGGTAACAGCATGAAAATCCCCAGAACATGAACACTGAAATTGGTGGAGGGTGGTGGGCGGTAACAGCATGAGGAGGCCCAGACCCAGACCAGGAACGAGGCCTCTAGTGACCCCCCCTCCATGTGTAACTGTGAAACACCAGCTTGGAGATACACCCCACCCAAATACAAGAGCCTGGTACCCATCAGCATGGGCCTGGTATTCTTTAGTAGTGCCCCTGGATGGCCCTGTATGAGCACAAGGCCTGTCCTGAAAGGCATAGGGGCTGGTAACTTGCCGCTTGGGCTTGGTAACCAGCCCCTATGCCCATATTGCACAAAGCAAGTAGCCCATGGGTGGGGGGAAGACAATTTTTGACCTAAATATTTCTGGCCTTTAGTGTATTGAATTAGCGTTTAGGTCAAATATAAACCTGACCCAAATCTAAAGCCAGAGGAGTAGCGAGGATATCTGGCACCCGGGGGGAAGGATTCGAAATGGCGCCCCCACCGGCTCTCACGACCACCAAATTTTATAGGGAGTCACTCACAAAAAACATATTTGTCAAAGAAGATTTTATTCCATTTTATCACTACACATAATCTACATGATTACAAACCCTTAAAAAACACATAATAAGACAATACATACAGGACAAACCAACATAAAGGTGCGTAGGTGATGGGCAGAGTGCTGGCACATATAAATAACAATCAGCATATAAAGATAAAAATAAAAAATATATATAAGTGATCCACCTGTTCTCAGGTCCCCCTTTGGCGCCCCCTGGCCTTTTGCACCCGGGACAAGTGCCCCCCCGGCTACGCTCCTGCTAAAGCTCATCTCTGCTGCTGATTCTTGGTCTGCACCTTTGTTTTTTTGTGAAACCGCCCCAGGTTGCCCTATACACTTACCTTGTTTCCCGGTCCAATGGCGCATGCGCGAGCCACAGCCACATCCCCCCTATCCCTCTAGCAGGGCGTGTGCCCACACCAGGCATTTGCGAATGGCCAGTGCAGGCACACTCCCTGTTAAAGGGAAGCAGGGATGTGTCCGCCAGCGCGCTTGGACGAGCGACCATGAAGAGGTGAGTTGGCATTGGCGATCTGGGGGGTTTCACACAGTGGGGCATGGGGGGAAGGACCAAAACCCAGGATAGTCAAAATCCTGGGTTTTGGTCCACCTTAGGATACTGAACCTGGGACCCTTCTTAGAGTTGCCGAATCTGGGTCTGCATGCCCCTCTGTAATATCTGGAATTTCTGTCAACTACTTGAGGTGCTGAGTTCAATTCAAGACTTTTGCTGATTCTGTCTGCTTCTTAGTCACTGACTTCAGGTCTACTTTTATACAGTAGTTGGTTATTCTTTCTGGTGCTGAACTTAAGTCCAAGTTGCTGGGTCTAAGTCCACCCTCTCATCTGTTCCACTCACTGTGGTGCTGAATTTGGGTCTCCACATTGCAATGCTGAATCTCAAACTGCTCCTTCAGGTGGTGAGTCTTGGCCCACTGACTGTGGTGCTGAATTGAGTCTGAATGCTGAATCCTAACGGCTCCTTTAAGTGCTAAATTTAGGTCTTCTCCTTGAGGTATGGAGCCTTGGTCCACCCTTCATCATTGGTCCTGAATCTTCCCCCCTATTCCTGAGTTTCTGAGTTTGTATCCATCCTCTTCAATGCTGAATCTGGGCCCGTTCTCTGAATTTCTGAGTTTGGGTCCATCCTCTGCAATGCTGAATCTGGGCACATTCTCTGAGCACTTTTAGGGTCGTCCAATACAGTATCTCTGGTCCACTTTTTAGGATGCTTGATCTGGGCCCATTTTCAGATTTTTTAAGTTTGGATCTATCCTCTGCAATACTAAATCTGGGCCCATTCTCTGAGTTTCTGAGTTTCCATCCATCCTCTGCATTGCTGAATCTGGGCCCGTTCTCTGAGTTTCTGAGTTTGGATACATACTCTGCATTGCTGAATCTGGGCCCATTTTCTGATTTTTTAAGTTTGGGTCTATCCTCTGCAGTACTAAATCTGGGCCTGTTCTCTTAGTTTATGTGTTTGGGTCCAACCTCTACATTGCTGAATCCCAGTCTTCTCTTTGAGGTGTGAAGTCTTGATCCACCCTTAATCGCAGGTCCTGAATCTGGCCCCCTATTCCTATTCCAGTTACTGAGTTTGGGTCCGTCCTCTGCAATGCTGAATCCGAGTTGCTGAATCTCAGACTCCTCGTTTACTCTCCGAGCACGCAGAGGCCGCGGTTCGCTCCGCCGGCTGTGGAAGTGGAATGTGTAAGTGGGAATCTGGCGGCACCTGTTCGCTTACCATCATTTTACAGAGACGTGTTCGCTCGCTCGCTGTTTATCCATTTTTTTCCCTTAAGTGCTTCACACATCTGGATAATTGGTGGGTGAAGGCTCGTCCTCTGTGATCTCCCTCCTCTCAGCTCTTCCTGGTAAGCCAGCTTCAGTTGGCTAAATTAGCAGCTGTTAGAAGCTAATGAGGTCCTTGGTGGCGGGAGACTCCCCTGCAGACGGGGGCTCTGATCAGGGGTGGCCGACGCTCCCATCTTGTGTGGGCAGAGAAGAGCCTCTCAGGTGTGGGAAGGCTGATTAACAATCCTCACACAGCAGTGGATAGAAGTCACCTCTGAATCCTCTCCAAACAGGATGACGTGCGCCGGACCGGCCCTCAAGTATGATTGAGGTTAATCATTGACACCTTCGTCTCTCCACTCTGCTCCCTCGTCTCCCCACTCTGCTCCCTGGTCTCTCTGCTTTTCCCCTCCTCTCTCCACTCTGCCCTCTCGTCTCTCCACTCTGCCCTCTCCTCTCTCCACTCTGCCCTCTCGTCTCTCCACTCTGCCCTCTCCTCTCTCCACTCTGCCCTCTCCTCTCTCCACTCTGCCCCCTCATCTCTCCACTCTGCCCTCTCTTCTCTCCACTCTGCTCCCTCGTCTCTCCGCTCTGCCCCCTCTTCTGTCCACTCTGCCCCCTCATCTCTCCACTCTGCCCCCTCTTCTCTCCACTCTGCTCCCTCGTCTCTCCACTCTGCCCCCTCTTCTCTCCACTCTGCTCCCTCGTCTCTCCTCTCTACTCCCTCATCTCTCCACTCTGCCCCCTCATCTCTCCACTCTGCTCCCTCGCCTCTCCCCTATGACCTCTCATCTCTCCGCTCTGCCCCCTTTGTCTCTCCACTCTGCCCCCCTTGTCTTTCCACTCTGCCCCCTCGTCTCTCTGCTCAGACCCCTTGTCTCTCCTCTCTGCCCCCTCAACGCTCTACTTTGCCTCCTCGTCTCTCCACTCTGCCCCCTTGTCTCTCCACTTTGACCCATCGTCACTCCACTCTGCCCCCTCGTCTCTCCACTCTGCCCCCTTGTCTCTTCAACCTTTCCCTTTGTCTCTCTGCTCTGTCCCTATATCTCTCCTCTGTGCTCCCTCATCTCTTTGCTCTGCCCCCTTATCTCTCTGCGGTCCCCTCATCTTTCCACTCTTCACCCTTGTCTCTCCCCTCTGCCCCCTCATCTCACCGCTCAGACCACTCATCTCTCCTCTCTGCTCCCTCATCTCTCTAGTCTGCCCCCCTTGTCTCTCCACTCTGCCCCCTCGCCTCTCTCCTCTGACCTCTCATCTCTCTGCTCTGCCTCCTTGTCTCTCTGTTCTGCCCTCCTTGTCTTTCCACTCTGCCCCTTTTTCTCTCCGCTCTGCCCCTCGTCTCTCCGCTCTGCTCCCTTGTCTCTTCACTCTTCCCCCTCGTCTCTCAGCTCTGCCCCCTCATCTCTCCACTCTGCCCCCTCATCTCTTGTCTCTCTGCTCTGCCCCCTCAACTCTCCACTATGTCCCTGTTCTCTTCCCTCTGTCCCTTTATCTCTCCGCTCTGCCCCCTCGCCTCTCCACTCTGCCCCCTCATCTCTCTACTCTGTCCCCTCATCTCTCCGCTCTGTCCCCTCGTCTCTCCGCTCTGCTCCCTCGTCTCTCCGCTCTGCCCCCTCGTCTCTCCACTCTGCCCCCTCGTCTCTCCGCTCTGCCCCCTCGTCTCTCCGCTCTGCCCCCTCATCTCTTCACTCTGCCCCCCATCTCTCCACTCTGCCCCCTCGTCTCTCCGCTCTGCCCCCTCATCTCTTCACTCTGCCCCTTCATCTCTCCATTCTGCCCCCTCATCTCTCTGCTCTGCCCCCTCGTCTCTCCGCTCTGCCCCCTCGTCACCTCACTCTGCCCCCTCTTCTCTCCGCTCTGCCCCCTCGTCTCTCCGCTCTGCCCCCTCATCTCTTCATTCTGCCCCCTCGTCTCTCCGCTTTACCCCCTCATCTCTTCACTCTGCCCCCTCGTCTCTCCACTCTGCCCCCTCGTCTCTCCGCTCTGCCCCCTCATCTCTTCATTCTGCCCCCTCGTCTCTCCGCTTTACCCCCTCATCTCTTCACTCTGCCCCCTCGTCTCTCCACTCTGCCCCCTCGTCTCTCCGCTCTGCCCCCTCGTCTCTCCACTCTGCCCACTCGTCTCTCAGCTCTGCCCCCTCATCTTTCCATTCTGCCCCCTCATCTCTCCACTCTGCCCCCTCATCTCTCCACTCTGCCCCCTCATCTCTTGTCTCTCTGCTCTGCCCCCTCAACTCTCCACTCTGCCCCTGTTCTTGTCCTTCTGTCCGTTTATCTTTCCGCTCTGCCCCCTTGTCTCTCCGCTCTGCCCCCTTGTCTCTCCGCTCTGCCCCCTCATCTATCCGCTCTGTCCCCTCATCTCTCCGTTCTGCCCCCTCGTTTCTCCGCTCTGTCCCCTCATCTCTCTGCTCTGCCCCCTCGTCTCTCCACTCTGCCCCCTCATCTCTCTGTTCTGTCCCCTCATCTCTCCGCTCTGTCCCCTCGTCTCTCCGCTCTGCTCCCTCGTCTCTCCGCTCTGCCCCCTCGTCTCTCCGCTCTGCCCCCTCGTCTCTCCGCTCTGCCCCCTCGTCTCTCCGCTCTGCCCCCTCATCTCTTCACTCTGCCCCTCATCTCTCCACTCTGCCCCCTCGTCTCTCCGCTCTGCCCCCTCATCTCTTCCCTCTGCTCCTTCGTCTCTCCGCTCTACCCCCTCATCTCTTCACTCTGCCCCCTCATCTCTCTGCTCTGCCCCCTCGTCTCTCCGCTCTGCCCCCTCGTCACTTCACTCTGCCCCCTCTTCTCTCTGCTCTGCCCCCTCGTCTCTCCACTCTGCCCCCTCATCTCTTCACTCTGCCCCCTCGTCTCTCCGCTTTGCCCCCTCATCTCTTCACTCTGCCCCCTCGTCTCTCCACTCTGCCCCTCGTCTATCCGCTCTGCCCCCTCATCTCTCAGCTCTGCCCCCTCATCTCTCCAATCTGCCCCCTCATCTCTTGTCTCTCTGCTCTGCCCCCTCAACTCTCCACTCTGCCCCTGTTCTTGTCCTTCTGTCCGTTTATCTTTCCGCTCTGCCCCCTTGTCTCTCCGCTCTGTCCCCTCATCTCTCTGCTATGCCCCCTCGTCTCTCCGCTCTGTCCCCTCATCTCTCTGGTCTGTCCCCTCATCTCTCCACTATGTCCCCTTGTGTCTCCGCTCTGCTCCCTCGTCTCTCCCCTCTGCCCTCTCATCTCTTCACTCTGCCCCCTCGTCTCTCCGCTCTGCCCCCTCGTCTCTCCACTCTGCCCTCTCATCTCTCTGCTCTGCCCCATCGTCTCTCCCCTCTGCCCTCTCATCTCTTCACTCTGCCCCCTCGTCTCTCCGCTCTGCCCCCTCGTCTCTCCACTCTGCCCCCTCATCTCTACGCTCTGTCCCCTCGTCACTTCACTCTTCTCCCTCATCTTTCCGCTCTGCCCCAATCACTTCACTCTGTTCCCTCATCTCTCCGCTCTGCCCCCTCATCTCTCCGCTCTGCCCCCTCGTCTCTCCGCTCTGCCCCCTCATCTCTCCACTCTGCTTCCTCATCTCTTGTCTCTCTACTCTGCCCCCTCAACTCTCCACTCTGTCCCTGTTCTCTCCCCTTTGTCCCTTTATCTCTCCGCTCTGCCCCCTCGTCTCTCCGCTCCACCACCTCATCTCTCAGCTCTGCCCCCTCATCTCTCCACTCTGCCCCCTCATCTCTTGTCTCTCTACTCTGCCCCCTCATCTCTCCACTCTGCCCCCTCATCTCTTGTCTCTCTACTCTGCCCCCTCGTCTCTCAGCTCTGCCCCCTCATCTCTCCACTCTGCCCCCTCATCTCTTGTCTCTCTACTCTGCCCCCTCAACTCTCCACTCTCTCACTGTTCTCTCCCCTTTGTCCCTTTATCTCTCCGCTTTGCCCCCTCGTCTCTCCACTCTGCCCCCTCGTCTCTCCGCTCTGCCCCCTCATCTCTCCGCTCTGCCCCTTGTCACTTCACTCTGCCCACCTCATCTTTGCGCTCTGCCCCCTCATCTCTTCACTCTGCTCCCTCATCTCTCCGCTTTGCCCCCTCATCTCTCCGCTCTGCCCCCTCGTCTCTCCGCTCTGCCCCCTCGTCTCTCCGCTCTGCCCCCTCGTCTCTCCACTCTTCTCCCTCATCTTTCTGCTCTTCCCCCAATCACTTCACTCTGCTCCCTCGTCTCTCCGCTCTGCCCCCTCATCTCTCCGCTCTGCCCCCTCGTCTCTCCGCTCTGCCCCCTCATCTCTCCACTCTGCTTCCTCATCTCTTGTCTCTCGACTCTGCCCCCTCAACTCTCCACTCTGTCCCTGTTCTCTCCCCTTTGTCCCTTTATCTCTCCGCTCTGCCCCCTCGTCTCTCCACTCTGCCCCCTCGTCTCTCTGCTCTGCCCCCTCATCTCTCCGCTCTGCCCCTTGTCACTTCACTCTGCCCACCTCATCTTCGCGCTCTGCCCCCTCATCTCTTCACTCTGCCCCCTCGTCTCTCTGCTCTGCCCCCTCATCTCTCCGCTCTGCCCCTTGTCACTTCACTCTGCCCACCTCATCTTCGCGCTCTGCCCCCTCATCTCTTCACTCTGCTCCCTCATCTCTCCGCTTTGCCCCCTCATCTCTCCGCTCTGCCCCCTCGTCTCTCCGCTCTGCCCCCTCGTCTCTCCGCTCTACCCCCTCGTCTCTCCGCTCTGCCCCCTCGTCTCTCCACTCTGCCCCCTCATCTCTTCACTCTGCTCCCTCATCTCTCCGCTTTGCCCCCTCATCTCTACGCTCTGTCCCCTCGTCTCTCCGCTCTGCCCCCTAATCACTTCACTCTGCTCCCTCGTCTCTCCGCTCCTCCCCTTCATCTCTCCGCTCTGCCCCCTCATCTCTCCACTCTGCTTACTCATGTCTTGTCTCTCTACTCTGCCCCCTCAACTCTCCACTCTGTCCCTGTTCTCTCCCCTTTGTCCCTTTATCTCTCCGCTCTGTCCCCTCGTCTCTCCACTCTGCCCCCTCGTCTCTCTGCTCTGCCCCCTCATCTCTCCGCTCTGCCCCTTGTCACTTCACTCTGCCCACCTCATCTTCGCGCTCTGCCCCCTCATCTCTTCACTCTGCCCCCTCGTCTCTCTGCTCTGCCCCCTCATCTCTCCGCTCTGCCCCTTGTCACTTCACTCTGCCCACCTCATCTTCGCGCTCTGCCCCCTCATCTCTTCACTCTGCTCCCTCATCTCTCCGCTTTGCCCCCTCATCTCTCCGCTCTGCCCCCTCGTCTCTCCGCTCTGCCCCCTCGTCTCTCCGCTCTACCCCCTCGTCTCTCCGCTCTGCCCCCTCGTCTCTCCACTCTGCCCCCTCATCTCTTCACTCTGCTCCCTCATCTCTCCGCTTTGCCCCCTCATCTCTACGCTCTGTCCCCTCGTCTCTCCGCTCTGCCCCCTAATCACTTCACTCTGCTCCCTCGTCTCTCCGCTCCTCCCCTTCATCTCTCCGCTCTGCCCCCTCATCTCTCCACTCTGCTTACTCATGTCTTGTCTCTCTACTCTGCCCCCTCAACTCTCCACTCTGTCCCTGTTCTCTCCCCTTTGTCCCTTTATCTCTCCGCTCTGCCCCCTCATCTCTCCGCTCTGCCCCCTCATCTGTCCGCTCTGCCCCTTGTCACTTCACTCTGCCCACCTCATCTTTGCGCTCTGCCCCCTCATCTCTTCACTCTGCTCCCTCATCTCTCCGCTTTGCCCCCCCATCTCTCCGCTCTGCCCCCTCGTTTCTCCACTCTGCCCCCTCGTCTCTCTCCGCTCTGCCCCCTCGTCTCTCCGCTCTGCCCCCTCGTCTCTCCGCTCTGCCCCCTCATCTCTCCGCTCTGCCCCCTCGTCTCTCCGCTCTGCCCCCTCGTCTCTCTCCGCTCTGCCCCCTCGTCTCTCCGCTCTGCCCCCACGTCACTTAACTCTGCCCCCTCGTCTCTCAGCTCTACCCCCTCATCTCTTGTCTCTCTACTCTGCCCCCTCAACTCTCCACTCTGTCCCTGTTCTCTCCACTTTGTCCCTTTATCTATCCACTCGGCCCCCTCATCTCTCCGCTCTGCCCCCTCGTCTCTCCGCTCTGCTCTCTCTTCTCTCCAGTCTGCCCCCTCATCTCTCCAGTCTGCCCCCTCATCTCTCCGCTCTGCCTCATCATCTCTTCACTCTGCCCCCTCGTCTCTCCGCTCTGCCCCCTCATCTCTCCGCTCTGCCCCCTCGTCTCTCCGCTCTGCCCCCTCATCTCTCCGCTCTGTCTCCTCGTCACTTCACTCTGCCCCCTCATCTTTCCACTCTGCCCCCGCATTTCTTCACTCTGCTCCCTCGTCTCTCCGGTCTGCCCCCTCGTCACTTTACTCTGCCCCCTCGTCTCTCCGCTCTGCCCCCTAGTCTTTCCGCTCTGCCCCCTCATCTCTTCACTCTGCTCCCTCATCTCTCCGCTCTGCTCCCTCGTCTCTCTGCTCTGCCCCCTCATCTCTTCACTCTGCTCCCTCGTCTCTCCGCTCTGCCCCCTCGTCACTTTACTCTGCCCCCTCGTCTCTCTGCTCTGCCCCCTCGTCTCTCTGCTCTGCCCCCTCGTCTCTCTGCTCTGCCCCCTCGTCTCTCTGCTCTGCCCCCTCATCTCTCCGCTCTGCCCCCTCGTCTCTCTGCTCTGCCCCCTCGTCTCTCTGCTCTGCCCCCTCGTCTCTCTGCTCTGCCCCCTCATCTCTTTGCTCTGCCCCCTCGTCTCTCTGCTCTGCCCCCTCATCTCTCCGCTCTGCCCCCTCGTCTCTCCGCTCTGCCCCCTCGTCTCTCTGCTCTGCCCCCTCGTCTCTCTGCTCTGCCCCCTCGTCTCTTTGCTCTGTCCCTGTTCTCTCCACTTTGCCCCCTCGTCTCTCCGCTCTGCCCCCTCGTCTCTCCGCTCTGCCCCCTCGTCTCTTTGCTCTGTCCCTGTTCTCTCCACTTTGCCCCCTTGTCTCTCCGCTCTGCCCCCTCGTCTCTCCGCTCTGCCCCCTAGTCTCTTTGCTCTGCCCCCTCGTCTCTCCGCTCTGCCCCCTCGTCTCTCCGCTCTGCCCCCTCGTCTCTTTGCTCTGCCCCCTCGTCTCTCCGCTCTGCCCCCTCGTCTCTTTGCTCTGTCCCTGTTCTCTCCACTTTGCCCCCTCGTCTCTCCGCTCTGCCCCCTCGTCTCTCCGCTCGGCCCCCTCGTCTCTTTGCTCTGTCCCTGTTCTCTCCACTTTGCCCCCTCATCTTTCCGCTCTGCCCCCTCGTCTCTCCGCTCTGCCCTCTCGTCTTTCCGCTCTGCCCTCTCGTCTCTTTGCTCTGCCCCCTCGTCTCCCCGCTCTGCCCCCTTGTCTCTCCGCTCTTCCCCCTCGTCTCTCCACTCTGTCCCTGTTCTCTCCACTTTGCCCCCTCATCTTTCCGCTCTGCCCCCTCGTCTCTCCGCTCTGCCCCCTCATCTCTCCGCTCTGCCCCCTCATCTCTCCGCTCTGCCCCCTCGTCTCTCCACTCTGTCCCTGTTCTCTCCACTTTGCCCCCGTCGTCTATCTGCGCTGCCCCCTCTGTTCCTCGGATTCATTTTGGAATTGAAGAGTCCTCAACTTCATGGGTCATAATCCAGAACTGAGGCCCAATGTCTGAACAGCCTGGACAACCAAACAGGAAATAGCTGCACAGTTGACCTAAACCCTCCCCTGCAACTAAGTGCCAGGATGTGTTCTGGTTCACTAAACTTAACTCAACTCACCCCTTACACCATCAGTGAGCCCTGCATTAGAGAGATAGTCACCTTTTCCTAGCAGAGCTTCATCTGATGGGGGGCAGGAAACTACTGCACCACCCCATCAGTAAGCCCTGCATTAGAGAGATACTAATCTTTTCCTAGCAGAGCTCCATCTGATGGGGGGCAGGAAACTAACCTCACCTCTCCCCTCACACTGTCAGTAAGCCCTGCATTAGAGAGATACTCACCTTTTCCTAGCAGAGCTCCATCTGATGGGGGGCAGGAAACTAACCTCACCTCTCCGCTCACACTGTCAGTAAGCCCTGCATTAGAGAGATACTCACCTTTTCCTAGCAGAGCTTCATCTGATGGGGGACAGGAAACTACTGCACCTCCCCCTCACACCATCAGTGACCCTGCATTAGAGAGATACTCACCTTCTCCTAGCAGAGCTCCATCTGATGGGGGATAGGAAACTAACCTCACACCATCAGCATACCCCCTTAAATGTCCTAATTTCCACAGAACAATTTGGTGTTATCATGTGTCCCACCACTGCTGTCCCTTACTGGCCATAATAGAGGGATGCCTCTCACTGGCTGTAATGGAGGGATGCCTCTCACTGGCTGTAATGGAGGGATTCCCCTCACTGGCTTCAATGGAGGGATGCCTCTCACTGGCTGCAATGGAAGGATGCCGCTCACTGGCTGTAATGGAAGGATGCCTCTCACAGACGGTAATGGAGGGATGCCTCTCACTGGCTGTAATGGAGGGATGCCTCTCACAGACGGTAATGGAGGTATGCCTCTCACTGGCTGTAATGGAAGGATGCCTCTCACTGGCTGTAATGGAGGGATGCCTCTCACTGGCTGTAATGGAGGGATGCCTCTCACAGACTGTAATGGAAGGATGCCTCTCACAGACTGTAATGGAGGTATGCCTCTCACTGGCTGTAATGGAAGGATGCCTCTCACTGGCTGTAATGGAGGGATGCCTCTCACTGGCTGTAATGGAGGGATGCCTCTCACAGACTGTAAAGGAGGGATGCCTCTCACTGGCTGTAATGGAGGGATGCCTCTCACAGACTGTAATGGAGGTATGCCTCTCACTGGCTGTAATGGAGGGATGCCTCTCACAGACTGTAATGGAGGGATGCCTCTCACAGACTGTAAAGGAGGGATGCCTCTCACTGGCTGCAATGGAAGGATGCCTCTCACAGACTGTAATGGAGGGATGCCTCTCACAGACTGTAAAGGAGGGATGCCTCTCACAGACTGTAATGGAGGGATGCCTCTCACTGGCTGTAATGGAAGGATGCCTCTCACAGACTGTAATGGAGGGATGCCTCTCACTGGCTGTAATGGAGGGATGCCTCTCACAGACTGTAAAGGAGGGATGCCTCTCACTGGCTGTAATGGAGGGATGTCTCTCACAGACTGTAATGGAAAGATGCCTCTCACTGGCTGTAATGGAAGGATGCCTCTCACAGACGGTAATGGAAGGATGCCTCTCACAGACTGTAAAGGAGGGATGCCTCTCACTGGCTGTAATGGAGGGATGCCTCTCACAGACTGTAATGGAAGGATGGCTCTCACTGGCTGTAATGGAAGGATGGCTCTCACTGGCTGTAATGGAAGGATGGCTCTCACTGGCTGTAATGGAAGGATGCCTCTCACTGGCTGTAATGGAAGGATGGCTCTCACTGGCTGTAATGGAAGGATGCCTCTCACTGGCTGTAATGGAAGGATGCCTCTCACTGGCTGTAATGGAAGGATGCCTCTCACAGACTGTAAAGGAGGGATGCCTCTCACTGGCTGTAATGGAGGGATGCCTCTCACAGACTGTAATGGAAGGATGCCTCTCACTGGCTGTAATGGAAGGATGGCTCTCACTGGCTGTAATGGAAGGATGGCTCTCACTGGCTGTAATGGAAGGATGCCTCTCACTGGCTGTAATGGAAGGATGGCTCTCACTGGCTGTAATGGAAGGATGCCTCTCACTGGCTGTAATGGAAGGATGGCTCTCACTGGCTGTAATGGAGGGATGCCTCTCACAGACTGTAATGGAGGGATGCCTCTCACTGACTGTAATGGAGGGATGCCTCTCACAGACTGTAAAGGAGGGATGCCTCTCACTGGCTGTAATGGAGGGATGCCTCTCACAGACTGTAATGGAAGGATGCCTCTCACAGACTGTAATGGAGGGATGCCTCTCACCCGCTTCAATGGAGAGATGCCTCTCACTGGCTGTAATGGAGGGATGCTACTTGTTGGCTGTAATGAGGGATGCCGCTCACTGGCTCTAACGGAGATGCCGCACACTCTTTGTAATAGAGGGATGCCTCTCACTGGCTGTAATGGAGGGATGCTGCTCAATTGCCCCACAAAGTCCCGAGCTGTTTTGGGGCTTGCCTGCATGTGTGTGCGTGTGTGGGGAGGGGCTTGTCTGTATTATTATTATTATTATTATTATTATTATTATTATTATTATTATTATTATGACAGGTAGGTTTTTACGGCCAACCAAGGGTTTGCACACATAAGACACTGTAGGTGATAGGATAATAGCAGGGGGACAGGAATCCAGAGCATGATGCAGCTCCCCCTCCTCCTCCTGACAACTTCCCGAGCGGCCGCGCTGTGCTGCGAGCGTGAGCAGCACAATTATAATGTTGGGATTATTCGGCGGCTCGGCACGCTACCTCCCGCTGGGGCTGCGCTCCCGCGGGGGACGGCGCCGTTATGTCATGTTTAATGATCGCCACCAGGCACGCCGCGCGTTCAGGGACCGAGCCGGGGGGCGTGGCCAAATTGTCACAAAACAACAAGTCTTTTAGGGAAGAGTGCAGAGCTTAAAGGGGACCTGTCATAGAAAATATATATATATATATATATATATATATATGTACAGCGCTGTGGTATATGTCGGCGCTATATCATGTATAATAACAGTGTGTGAGTGTGGGGGAGACATTAGAGTGTGAGCTCTGAGGGACAGGGGGTCATGTGACTGCTTCTATGTACAGCGCTGTGGTATATGTCAGCGCTATATAAATGTATAACAGTGTGTGAGTGTGGGGGAGACATTAGAGTGTGAGCTCTGAGGGACAGGAGGTCATGTGACTGCTTCTATGTGCAGCGCTGTGGTATATGTCAGCACTATATAATGTATAATAACAGTGTGTGAGTGTGGAGGAGACATTAGAGTGTGAGCTCTGAGGGACAGGAGGTCATGTGACTGCTTCTATGTACAGCGCTGTGGTATATGTCAGCACTATATAATGTATAATAACAGTGTGTGAGTGCGGGGGAGATATTAGAGTGTGAGCTCTGAGGGACAGGAGGTCATGTGACTGCTTCTATGTACAGCTCTGTGGTATATGTCGGCGCTATATTAATGATTCGGGGGGAATGTCTGGGAATGATGGGGCCTCTCTGGGGGAGGGGGTGCGGGTTGCATGATGTAGTCACATGTCCCTCTTGGGGCCGGAGAAATATCATCTCCTCTCGGAGGACGGCCATTGTTTTGCCGGGATCCCCGGAGAGGAGCTGATGCTGCAATACAATGCTGTTAGAGAATGTCGCCGAGGGAGAAGAGCTGACGCTCGTTAAAGGGTCAGTGTGCCGAATGGTGAATTTGTAAAGTGAAAATAACCCCTTTTAACATTGGGATTGTCCCCCTGTAATGCTGCATTAACTCCTTTAACACATTGTCATGCGCAGCTAGAGGTCTCCTTTAAACCGGACGTTCGCGATGATTTAATGAAAAGCCCAAACCCTTAAAAAACCATTCCTCAGCATCTAACATTAATATATTTAACATTTTTAGTCATTTACGTATTATTCTTTCCCCCGCTGGGCTGCAACTCTGTTCAGGACTCTAGGATACGGGCGCCGCCATCTTGACTCAGAAGCATCACACTTACTGAGGACTGGCGAGGGGGGCAAAAGTGCAGGGGGTGACGCAATAGCTGTGCTTTGCACAGACAGAGCAGAGCTGGGGTCAGGAAAAGGAAAGCAATCCCAGAATGCAGAGTGGCACAGTCAGAAGACATTTCCCTTTTGCAGGCTGCCTGATGCTCCATGAGCCGCCAACTTGTATGTTTAAAGGCTCATAACTTGCAGTAGAGAAAGGTATGAAGATTTTTAATGTGGGAAATCTGTAAATACAGTCTGTTGGAAACATACAAGATAGGCTCTTATTCAGGGTGAAGGTCTGGATTAATGTGGGCCATCTGTATGTACAGGGTGTGGGAAACATATAAGATAGGCTCTTATTCAGGGTGAGGGTCCGGATTAATGTGACCAATCTGTATGTATAGGGTGTGGCAAACATATAAGATAGGCTCTTATTCAGGGTGAGGGTCCGGATTAATGTGACCAATCTGTATGTATAGGGTGTGGCAAACATATAAGATAGGCTCTTATTCAGGGTGAAGGTCCGGATTAATGTGAGCAATCTGTATGTACAGGGTGTGGGAAACATGTAAGATAGACTCTTATTCAGGGTGAAGGTCCGGATTAATGTGAGCAATCTGTATGTACAGGGTGTGGGAAACATGTAAGATAGACTCTTATTCAGAGTGAGGGACCGGATTAATGTGGGCAATCTGTATGTACAGGGTGTGGGAAATATACAAGATAGGCTCTTATTCAGGGTGAAGGTCCGGATTAATGTGAGCAATCTGTATGTACAGGGTGTGGGAAACATATAAGATAGGATCTTATTCAGAGTAAAGGTCCGGATTAATGTGGGCAATCTGTATTTACAGGCGGGAAACATATAAGATAGGCTCTTATTCAGGGTGAAGGTCAGGATTAATGTGAGCAATCTGTATGTACAGGGGGAAAACATACAAGATAGGCTCTTATTCAGGGAGAAGGTCCGGATTAATGTGGGCAATCTGTATGTACAGGCGGGAAACATACAAGATAGGCTCTTATTCAGGGTGAAGGTCTGGATTAATGTGGGCAATCTGTATGTACAGGGTGTGAGAAACATATAAGATAGGCTCTTATTCAGGGTGAAGGTCCGCTTTAACAGAATAATGAATGTGAAAGAGAAAGAAGAACCCTTTGAGTCTTTTACAATAACTGTCTATAAAGCGAAATGTATAACATAGAAAAGAACATTAGTAAAGTTCAGTCACCTTCACCTCCATTACCCACCAATGGCTTTTTCTAATTCTAACAGCAACTGATACATTGTATCATATGATTCATCATAAACAGGCTGAAATGGGTGGACTAAAGTCTTTATTCAGCCGCACATACTATGTTACTATGTTACTATGGGGGTTATGTAAGAAGGGATAGCGGCAGGTAGCGCCTCGTAGCGGCAGGCAGCATCAGGTGAAGGCCGGGGGCTGTGCGCAAAACCACATTTATGAAAGCGAATCTGGTGAGCGCCTCTAACAGCGTCATGTAGCGTCACATGTATTATTACAGGCAGGTCAGTGTATAGCGCCTCTAACAGCGCCATGTAGTGTCACATGTATTATTACAGGCAGGTCAGTGTATAGCGCCTCTAACAGCGCCATGTAGTGTCACATGTATTATTACAGGCAGGTCAGTGTACAGCGCCTCTAACAGCGTCATGTAGTGTCACATGTATTATTACAGGCAGGCCAGTGTATAGCACCTCTAACAGCGTCATGTAGCGTCACATGTATTATTACAGGCAGGCCAGTGTATAGCACCTCTAACAGCGCCATGTAGCATCACATGTATTATTACAGGCAGGTCAGTGTATAGCGCCTCTAACAGCGTCATGTAGCGTCACATGTATTATTACAGGCAGGTCAGTGTATAGCACCTCTAACAGCGCCATGTAGCGTCACATGTACTATTACAGCCAGGTCAGTGTATAGCGCCTCTAACAGCGTCATGTAGTGTCACATGTATTATTACAGGCAAATCAGTGTATAGCTCCTCTAACAGCGCCATGTAGCGTCACATGTACTATTACAGCCAGGTCAGTGTATAGCGCCTCTAACAGCGTCATGTAGTGTCACTGGTATTATCACAGGCGGCTCAGTGTATAGCGCCTCTAACAGCGCCATGTAGCGTCACATGTATTATTACAGGCAGCTCAGTGTATAGCGCCTCTAACAGCGCCATGTAGCGTCACATGTATTATTACAGGCAGGTCAGTGTATAGCACCTCTAACAGCGTCATGTAGCGTCACATGTATTATTACAGGCAGGTCAGTGTATAGCACCTCTAACAGCGCCATGTAGCGTCACATGTATTATCACAGGCAGGTCAGTGTATAGCGCCTCTAACAGCGTCATGTAGCGTCACATGTATTATTACAGGCAGGTCAGAGTATAGCGCCGGCGCTCTAGCTTCCAGAGCGGCAGGTATTACCTGTCGCTCAGTGTCGCTCTCCCATACATTTCAATGGCCGTTCACTTGCTTGTGTTTAAACAGAGTGTTTGATTTTTTATTTATTTATTTATTTTTTTTTGCTCGAATCATTTTGTTACCTGGCTGCAAAGAAGCACTTTTAGAAATTTTTTTTTTACTTTTTATTTTTTTATGCAGAATTGTCATTACAGGTCTGGCACTAGTGTTAATGTCACAATGTTACAACAATGTCCTTCCATGTGTTTTCGCTTTGTTACAGGTGGATATGTGATCAAAAACAGACTTTAATCACACAGCGTCTGACGCTCTGTGCTTCAGCACCCAGCTTTAGAGCGCCGACGCAGTGTGTGTGTCATTTTTAGATAAATATGGTGTGGAGTGCTGAGAGTCGGTCACACTGAGCTGGTGCTACCTCTTGCTGGCTCCAGCGCTGTACTGGTGTTAGAGCACCCAACACACATCACATTCATCAATGCCGGCCAGGTTACTACAGCGACTGAGACGCTCTGTTACAGCACCCGATACACCTTCTACTAGCGGTCGCTCTAAGCGCTGCTGTACAGACGCTCATCTGCCGATACCTGGCACTAGTAAAGAATCAGCCCCCACGACTCTGATCCAATACTCCTGTGTTAAATCAAAACAAAACCTGGGAATTTAATCCAGCCAGTCCAAATTGGGATGCCCCACTGTGTAACACCCCCCAGAATGCTGCGTTTCACTCATCTCTTACTGGTTCCAACGGCGCATGCGTGGGCTCTGGTCCAATGAGAGTCGTCTGCCGTGACTATGTAATTCAGCAAAGACTTCCATTGACTAGAGTAGGGAGTGCGCACTGCCGCATCCCCTGTATCCCCGGTGCTGTGCACACTCCCGCCCCAGCCTATCTGAATGGTTGGGATGGAAGTGCACGCATGCTCCCAGGGATGCGGGGGATGTGGCAGTGCCTGCTCCCTATTCACAACAATGAGAACCGTTTTCTTAAAGTGGACCAAAACCCAGGCTTTTGACAATCCTGAGTTTTAGTCCTTTCCCCCAGGGCACCCCGACCCTGCTATGTGAAACCCCCCAAATTGCCGAGTGCAACTCACCTCTTCCCGGTCCCATGGCGCATGTGCATGCCGGCCATTCACAAATCCCTGCTAGAGGATTGGGGCAGGGGCGTAGCTGGGGGGCACGTGCCCACAGGGTGCCAGAAAGCCTAGCTACTCCTCTGTATCTGGGTATCCCAATTCGGGATGCCTTGGGGGACTGGAACAAAAATGTGGAAAGTCAAATTCCCGGCTGAGCCTGCACCATTGGAATGGGGAAAGGTGAGTGTGTTAAGTGCCACAGCGCGTTTCCCTATTTGGGATGACCTGGGGGAAGGCCAGCGGCCGGCCCTGAAATCTTTTTAGATTCCAGGGTCGGACCGGGTTGGTTTGGTTCCACTTTAAAGTGGACCAAAAGTGTCCCTGCAGCTTCACTATCCCAAATCAGGATGCCTTATTGTGTGTAACTACCCCCAGTCACCAGATATACTTACCTCGCCAATGATCCCACAGCGCATGTATGGCTGGTGGTGGCATCACTTGCATTAGTTCCACACTGTGAGCGGCCGCACCCTCCTTCACTGATTGGCTGATGTCGTCACACCCAAAGGATACAAGTGATGCACACGTGGATTGTGGACCAAAATGATTCAGCAGGCTAGTGGTGTGAATCAGATACAAGGCAGGGGTCAGTAACACTGGGGTCAGTAACACTGGGGTCAGTAACAGGAGGTCAGTAACACTGGGGTCAGTAATACTGGGGTCAGTTACACCGTGGTCAGTAACACTGGGGTCAGTAACACTGAGGTCATTAACAAAGTGGTCAGTAACACTGGGATCAGTAACACTGAGGTCAGTAACACTGGCGACAGTAACATTGAGGTCAGTAACACTAGGGTTAGTAACAGGAGGTCAGTAACACTGGGGTCAGTAACACTGGGGTCAGTAACACTGGGGTCAGTAACAGGAGGTCAGTAACACTGGGGACAGTAACACTGGGGTCAGTAACACTGGGGACAGTAACACTGGGGTCAGTAACACTGGGGTCAGTAACACTGGGGTCAGTAACACCGTGGTCAGTAACACTGGGGACAGTAACACCATGGTCAGTAACACTGGGGACAGTAACACTGGGGTCAGTAACACCATGGTCAGTAACACTGGGGACAGTAACACTGGGGTCAGTTACACCGCGGTCAGTAACACTGGGGACAGTAACACTGGGGTCGGTAACACTGGGGTCGGTAACACTGGGGTCGGTAACACTGGGGTCAGTAACACTGGGGTCGGTAACACTGGGGTCAGTAACACTGGGGTCAGTTACACTGTGGTCAGTAACACTGTGGTCAGTAACACTGGGGTCAGTAACACTGGAGTCGGTAACACTGGAGTCGGTAACACTGAGTCTGTAACACTGTGGTCAGTAACACTGTGGTCAGTAACACTGTGGTCAGTAACACTGGGGCCAGTAACACTGGAGTCGGTAACACTGGAGTCGGTAACACTGGAGTCGGTAACACTGGAGTCGGTAACACTGGGGTCAGTAACACTGGGGTCGGTAACACTGGGGTCGGTAACACTGGGGACAGTAACACTGGGGTCGGTAACACTGGGGACAGTAACACCGGGGTCAGTAACACCGGGGTCAGTAACACTGGGGTCAGTAACACTGGGGTCAGTAACAGTGGGGTCGGTAACACTGAGTCTGTAACACTGGGGTCAGTAACACTGGGGTCTGGGGTCGGTAACACTGGGGTCAGTAACACTGGGGTCAGTAACACTGGGGTCTGGGGTCGGTAACACTGGGGTCAGTAACACTGGGGTCTGGGGTCGGTAACACTGGGGTCAGTAACATCGGGGTCAGTAACACCGTGGTCAGTAACACTGGGGTCAGTAACACTGGGGTCTGGGGTCGGTAAAACTGGGGTCTGTAACACTGTGGTCAGTAACACTGGGGTCGGTAACACTGGGGTCAGTAACATCGGGGTCAGTTACACCGTGGTCAGTAACACTGGGATAAGTAACACTGGGGTTGGTAACACTGGGGTCAGTAACACTGGGGTCGGTAACACTGAGTCAGTAACACTGGGGTCTGGGGTTGGTAACACTGGGGTCAGTAACACTGTGGTCACTAATACTGTGGTCAGTAACACTGGGGTCAGTTACACTGGGGTCGGTAACACTGGGGTCAGTAACACTGGGGTCAGTAACACCGGGGTCAGTAACACTGAGTCTGTAACACTGGGGTCAGTAGCTCCGCGCTGCTCCGTCCTGGACTCTCTCTGCTTTATCTATTAATAATTCAGGTACAGAAGTATTCCGCTCACTCCGCGTGCCGTGTACAGCGAGCATCCATCATGGCGATATCGCGCCGCCCTCGCCTCGGCCGCTATCATTTACGCGCTGTGTCACAGAGCGATGGCCGATCAGGCCGCTTGATGTCCCGGTAAATGAGAGCCGGGGCTGTTTATGGAGCTGCAGATGGGGCTGTTAAAGGGCAGAAACGCGGCAATCGAGCGTCTGAATGGCCGTTGTAGGGCCGCGCCGCCAATTTACCGCTGCGTCTCGGCTTCATTTAGTCACTGCACGCCGAGATATTGCCGGGTACGAATGGCCGCCTTCGCTTGCCGAGGGATTGGTCCTGTTACTGGAGCAGATAAGGAGCGGGGATGGTTTTGGAGCAGAGCACAAAGGCAGGAGAAGGCAGAATACCCAGAATGCACTGCTAGGAAGTGGCCATGACATGCTCGGATGACCCGCACCGGACCCACCTTACCCATACCTGCAACTCACCTCACCTTACCCATACCTGCAACTCACCTCACCTTACCCATACCTGCAACTCACCTCACCTTACCCATACCTGCAACTCACCTCACCTTACCCATACCTGCAACTCACCTCACCTTACCCATACCTGCAACCCACCTCACCTTACCCATACCTGCAACTCACCTCACCTTACCCACACCTGCAACTCACCTCACCTTACCCATACCTGCAACTCATCTCACCTTACCCATACCTGCAACTGACCTCACCTTACCCATACCTGCAACTCACCTCACCTTACCCATACCTGCAACTCACCTCACCTTACCCATACCTGCAACTCACCTCACCTTACCCATACCTGCAACTCACCTCACCTTACCCATACCTGCAACTCACCTCACCTTACCCATACCTGCAACTCACCTCACCTTATATATACCTGCAACTTACCTCACCTTACCCATACCTGCAACTCACCTCACCTTACCCATACCTGCAACTCACCTCACCTTACCCATACCTGCAACTCACCTCACCTTACCCATACCTGCAACTCACCTCACCTTACCCATACCTGCAACTCACCTCACCTTACCCATACCTGCAACTCACCTCACCTTACCCATTCCTGCAACTCACCTCACCTTACCCATACCTGCAACTCACCTCACCTTACCCATACCTGCAACTCACCTCACCTTACCCATACCTGCAACTCACCTCACCTTACCCATACCTGCAACTCATCTCACCTTATCCATACCTGCAACTCACCTCACCTTATCCATACCTGCAACTCACCTCACCTTATCCATACCTGCAACCCACCTCACCTTACCCATACCTGCAACTCACCTCACCTTACCCATACCTGCAACCCACCTCACCTTACCCATACCTGCAACTCACCTCACCTTACCCACACCTGCAACTCACCTCACCTTACCCATACCTGCAACTCATCTCACCTTACCCATACCTGCAACTCACCTCACCTTATCCATACCTGCAACTCACCTCACCTTATCCATACCTGCAACCCACCTCACCTTACCCATACCTGCAACTCACCTCACCTTATCCATACCTGCAACTCACCTCACCTTACCCATACCTGCAACCCACCTCACCTTACCCATACCTGCAACTCACCTCACCTTACCCATACCTGCAACTCACCTCACCTTACCCATACCTGCAACTTACCTCACCTTACCAATTCCTGCAACTCACCTCACCTTATCCATACCTGCAACCCACCTCACCTTACCCATACCTGCAACTCACCTCACCTTACCCACACCTGCAACTCACCTCACCTTACCCATACCTGCAACTTACCTCACCTTACCCATACCTGCAACTCACCTCACCTTATCCATACCTGCAACCCACCTCACCTTATCCATACCTGCAACCCACCTCACCCTACCCATACCTGCAACTCACCTCACCTTATATATACCGGCAACTTACTTTACCTTACCCATACCTGCAACTCACCTCACCTTACCCATACCTGCAACTCACCTCACCTTACCCATACCTGCAACTCACCTCACCTTACCCATACCTGCAACTCACCTCACCTTACCCATACCTGCAACTCACCTCACCTTACCCATACCTGCAACTCACCTCACCTTACCCATTCCTGCAACTCACCTCACCTTACCCATACCTGCAACTCACCTCACCTTACCCATACCTGCAACTCACCTCACCTTACCCATACCTGCAACTCACCTCACCTTACCCATACCTGCAACTCATCTCACCTTATCCATACCTGCAACTCACCTCACCTTATCCATACCTGCAACTCACCTCACCTTATCCATACCTGCAACCCACCTCACCTTACCCATACCTGCAACTCACCTCACCTTACCCATACCTGCAACTCATCTCACCTTACCCATACCTGCAACTCACCTCACCTTACCCATACCTGCAACTCACCTCACCTTACCCATACCTGCAACTCACCTCACCTTACCCATACCTGCAACTCACCTCACCTTATCCATACCTGCAACCCACCTCACCTTACCCATACCTGCAACTCACCTCACCTTACCCATACCTGCAACTCACCTCACCTTACCCATACCTGCAACTCACCTCACCTTACCCATACCTGCAACTCACCTCACCTTACCCATACCTGCAACTTACCTCACCTTACCAATTCCTGCAACTCACCTCACCTTACCCATACCTGCAACTCATCTCACCTTACCCATACCTGCAACTCACCTCACCTTACCCATACCTGCAACTCATCTCACCTTACCCATACCTGCAACTCACCTCACCTTATATATACCTGCAACTCACCTCACCTTATCCATACCTGCAACTCACCTCACCTTACCCATACCTGCAACTCATCTCACCTTACCCATACCTGCAACTCATCTCACCTTACCTGTACCTGCAACTCACCTCACCTTACCCATACCTGCAACCCACCTCACCTTACCTATACCTGCAACTCACCTCACCTTATCCATACCTGCAACTCACCTCACCTTACCCATACCTGCAACTCACCTCACCTTACCCATACCTGCAACTCACCTCACCTTATTCATACCTGCAACTCACCTCACCTTATCCATACCTGCAACTCACCTCACCTTATCCATACCTGCAACTCACCTCACCTTATCCATACCTGCAACTCACCTCACCTTATTCATACCTGCAACTCACCTCACCTTACCCATACCTGCAACTCACCTCACCTTACCCATACCTGCAACTCACCTCACCTTATTCATACCTGCAACTCACCTCACCTTATCCATACCTGCAACTCACCTCACCTTATCCATACCTGCAACTCACCTCACCTTATCCATACCTGCAACTCACCTCACCTTATTCATACCTGCAACTCACCTCACCTTATCCATACCTGCAACTCACCTCACCTTATCCATACCTGCAACTCACCTCACCTTATCCATACCTGCAACTCACCTCACCTTATCCATACCTGCAACTCACCTCACCTTATTCATACCTGCAACTCACCTCACCTTACCCATACCTGCAACTCACCTCACCTTACCCATACCTGCAACTCACCTCACCTTACCTATACCTGCAAACCACCTCACCTTACCTATACCTGCAACCCACCTCACCTTACCTATACCTGCAAACCAGCTCACCTTACCCATACCTGCAACCAACCTCTACCTGCAAACCACCTCACCTTACCCATACCTGCAACTCACCTCACCTTACCCATACCTGCAACCAACCTATACCTGCAAACCACCTCACCTTACCCATACCTGCAACTCACCTCACCTTGCCCATACCTGCAACCAACCGCACCTTACCTCTACCTGCAACCAACCTCACTTTACCCATACCTGCAACCCACCTGCAACCCACCTCACCTATACCTGCAACCCACCAACCTCACCTTACCTATACCTGCAAACCAGCTCACCTTACCCATACCTGCAACCAACCTATACCTGCAAACCAGCTCACCTTATCCATACCTGCAACTCACCTCACCTTACCCACACCTGCAACCCACCTCACCTTATCTCTACCTGCAACCCACCTCACCTTATCCATACCAGCAACCCACCTTACCTTACCCATACCTGCAACTCACCTCACCTTATCTCTACCTGCAACCCACCTCACCTTATCGATACCTGCAACCCACCTCACCTTACCCATACCTGCAACCCACCTCACCCTACCCATACCTGCATCCTTTTAGCACCTTACCCATACCTGCAACTGACCTTATTGTACCCATACCTGCAACCAATCTCACCTAACCCATACCTTTAACCCATGTCATCTGACCCATATCTGCAACCCACCTAACCTTGCCCATTCTTGCATCCTTTTCCACCTTACCCACACCTGCAACTGAACTCACCTAACCCCTACCTGCATTCCAGCTCACCTGACCATAGTTGAAACCCACCTCACCTGATCAATACGTGGAACACACCTCACCTGAAAACTACCTAAACTGAACCATGCCTTTAATCTACCTCACCTGACCCATACTGTACCTGCAACTCTTCTCACCTCACCCTCACCTGCATCTTACTTACACTTGCAACCCACCTCACCTGCCATATACCAGAAATCCACCTCACCTGCCATATACCAGAAATCCACCTCACCTGCCATATACCAGAAATCCACCTCACCTGACATATACCAGAAATCCACCTCACCTGACATATACCAGAAAAGCCTCACCTGCCATATACCAGAAATCCACCTCACCTGACATATACCAGAAATCCACCTCACCTGACATATACCAGAAATCCACCTCACCTGATCTGTACTTACAGCACCACCCATCTGATCTAACACATACCAGGAACTTGCTTTACCTTATTTATACCTGCAATCCCCAAACCTAACCTTGACCTGCGGGCCGCCACACGTTACAGGTACCGATAACCAACCACACCTGATCCCTAACTGCACCCCCCTCCCCTGCCTCATACCCACTACTTAATCTATCTATAACAGTAAGCAATGGAAGTCACTCTGTAGATACAGATGAGGTGAGGCGGCCGCCTGGTAACCGGGATGCCCGCTAGATCTCAGTATCAGGTGCAGCCAATGATATTTTAATGTTAATACCCGGTTGAATAAATTATTTATTAAAGCTCCTCCTCTATGCATGGCAGGCCAGTGCCACGGGGGGGGGGGGGAGGGTATGGTTGTTGGCCCTGTGAGTCTTGATAATAGCACCAGGGCCGGACGCTTTTAGTTTTCCAGGAAGCCGAAGCGCAGTTTTCGAGCCCGGCCATTAGTCCAGACATTTTCAACTTTTAAACGGGCGCAATCTGCATCGTAAAAATAACATCGGGGTCCGAAAATAGCAGGGGAGAGGCAATCAAAATGACGGAGAGCTGATACATTTCCACTGAGAGCGCTAAAGTGGCGCGCTCCCGCTCGTGCCAAGACAGCGCTTTCTAAAAACGATCGGCAATTACTGACCTGAGAGCTGCCAGGAATGTAGGTCACCCGCTGGGTGTGTGTGTACAGTGTATAGATATATGTGATGGGAGCACTCACAGGCCGGCAACTGCGGGCACAGGTGTCATTCTTAGAGGCCAATTAATTAATAGCGCCAGGTAGCGACAGATGAGCGACAGTAGCGGTATTTTCACAGCGCACGCTAGTATTCGCTGTGCTTGGCCGTTGTTCGGCTGCTGACAGCGACTCAGTCGGTGTGCGGTAATGCTGAATACGGGGTTAGGAGTCGCTGTTTGACAGGTTCCGCGCTGTATGGGAGCGCATGACAGCGAATGGCCATAGCGAACGGCTCCCAGCATATTCATTAACAAATCACGCTCAAAAAATTCTTGCGCTGTGAAATGCTTGTTTAAACCCCAGAGCGCTGGGGGCGATGGGTTAAAAGTAGTTTTTTAACCCCCAAACAACCATATTTTTGGAAAAAAAAAAACAAGTTTTTAAAAACATTTAGTAATATGAATACATTAATATCAGACCTGTAATATCAATTCTGCACAATTTTTTTTTTTTTTTTTTTACCTTAAAAAAAATATCTAACATGGCAGAAGTGGTCACAGAATTTTTGACATTTAAAAAAAAAAAATAATAATAATAATAGCAATTAATTTAGAATATTTAAAGATTGCTCCATTGAAATGTATTGGAGAGCGCCAGGTAGCGAGAGGTCATACCTGTCGCTGTTCAAGGTCGCTCGCTGGCGCTGTGGGTGAGGCTGGAATAATGATGAATGATTCGCTATCTGGCGCTCTGTCAGTCGCTAAGCAGGATCGGCTTGATAAATGTGTGATTGCGGAGGGGAGCCGGCGTTCTCGTGGCGGTGACCGTCATTACCGTTCGCTCACCATTCGCTACCTGGCGCTATCCCTTGTTAAATAAGGGCCTTAGTTGTGATAAAGCCCCATTATGTGCAGGGTAGAAAATGTTACAGCTGATAATATCGGTTAGTGCTCCCCCTAGTGGCCAAATTCAGGCTCTTGTGGCCTAGATTCATCCCCTTAGTAGAAGATCGCACAATGTATATTATAATGTCGCCTAAAAGAGGGAGCGCCGGCCAAATCTGCAAAATCAACCAACTCTATCAATGGGTGAGAAAAGAAAAAAACATTATATTCCTGAGCTATTAGTATAAAAGATGTCAGGGCCAGCCGCCGGTGGTTCCTCTGGGGCATCCCAAATCAGGACCCACCGGTCACCGCAAAACTCACCTTTGCCCTGGCTCCCACTGCGATGTAAACAGCCGCATCCCCGGCATCTCTGGGCTGAGGCCTGCTCCTGCCATTCAGGCTTGAGGCCACACCTAAAGGGAACCAGGGATGCAGCTGGTCCAGCTCGCTATTTCCAAGCTCTGTGTCTAAACAACTTCCGATTATTAAAGTGGACCAAAAGCGTCCCTGATTCCCTCACGCCAGTGCATCCAGATTCGGGATGCCCTGCTGTGTGACCCCCCCCCCCGCTGAGTTCCCTGTTAAACTAACCTTCTCCTCGATCCAATGGCACATGCGCCAGCCGTGGCCGCCATTAGCTTTACATTTAGCCGGGCGCCATTGGTAAGTGGCTGGCACAAGCGTGCACCTTGTTAGAGGTTAGCGGGAATGTGGCTGCCGGCGGTGAGCTGAGCCCCTTTCGGATACACTTGGCCCTTAGCCAATATTAATGCGCACAGCCGAACAGCGCTGACTGAACGAGAGACTGCGCATGCGCCGTTAGTATCAATAACCTACCACACCTGATCCCTACCTGCACCCCCCTCCCCTGTCTCATACTCGCTAACTACTTAAACTACCCCACACTTGCCCTTTTATAGCCCCTTTCAGCTAGACTGGGCCATTAGCCAATATTGATGGGCACAGCCGAGCAGCACTGACTGAACGAGAGCCCGCACATGTGCCGTTGGTATCAATAATCCGCCACACCTGATCCCTACCTGAGCCCCCCTCCCCTGCCTCATACCCATTAACTACTTAAACTACCCCACACTTGTTCTTCTATAGCCCCTTTTGGCTAGACTGGGCCATTAGCCAATATTGATGGGCACAGCCGAGCAGCGTTGACTGAACGACAGCCTGTGCATGCGCCATAGGCACCAATAACCCACCACACCTGATCCCTACCTGCCCCTGCCTCATACCCGCGAACTACTTAAACTACCCCACACTTCTATAGCCCCTTTCAACTAGACTGGGCCATTAGCCAATATTGATGGGCACAGCCGAGCAGCGCTGACTGAACGGGAGCCCGCGCATGCGCCGTAGGTACCAATAACCCACCACACCTGATTCCTACCTGCGCCCCCCTCCCCTGCCTCATACCCACTAACTACTTAAACTACCCCACACTTGTCCTTTTATAGCCCCTTTCGGCTAGACTGGGCCATTAGCCAATATTGATACGCACAGCCGAGCAGCGCTGTAGGAGGCATGCACCATAGGAGCGGGGGAAAAGTGAGTTTTACTGACCGGCCTGAAGGGTTTCACACAGCGGGGCATCCCGAATTGAGGTGCCCGGGGAGGCAAAAACCAAAGCCCGGGATAGTCCAAATCATGGGTTTTGGTGCACTTTAACATGCACAGCAAAGCTCTGACTGGACATGAGCCCAGGCACATGCACCATGGGACCCAAATCACGGGGAAAGGCGTAAAACCCGGGGATTTGTTCTGCTCTAACGTGACTTTCTTGGGTGGTGTTGCTCTCTGGGAGGACATCCTGATTCGGGATGCCCCGCTGCGTGTATTCCCTCAGTTCCTCTGAAAACCCAAGTCGTTCTGGTTCAGAAATAACCTCTCACAAGGTGCGGGCTCTTGATCTATTGATTTCACAGTGTAGCCCCAACTCCCTATTAACTGTAAAGAGAAGAAGGACCAAAAATACTGTCCGTAGATCAGAAACTTCGGTCGCTATATTGGCCTAAAGGCTAAAAATTCCAACCCTATTATTGGTCTTTACTAATATTGTCCCAACTTTTTCCCATTCATATACTAAATAACATAATTATCAAAACCTGTATCTATGTACATATGAAGGGGTTTATTGCTGCAGATCTGCATGTTACACCTCAAAGAGGGACGATATGTAAATGAAGCCACGCCCTCTCATTGAGGGATGGATGAAGCCACGCCCCCTCATTGAGGGATGGATGAAGCCACGCCCCCTCATTGAGGGGTGGATGAAGCCACGCCCCTCATTGAGGGATGGATGAAGCCACGCCCCCTCATTGAGGGATGGATAGGAGATACATTGTAACAGTTACAACAATAGAAACACTTTGAATAGGCAAATGAATAATTTATTGCTGCAGATCTGCATGTTACACCTCAAAGAGGGACAAATGAGAACAATGAGGGACAGGGGGACATGGACTCAAAAGAGGGACAGTCCCTTTAAATCAGGGATACTTGGGAGGTATGATTTAACCCCGTGCACCCTCTCCCCCTTCACACTATCAGGTGTTATAATGAATATGTTGTTGCCCCTTTTGCCCCCTCCATGTGTGGTCCGAGCGGTCGTGCTCCCGCAGGGTCTAATCATTTAATGATATCTAAATCATTAGAAAAAAATCTAACAAAAAAAAAACAAGGTGGAGGCGTTACCTATAGCAACCAGTGACATGGCAGCGTTGCCTATAACAGCCAATCAGATCAGGGCTTATTTATAAAGAGGAAAAAACAAGGCGGAGGCGTTACCTATAGCAACCAGTGATATGGCAGTGTTACCTATAACAGCCAATCAGATCAGGGCCTATTTATAAAGAGGAAAAAACAAGGGGGAGGTGTTACCGATAGCAACCAATGATATGGCAGCGTTACCTTTAACAGCCAATCAGATCAGGGCCTATTTATAAAGAGGAAAAACAAGGTGAAGGCGTTACCTATAGCAACCAATGATACGGCAGCGTTACCTTTAACAGCCAATCAGATCAGGGCCTACTTATAAAGAGGAAAGAACAAGGTGGAGGTGTTACCTATAGCAACCAATGATATGGCAGCGTTACCTATAACAGCCAATCAGATCAGGGGCAATTTATAGAGAAGAAAAAACAAAGTGGAGGCGTTACCTATAGGAACCAATGATATGGCAGCGTTACCTATAACAGCCAATCAGATCAGGGCCAATTTATAGAGCGGAAAAAACAAAGTGGAGGTGTCACCTATAGCAACCAATGATATGGCAGCGTTACCTATAACAGCCAATCAGATCAGGGTCTATTTATAAAGAGGAAAGAACAAGGTGGAAGCGTTACCTATAGCAACCAATGATATGGCAGCGTTGCCTATAACAGCCAATCAGATCAGGGCCAATTTATAAAGAGGAAAGAAAAAGGTGGAGGCGTTACCTATAGCAACCAATTATATGGCAGCGTTACCTATAACAGCCAATCAGACCAGGGCCTATTTATAAAGAGGAAAAAACAAGGCGGAGGCGTTACCTATAGCAACCAATGATATGGCAGCGTTACCTATAACAGCCAATCAGATCAGGGCCTATTTAAAAAGAGGAAAAAACAAGGCGGAGGCGTTACCTATAGCAACCAATGATATGGCAGCGTTACCTATAACAGCCAATCAGATCAGGGCCTATTTATAAAGAGGAAAAACAAGGTGGAGGCGTTACCTATAGCAACCAATGATATGGCAGCGTTACCTATAACAGCCAATCAGATCAGGGCCTATTTATAAAGAGGAAAAACAAGGCGGAGGCGTTACCTATAGCAACCAATGATATGGCAGCGTTACCTATAACAGCCAATAAGATCAGGGCCTATTTATAAAGAGGAAAAACAAGGTGGAGGCGTTACCTATAGCAACCAATGATATGGCAGCGTTACCTTTAACAGCCAATCAGATCAGGGCCTATTTATAAAGAGGAAAGAACAAGGTGGAGGTGTTACCTATAGCAACCAATGATATGGCTGCGTTACCTATAACAGCCAATCAGATCAGGGGCAATTTATAGAGAAGAAAAAACAAAGTGGAGGCGTCACCTATAGGAACCAATGATATGGCAGCGTTACCTATAACAGCCAATCAGATCAGGGTCTATTTATAAAGAGGAAAGAACAAGGTGGAAGCGTTACCTATAGCAACCAATGATATGGCAGCGTTACCTATAGCAGCCAATCAGACCAGGGCCTATTTATAAAGAGGAAAAAACAAGGCGGAGGCGTTACCTATAGCAACCAATGATATGGCAGCGTTACCTATAACAGCCAATCAGATCAGGGCCTATTTAAAAAGAGGAAAAAACAAGGCGGAGGCGTTACCTATAGCAACCAATGATATGGCAGCGTTACCTATAACAGCCAATCAGATCAGGGCCTATTTATAAAGAGGAAAAAACAAGGTGGAGGCATCACCTATAGCAACCAATGATATGGCAGCGTTACCTATAACAGCCAATCAGATCAGGGCCAATTTATAAAGAGGAAAGAAAAAGGTGGAGGCGTTACCTATAGCAACCAATGATATGGCAGCGTTACCTATAACAGCCAATCAGATCAGGGCCTATTTATAAAGAGGAAAAAACAAGGTGGAGGTGTTACCTATAGCAACCAATGATATGGCAGCATTACCTATAACAGCCAATCAGATCAGGGCCTATTTATAAAGAGGAAAAACAAGGTGGAGGCGTAACCTATAGCAACCAATGATATGGCAGCCTTACCTATAACAGCCAATCAGATCAGGGCGTATTTATTAAGGGGAAAAAAACAAGACGGAGGCGTTACCTATAGCAACCAATGATATGGCAGCATTACCAATAGCAGCCAATCAGATCAGGGCCTATTTATAAAGAGGAAAAAACAAGGCGGAGGCGTTACCTATAGCAACCAATGATATGGCAGCGTTACCTATAACAGCCAATCAGATCAGGGCATATTTATAAAGAGGAATAAACAAGGCGGAAGCGTTACCAATAGCAACCAATGATATGGCAGCGTTACCTATAGCAGCCAATCAGATCAGGGCCTATTTATAAAGAGGAAAAAAAAGGAAAAAAGTCTGTTGCCGACCATTAAACCGAACCTTCACCATGATTTATTGAAAAGCCTTATAAAACGATTCCCCAGCATCTAAAATTAATATATTTGAAGTTTTTAGTCACTTATTATTCTTTCCCCCACTGGGCTGCAACTCTGTTCAGGACTTTGTGATATGGGCGCCGCCATCTTGCCTCAGAAGCCTCACATACTGAGGAGAGGAGAGCGGGATAAAGTACAGGGGGCGGAGTTATACCTGTGCTTTGCTCAGACATAGCAGAGCTGGGGTCAGGAAAAGGTCAGCAATCTCAGAATGTAGAGTGACACAGTCAGAAGGCACTTGTGATGTTCCATGAGCCGCCATCTTGGATGTTTAAAGGCTCATAACATGCAGTAGATGTAGGTAGAATGATTTTTTAATGTGGGCAATCTGTATGTACAGGGTGTGGGAAACATATAAGATAGACTCTTATTCAGGGTGAAGGTCCGGATTAATGTGTGCAATCTGTATGTACAGGGTGTGGGAAACATATAATATAGGCTCTTATTCAGGGTGAAGGTCCGGATTAATGTGTGCAATCTGTATGTACAAGGTGTGGGAAACATATAAGATAGGCTCTTATTCAGGGTGAAGTTCCGGATTAATGTGGGCAATCTGTATGTACAGGGTGTGGGAAACATATAAGATAGGCTCTTATTCAGAGTGAAGTTCCGGATTAATGTGGGCAATCTGTATGTACAGGGTGTGGGAAACATATAAGATAGGCTCTTATTCAGGGTGAAGGTCCGGATTAATGTGGACAATCTGTATGTACAGGGTGTGGGAAACATATAAGATAGGCTCTTATTCAGGGTGAAGTTCCGGATTAATGTGGGCAATCTGTATGTACAGGGTGTGGGAAACATATAAGATAGGCTCTTATTCAGGGTGAAGTTCCGGATTAATGTGGGCAATCTGTATGTACAGGGTGTGGGAAACATATAAGATAGGCTCTTATTCAGGGTGAAGGTCCGGATAAATGTGGGCAATCTGTATGTACAGGGTGGGGGAAACATATAAGATAGGCTCTTATTAAGAGTGAGGGTCCGGATTAATGTGAGCAATCTGTATGTACAGGGTGGGGGAAACATATAAGATAGGCTCTTATTTAGGGTGAAGGTCCGGATAAATGTGGGCAATCTGTATGTACAGGGTGGGGGAAACATATAAGATAGGCTCTTATTAAGAGTGAGGGTCCGGATTAATGTGAGCAATCTGTATGTACAGGGTGGAGGAAACATATAAGATAGGCTCTTATTTAGGGTGAAGGTCCGGATAAATGTGGGCAATCTGTATGTACAGGCCTATAAATAGGCCTTGATCTGATTGGCTGTTATAGGTAACGTTGCCATATCATTGGTTGTTATAGGTAACGCCTACGCCTTGTTTTTTCCTCTTTATAAATAGGCCCTGATCTGATTGGCTGTTATAGGTAACGCTGCCATGTCATTGGTTGCTATAGGTGACACCTCCACCTTGTTTTTTCCTCTTTATAAATAGGCCCTGATCTGATTGGCTGTTATAGGTAATGCTGCCATATCATTGGATCCTCAAAGCATATTGGTTGCTATGGGTAACGCCTCCATTTAGTTTTCTCCTATTTATATATAGACCCTGATCTGATTGGTTGCTATGGGTAATGCCACCATTTTCTCTTACTCAAAGCCTATTGGTTGCTATGAGTAACGCCGCCATTTTCTTCAGGGCGACGCTGGAATAAAGACGCCGAGGAAATAAAATGGTGCCTGCAGAGACGTTACAGATCGGCCTCACACATGCCGCTTCCTTGTTTTTTCCTCTTTATAAATAGGCCCTGATCTGATTGGTTGCTATGGGTAACGCCACCATTTTCTCTCAGTTAAAGCCTATTGGTTGCTATGGGTAACACTGCCATATCATTGGTTGCTATAGGCGACGCCTCCGCTTTGTTTTTTCCTCTTTATAAATAGGCCCTGATCTGATTGGTTGCTATGGGTAACGCCACCATTATCTCTCACTTATTTGCTTTATTCTTTATTTTTTTTAACAGTTCCGCACCATCGGGGGCGACACCGGAATAAAGACGCCGAGGATATAAAATGGCGCCTGCAGTGACGTTACAGACGCTTCCCAGCACCAGTGACATTAATATAAAGGGGCGCAATAAAGCCGCCATGACAGACGCCGACGGCCCGTCGCCATCCTCCTCCTCCTCAGCGGGCGGCGGCGGCGACTTAGTTATAATAATAACAGGAACGAGAAGAATTTCTAATCATCATGCGGATCCGGGAAGTCATGTCAGGGGAAGGTGAGAGCGCCATTACTGGCCACATAGACAATGTAATGGGCTAATAAATCCCCCTCCGATGGCCCAATGAGATGGAGGAGGCCATGACGGACGAGAGGAGGCATCCAGGCCGCAACAATGGCGCTGTACACTGAGGCTGGGATAATGATGAATCAGACGCTACATGGCGCTATCCCAGTCGCTAAACAAATTCTGCTTGATAAATGTGTAATTGTTGCCGTGTCCGGCGTTCACCAGTCGCTACCTGTCGCTACCTCTCATTAACAAGGTACTACCTGACGCTATCCCTTCATAAATAAGGGCCTATATATATTTAGTATATAGTATATAGCTACTGGTGAACTGCAAGCTCCAGCATGGCCTGACCGCAGAGGCCTAATGCATACCTACTAACTTTTCAAGGTGGGAAAGAGGGACGCTTGTTAAATTAGGCCACGCACCCTCATTGAGTTACAGATGAAGCCACGCCCCCTTATTGGGGAATGAACGAAGCCACGCCCCCTCATTAAGGGATGGATGAAGCCACGTCCCCTCATTGAGGGATGGATGAAGCCACACCCCCTCATTGAGGGATGGATGAAGCCACGCCCCCTCATTGAGGGATGGGTGAAGCCACCCCCCTCATTAAGGGATGGATGAAGCCACGCCCCTTCATTGAGGGATGGATGAAGCCACGCCCCCTCATTGAGGGATGGATGAAGCCACGCCCCCTCATTGAGGGATGGATAGGAGACACATTGTAACAGTTACAACAATAGAAACACTTTGAATAGACAAATGAATCATTTATTGCTGCAGATCTGCATGTTACACCTCAAAGAGGGACAATATGTAAATGAAGCCACGCCCCCTCATTGAGGGATGGATAGGAGATACATTGTAACAGTTTACATAGTTACATAGTTAATACGGTTGAAAAAAGACATATGTCCATCAAGTTCAACCAAGGGTTTGGGGTTGGGGAAGTTATTTTCTATTTTATAGGGGAAGCTATTTATTTTATTTTTTGTTTTATTTTTTTTTTTTTTTTACTGATAACCGCTAATAGTAACTATTAATGTTTTTTTTTTTCGTCTAAATGAGCATCTAATCCATTTTTTGAAGCTGTCAAAACAATATACACACTTATATAATATAAAATAATATAATATAAACACTTTGAATAGGCAAATTAATAATTTATTGCTGCAGATCTGCATGTTACACCTCAAAGAGGGACAATATGTAAATGAAGCCACGCCCTTCCAATTGAGGGATGGATGAAGTCACGCCTCCTCACTGAGGGATGGATGAAGTCACGCCCCCTTATTGAGGGATGGATAGGAGATAGGATGTAACAGTTAAAACAATATAAACACTTGAAATGAATCATTTATTGCTGCAGATCTGCATGTTACACCTCAAAGAGGGACAAATGAGAACGAGGGACGGGGGACATGGACTCAAAAGAGGGACAGTCTCTCCAAATCAGGGACACTTGACAGGTATGCTAAAGAGGAGAAGAGAAGGTTCGCGCCTTTCCCTGTCTTCCAATAACAAAGGTTACATTCGTCCGTCTTCAAGCGCGCCATTGTCATTCCCGTGACGGGCAGCCGGGGTCAAGCCTGGAAAATTCTCCTTCTCATCAGAGGGACCATTTATTACGCCGAGATCCACCCCTCCCCCATACATAATGGAGACACACGCTGTAAAAACGTAACGATCAGAAAGTCTCAAATCGTCATTTTTCTTCGAGCCTCCTGAAACGCACGCGGCTTTCTAGCGGACTTGGAACAAGTCGATAGAACAAGCCGATCCCTCCTCCCCGTGCGTTTTGCTTCATCATAAGGCAACTTACATTTCCTGATGGAAACGATACAGAGAGAAAAAAATAATAAAAATCGATAAACAAAACAGTAATTACTCCATGCGACTTCCAATCATCTATTTATTACACCGGTCGGGAGGCGGCGGGAACCTTCTCCGGTTTCAGAGATATTAGCTGGGATACATCTGGGCCGATAGATTTCCCAGGATGCCCAGGCGGTAATCGTTACCTCCTGTGACCGCGTTTCGCCATCCAGCGAAATTCATCCCGCGCTCAGATCATTTGGCAGCGGCCGATGGTTGGACGACGGTCAATGCGACAGCTGCTCTTCAATGGGGTTGAGCTGGGCTCGAAGTTTAAAATGGTCTCTGGAGTCCTAAAACCCAGCTTGACGCTCATCGTCCAGCAGCGCTGCGGCCAATTTGGACCGGGGCTGTCTAAAAATCCATCTCACGCGAGACAGTCGGGCTCAATACGTATTCTCTCCTAAAACGACCCTGTGGCGAAACCCGAACCTAGTGGCCCCGGCTGAGGTCACTGTTTCGTTAACACAGGGGCCCCTTCACTATCACCAGTGAACAAAACCCGTCCAGCCCGTATGATTGACTGGCGCCATTTAAAACAGGCCCTGTCTATTAGTGGGTCTATCTAAGGTCAGAAGCCAGCCTGGTGGCGTGTAATATAACCCAGACAAAGTGAAAGTGTGGATCAAGATACAGAACAGCCCAAGATTAAGTTATATATTTAATCACTTTAAGAGCATACTAGACAATATATATATATATATATATATATATATATATATATATTCTGCTAGGTACTAGGTTCTCTTCAGCACAGCTTAGCCATTAGCAAAGCCAATAGGGAGCAGAGTGAACGTGTGGATCATGATACAGAACAGACCAAGATTAAGTTATATATTTAATCACTTTAAGAGCACACTAGACAATATATATATATATAAATATATATATAAATTTGGCTAGGAACTAGGCTCCCTTCGGCGCCGCTCGGCTGCTTAGCTGTCAGCGAAGCCGAAGGGGAGCCGAGTGAAAGGGTGGATCAAGATACAGAACAGCCCAAGATTAAGTATTATATTTAATCACTTTAAGAGCACACTAGACAAAATATATATATATATATATATATATATATATATATATATATATATATATATATACTCGGCTAGGCACTAGGCTCTCCTTGGCGCTGCTCAGCTGCTTAACTGCCAGTGAAGCCGAAAGGGAGCCGAGTGAAAGTGTGGATCAAGATACAGAACAGCCCAAGATTAAATTATATATTTTATTACTTTAAGAGCAGACTAGACAAACTATATATATATATACTCTGCTAGGCACTGGGTTTCCTTTGGCGCTGCTCAACTGCCAGCGAAGCCGAAAAGGAGCCACGTGAAAGTGTGGATCAAGATACAGAACAGCCCAAGATTAAGTTAATCACTTTAAGAGCACACTAGACAAACTATATATATATATATATATATATATATATATATTATTAATATTATTATTATTGTTTATTTATATAGCGCCATCAACTTCGGTAGCGCTTTACAAGGTATGATTACAGACAGGGTAAAACATAGTACAGAGAACAATACAAAATTAGATGCCACAGGGTTAGACAGTCAGGAAGGCAAGAGAGGAGAGAAGAGAGATTCGGGCCAAAGAGGTAGATCTGAGTGTCGTCTGCATAAAAGTGATATTGGAAGCCTAGCGAGGTTATTAGTTGCCTGAGACCAGAAATGTATATTGAAATATATATATATATATATATATATATATATATATATATATAGTGAAGGGTGAAGGTCCGGATTACTATGGACAATCTGTATGTTACAGGGGGGGGAAACATACAAGATAGGCTCTTATTCAGGGTGAAGGTCTGGATTAATGTGAGCAATCTGTATGTACAGGGTGTGGGAAACATATAAGATAGACTCTTATTCAGGGTGAGGGTCCGGATTAATGTGAGCAATCTGTATGTACAGGGTGTGGGAAACATATACGATAGGCTCTTATTCATGGTGAAGGTCTGGATTAATGTGAGGAATCTGTATGTTCAGGGGGTAAACATACAAGATAGGCTCTTATTCAGAGTGAAGGTCTGGATTAATGTGGGCAATCTGTATATACAAGGGGGGGGGGCATACAAGATAGGCTTTTATAGCTTTAACCAATTGAAGAAACACAGAGCTAACTAAAATGTCTTTTCATAAGGCTTTAAAGTGTCCAGTTGCGGCGTCCCACAGTGCATACATCCGGTGAGCACAAGTGTAACCGCCACCAGTAAGCTTATACTCTTACCAGATGTTCATTAGAAATGGCATTCAAAGAGAAAACACACAGGTCTCCCGCAATAGATCAATCCTCCATAGATGCAGCACCGATTCGATCCCAAAACGATCAGACCCCAAACTCAGGTCTTCTTAGAACTTATGTGCAGCTCATAGATAAGTTACTGAAGGTAGGACTCAATCCCTGGATAGTTCAGTGGATTTCCAGTTGGCTGAGGGATCGGTATCAGAGTGTGGTTGTAAATGGCGAGCAATCTGAACAAAGGCGAGTTACAAGTGGTGTGCCGCAAGGCTCTGTCCTGGGCCCCATTCTTTTTAATATATTTGTAAGTGACATAGGAGAAGGCTTGGTAGGTGCAGTTTGTCTGTTTGCTGATGATACAAAGGTTAGTAATAGGGTGGATATTCCGGGAGGTGTCTGCAACATGGAAAATGATTTAGCTTTACTGGATAGATGGTCAAAACTGTGGAAACTAGAGTTTAATGTCTCTAAATGTAAAATCCTGCACTTGGGTAGAAGGAATCCCGGCTCTGAGCTCGAGGCATCACCAGTAGGAAGAGGGAGGTTGTGATGCCGCTGTATAGAGCCCTGGTGAGGCCACAGCTAGAATACTGTGTGCAGTTCTGGAGACCTCCCCTGCAAAAATACATTATTCAAATAGAACGTGTCCAAAGGCCGGCAACAAAAATGGTGGAAGGACTTAAACTTAAAACTTATCAGGAGAGACTTAAAGAACTTAATTTATACAGTCTGGAGGAAAGAAGGGAGAGAGGACATGATGGAGACCTTTATATATGTGACAGGAGGGAATAAGGTTCAGGAGGGAAGTGTTTTTAAGAAGAAGCTTAATGATAGAACAAGAGGCCCAACCTGAAGCTAGTCGGGGGGAAGATCAGGAGCAATGTTAGAAAATATTATTTTACAGAAAGAGTAGTAGATGCCAGGAACAAACTTCCAGCAGAGGTAGTTGAAAAATCAACAGTCACTGAATTTAAACATACCTGGGATAAGCACACATCTATCCTAAGATAAAGAGAACATACAGTATACACATAAGATACAGAGAACATACAGTATACACATAAGATAAAGATAACATACAGTATACACATAAGATACAGAGAACATACAGTATACACATAAGATAAAGATAACATACAGTATACACATAAGATACAGAGAACATACAGTATACACATAAGATAAAGATAACATACAGTATACACATAAGATACAGAGAACATACAGTATATACATAAGATACAGAGAACATACAGTATATACATAAGATACAGAGAGCATACAGTATACACATAAGATAAAGATAACATACAGTATACACATAAGATACAGAGAACATACAGTATATACATAAGATACAGAGAACATACAGTATATACATAAGATACAGAGAGCATACAGTATACACATAAGATACAGAGAACATACAGTATATACATAAGATACAGAGAACATACAGTATACACATAAGATACAGAGAACATACAGTATACACATAAGATACAGAGAACATACAGTATATACATAAGATACAGAGAACATACATTATATACATAAGATACAGAGAACATACAGTATACACATAAGGGCAGACTAGATGGAGCGTATGCTCTCCTTCTGCCGTCAACCTTCTATGTTTCTATGTTTCTATGTTTCATATTCTGTTAACAAATAGGAGCATTTTTGAAATTATTAGGAAACAGAGGAGCCCGGTGCCCCCTGCGGTGAGAGTCACGGTTTTATCCTCTAACTTGGAAATATTATGCTTGTTTTTTATTTCCCTTGTGAGTGCATTCATTTACCCTTTTAAGCTATTAAATTGAGTTTTAGCATTATTGCACTATTTTGTGTTCTTTTGCTCTTCTAACATGTATACCATGATGTGGGATTAAACTATTATCCCTATTGAGCATATATCTACATAACCCCTAAGAAGACCTGAGTTTGGGGTTTGATCGTTTTGGGATCGAATCGGTGCTGCATCTATGGAGGATTGATCTATTGCGGGAGACCTGTGTGTTTTCTCTTCGAATGCCATTTCTAATGAACATCCGGTAAGAGTATGAGCTTACTGGTGGCGGTTACACTTGCGCTCACCGGATGTATGCACTGTGGGACGCCGCAACTGGACACTTTAAAGCCTTATGAAAAGACATTTTAGTTAGCTCTGTGTTTCTTCAATTGTTTACTATACCTTGTGGAGTTGGGACTTCCGCACACGTTGAGCTTTTATTTTATTGGATTTTAAAGTGGATAATTTTTGAAGCGCGGTATTATATAGATCAGTTTGCTGGTTCTATTTAGGGATGAGCGAACCGGTTCGGACGAACCGGAATTCGCTCCGAATTTCAGGGAAAATTCGATTCGGCACGAACCTGAATTTTTTTGGGTTCGTGCCGATCGAATTTTCCCTGAAATTAAAAAAAAAATATGCCGGCATGGTGGGAGCGGGCAGGCCGGCTACGCAGTCAGCTGTCATCAGAGGACGCCGGTCTGCCCGCTCCCACCATGCCGCTATTTTTTTTTTCAGATGAGCGATTCGTGAAAGTTCGATTCGGGCGAACCCGAATTTCTTGGGGAAATTCGTCGAATCGCCCGAATCGAACTTTCAAGAAGTTCGCTCATCTCTAGTTCTATTCTCTATTCTTTTCCTCTTATAGCTTTAATGTGGTTCCTGCAGGAAGATACAGAAAATGTAGAGCCTGCTGGAACATTTCTGGTCTGAGTGGATATAAATTGTCGGCTAGCCGGGACGCCCGCGCTCTCTTTTGCGGGGAAGGCCGGCCCTCCGTTCAGAAAACTGTGATAAAATTTTAAAAACCCCAAAGCGGAGCAGAGGGGGGCCA
This sequence comes from Gastrophryne carolinensis, assembly GCA_027917425.1. Lineage (NCBI taxonomy): Eukaryota > Metazoa > Chordata > Amphibia > Anura > Microhylidae > Gastrophryne > Gastrophryne carolinensis. Next base: position 4,138,738 of record CM051242.1, read on the forward strand.
TCACTTCACCCGGAGGAAGCCGGGATGTGATATTATTTTTGAAAAGCCGACAGCCGGCGATCTCTGCGCTTGACACTCGCGGCCCCGCTGTTTTATTGGAAGAGAAGCCGCGGCAGCGTCGCCGCCAATCCTACAGAAAAATCATTTCTGCTCTGGCCACCTCTGAGCCTGATGGGAATGTACAGAATGTACGAGATGAGAGGGACCGAGCGTCTGTGTCGCCATGTTCTCTGTCACACTTGGGTTGGTGGTGGGGGGGGGGGAGTACTAACCATAGGGGACAATGGCACCGAAGAAGACGAGACGCGTTCTATTATCTGAAACAGATTAAGGCCATGTGAGCGCAGCCGTATCCGGCGCCGAGCACTCCCCGCCGTGTTTTGTTAAGAAACGCGAAAAAAAAAATCAGGTGAGAGACGAGAGAACAGGCGTTCGTCCTAATGGCTCTGCTCTTAGGAACGTGTTCGCGGCAGAGAGATGGCGAGAAGAAGGTGTCAGGCGGACATCAAGAAATGACGCGCCGGGATTTAGATAAAGATTTGGCGCCCACAGCGCCAGTATTACCAATAACCAGTGTGCAGGAATCTGGCTAAACCAAACAATCCAAAGAAATCAAATAGGGGCGACCCAGTCACCGCCCTGAAAATGGCAGAAACAAAACACAGCACCACTGTACAGTTCTACCATCCAAATACTTTTAATTAGCAAGATGATCCCGCACAGCTCGGAAATTAAGAAATATGGCGCTGGCTAATAAGAAAGCCCCCGTGGGGCATAACACAGTGTGCAATACCTGAGACAAGTGGGTTGCCAGTACAGTCCACATATACTTGCTAAAAAAGAGGGCCGCACTACATAGGAATATTCAAAGGGCCTTATTTATCAAGGAATAGCGACAGATAGCGACAGATAGCGACTGGGGAGCCGGCCAGTAAAGCCAGGTACCACAACTAGAACGCCGGCTCCCCTCCACAATCACACATTTATCAAGCCGATCCTGCTTAGCGACTGAGATAGCGCCACCTAGCAACTCATTCATCATTATCCCGGCCTCATCCCACATCATCATCCAACATCCTTGAACAGCGACAGGTATGACCTCTCGCTACCTGGCGCTCTCCAATGCATTTCAATGGCAGAATGTATTTTAATTAATAATTATTTTTTAATATTTTTTTTTTTTTTTTAATTTCCAAAAAAAAATCTGTGAACACTTCTTCCTTTGAAAATGTATTTTTTGGGGATTTAAAAAAAACATTTTTTTTTTTTGCAGAATTGATATTACAGGTCTGATTTTCAACTATTCAGGTTTGAATATTATTTCAAAATCATTCCATTTTTTTTTTTTGGGTGGTTTGGGGGTTAAAAAACTACTTTTAACACATCGCCTACTGCGCTCTGGGATTTAAACATGCATTTCACAGCGCTAGGAATTTTTAAGGCTGATTTTTTAATGAATATGGAGGGTGCCGGTCGCTATGTCCAGTCGCTATCATGCGCTCCCATACAACAGCGAACCTGTCAAATAGCGACTCAGCATCTTGTATTCAACATTACGGCACACCGACTGAGTCGCTATCATCCACCGAACAATGGCCAAGCACAGCGACTACTAGCGGTCGCTGTCAAAATACCGCTACAGTCGCTCAATCTGTTGCTATCTGTCGCTATTAATGAATCAGCCTCAAAGAATTACATTTAGGGCCTTATTCATGAAGGGATAGCGCCAGGTAGTGCCTGTACAGCGCCAGGTAGCGGCAGGTGAACGCGGGACACGGCAGCAATTACACATTTATGAAGCCGAATCTGGTGAGCGACTGGAACAACGCCATGTAGCGTCCGATTCATCATCATCCCAGGCTCAGCGTACAGCGCCGGCGTTCAGCCTTGCAGAGCGCCACGTCTTACCTGTCGCTACCTGGCGCTCTCCCATACATTTCTATGGACGATCCTTAAATCCCTTTCCTGATCCCAATTTTTTTTTCCCCCAAAAAACCCACAAACCTTCTGACATGTATTCTGGGCAAGAAAATGACATTTTTGGAAACTTTTTGTATTAATAATATTTTTATGCAGAATTGTCATTACAGGTCTGGTATTAAAGTGTTCATGTCACAATGTAATTCCATATCTTTTCGCGTTGTTACTAGTGGATACATGTTCAAAAACAGCCTTTAATCACACAGCCTCTGGCGCTATGGGCTACGATTACATGACTTTGAGCACCGGCGATGTCTGTGGCTGTTTTTTTGATGAATGTGGTGTTAGTCAGTCACACTGAGCTGGCATTACGGTTCGCTCACATGCAGCGTAGTATAGCCACTCACATATCATATTCATCAATGCCGGACAGCGACTGAGGCGCTCTGAAACAAAGATCCATGGCCGAGCACAGCGACTACTAGCGGGCGCTCTGAAATCCGCTCTACAGATGCTCATCTGTCGCTACCTGGCGTTAGTAATGAATCAGCCTGCCAACCTTTATTATAGAAAACAAGGACAAATTAAAAACAATTACAAACTACAAATCGCGGATGAGGAGATGGACCACTAAAGGCTTTATTCATCAAGGGATAGCAACAGGTCGCGCCTTGTAAGCAACAGGTAGCGTCAGGTGAACGCCGGGCGCTGTACGCAATACCACATTTATGAATGCAATTCTGGCGAGCGCCTCTTACAGCGACACGTAGCGACCAATTCATCATCACAGATGGCTCTGCGGATCCCGGCGGCGCTCTGGCTTCCAGAGAGCCTGGTATTACCTGTCGCTACCTGTCGCTCTCCCATACATTTCAATGGATGTTACTTTTCTTCTCTTTAAACTGGGTTTTATTTTTTCATTTTTTTTTTATTATTGTCAAATCATTTTGTGACGTCTCCTGGCCTATAAAAAGTCATTTTTGAAAACTTTTTGGATTTTTAATATTTTTGTGTAGAATTGTCATTGCAGGTCTGGTATTAAAGTGTTAATGTCACAATATTGTAACAATGTCATTCCATTATTATTATTATTATTAATATTATTATTATTGTTTATTTATATAGCGCCATCATCTTCCGCTATATATATGTGTTTTCGCTTTGTTACTGGTGGATTTGTGTTCAAAAACAGACTTTAATCACACAGCGTCTGGCGCTCTGGGCTACAACGACCCGATTTTGAGCGCCGGCGCTGTGTGAGTTTTTTTGATGAATATGGTGTGAGTCGGTCGCACTAATGCAGTCGCTAACGTTCGCTCCCATACAGCGCTGTACTGGTGTTAGAGCGACTCACATACAACATATTCATCAATGCCGCCCAGCGACTGAGACGCTCTGTAACAGCGAACCGTGGCCGAGCACAGCGACTGCTAGCGGTTGCTCTAAGCGCCTCGCTACAGATGCTCATCTGTCGCTACCTGGCGCTAGTCATGAATCAGCCTGTTAACCTTTATTATAGAGAATGTCACATAAGCATGTAAACATTGAAAACAGGGACAAATTAAAAACAATTAAACACTACAAATCGCGGATGAGGAGATGGACCACTTAGCAATAAGCTCTAATTATTGTATTTGAGTTCGAAAGGCTACTTTCATGGTGTATAAAATGACATAGTACCGATACACAAGACTAGAGAAACAGTGCAAAAGAGCAATAGTGCAAAAAGAAACAAGGCTCCCTATTCACTATAGAGATGCCATAATAAGAAAGTGCTTTATAGATTACTAATGGCTAAAGTGCATACACCACGAGATGCCAATACAAACTAATAGATAATATATCACCAAATGGAAGAGGCTGGGTCCACGGCATCAGCCCGCTACTGACACCGATGCGTTGCGGAAAAGTCCCAGGATCCTGACGAAGTGGTGGGACTTTACCGCCACGCAACGCGTCGCTGTCGGTAGCAGGCTGATGACTTGGACCTAGCCTCTTCCATTTGGTGATATATTATCTATTAGTTTGTACTGGCATCTCGTGGTGTATGCACTTTAGCCATTAGCATGAAGAACCCTTGTGTTGGGCCCAGTACAACTCACCTCTTCCTGGTCCAGTGGCGCATACGTGGGCTCATGTCCAATCAGAGCCCTTTGACTCCGAATGGCAGCCATATCTGAATGGCCTGCGCACAGCAGGAGGATGCAGAGGATGTGGCCACTATCGCTCCCCATTGTAAATAATCAGAACGACATATGGATTCAACGAGAGCCTGTGCATGCGCCTGGGTTTTGGTTCTTTCATGGGGGCATCCAGGTTTGGGATGCGGCGCTGTATCACACCCCCCAGAAACTCACCTTTCCCTGGTCCCACAGTGCATGCAGGAGCTCTCATCCGATTAGCGCTTTCTGCTGTGCGTTTTAAAGTGGACCAAAACCCAGGATTTTGGTTGAATTTTTCTGTGTTTTTGGGGATTAAGTCCACCAGCAGCGCCGGCTTATAATGTGAACTTGGGGCATCCCGAACCTCGATCCACTATGGTGAGCCCCCCAAGATCTAAGGGGTCACTCAGCTCACCGTGAGCACAGTCGGGCCTCCCTGGCCTCCCTCTGTAGCTGAGGCTGCGGGCGGGCATCCATGGCCTCCCTCTGTAGCTGAGGCTGTGGGCTGGCATCCCCGGCCTCCCTCTGTAGCTGAGGCTGCGGGCGGGCATCCATGGCCCCCCTCTGTAGCTGAGGCTGCGGGTGGGCCTCCCTGGCCTCCCTCTGTAGCTGAGGCTGCGGGCGGGCATCCATGGCCCCCCTCTGTAGCTGAGGCTGCGGGTGGGCCTCCCCGGCCTCCCTCTGTAGCTGAGGCTGCGGGTGGGCCTCCCCGGCCTCCTTCTGTAGCTGAGGCTGCGGGCGGGCATCCATGGCCGCCCTCTGTAGCTGAGGCTGCGGGCGGGGCCTCCCCGGCCTCCCTCTGTAGCTGAGGCTGCGGGTGGGCCTCCCCGGCCTCCCTCTGTAGCTGAGGCTGCGGGCGGGCCTCCCCGGCCTCCCTCTGTAGCTGAGGCTGGGGGCGGGCCTCCCCGGCCTCCCTCTGTAGCTGAGGCTGGGGGCGGGCCTCCCCGGCCTCCCTCTGTAGCTGAGGCTGCGGGCGGGCCTCCCCGGCCTCCCTCTGTAGCTGAGGCTGCGGGCGGGCCTCCCCGGCCTCCCTCTGTAGCTGAGGCTGGGGGCGGGCCTCCCCGGCCTCCCTCTGTAGCTGAGGCTGCGGGCGGGCCTCCCCGGCCTCCCTCTGTAGCTGAGGCTGCGGGCCTTCCCGGCCTCCCTCTGTAGCTGAGGCTGCGGCGGGCCTCCCTGGCCTCCCTGGCCTCCCTCTGTAGCTGAGGCTGCGGGCGGGCCTCCCCGGCCTCCCTCTGTAGCTGAGGCTGCGGGTGGGCCACCCTGGCTTCCCTCTGTAGCTGAGGCTGCGGGTGGGCCTCCCCGGCCTCCCTCTGTAGCTGAGGCTGCAGACAGGCCTCCCCGGCCTCCCTCTGTAGCTGAGGCTGCGGGTGGGCCACCCTGGCTTCCCTCTGTAGCTGAGGCTGCGGGTGGGCCTCCCCGGCTTCCCTCTGTAGCTGAGGCTGCGGGTGGGCCTCCCCGGCTTCCCTTTGTAGCTGAGGCTGCAGGCGGGCCACCCCGGCCTCCACGTGACATCAGCGTCTCCGAGCGCGCTGATTGGACAAGCGGTCGCACATACTCCGTAGGACCGGGAAGAGGTACCTTGGCATCAGCAACCTGGGGGGTTTCACGGGGCGGGGCATCCACGATCGACGTGATCCGGGGCAAAGGACCTAAACCCAGGATAATCAAAATACTGTGTGTTGTTCCTCTTTAAATATACACACTGTTTATTTGAAAAGAACATCTCCCGTCATGGCGGCACCCGGCTGATGTGAAACACCTGTGTTTCTGGGGGCCGCTCCGTCTTGGCTGCGGCTGAATGTTCTAGAAGGAGCGCATTTCCTCAGTACGGTTTTCGAGCTCCGGAGCGTGTGATTTATGCGATGCTGGAAATACAGATAGCGGCTTATGTATTTTTATGAGATAAATCTCGTAGTGTCACAGAGGCCTCCTCACCCCCCGGCGCCCGATTGGGCTCCCCTGTAGGGCTGCGCGATACAAGGAATACATATCTGGATCCTTAAAAATGTCCTCATATGTTTTTATCTTTAACATCCTGTGACTTTTTGTACCAAAATCCGCCCCCCCGCCCCCCCGCCCCCCCACCCCGCAACTGGTGGCTGTGCTACTCTGTCCAGTCTCCTATCAAGCGACTTGGCCTAGAAGACATGGACCGAGTGTTTTAGCTGAAATGTGGGCCCCAAAAATTATTTTGTTTGGTGGCTCCAAGAATGATTTCCTCTGGTGGTGGCCCCAAGAATGATTTCCTCTGGTGACCCCAATAATGATTTCCTCTGGTGACCCCAAGAATGATTTCCTCTGGTGACCCCAAGAATGATTTCCTCTGGTGACCCCAAGAATGATTTCCTCTGGTGGCCACAAGAATGATTTCCTCTGGTGGCTCCAAGAATGATTTCCTCTGGTGGCCCCAAGAATGATTTCCTCTGGTGGCTCCAAGAATGATTTCCTCTGGTGGCTCCAAGAATGATTTCCTCTGGTGGCCCCAAGAATGATTTCCTCTGGTGACCCCAAGAATGATTTCCTCTGGTGACCCCAAGAATGATTTCCTCTGGTGGCCCCAAGAATGATTTCCTCTGGTGGCCACAAGAATGATTTCCTCTGGTGGCTCCAAGAATGATTTCCTCTGGTGGCTCCAAGAATGATTTCCTCTGGTGACCCCAAGAATGATTTCCTCTGGTGACCCCAAGAATGATTTCCTCTGGTGGCCCCAAGAATGATTTCCTCTGGTGGCCCCAAGAATGATTTCCTCTGGTGACCCCAGGAATGATTTCCTCTGGTGACCCCAAGAATGATTTCCTCTGGTGACCCCAAGAATGATTTCCTCTGGTGGCTCCAAGAATGATTTCCTCTGGTGACCCCAAGAATGATTTCCTCTGGTGGCCCCAAGAATGATTTCCTCTGGTGACCCCAAGAATGATTTCCTCTGGTGGCCCCAAGAATGATTTCCTCTGGTGGCCCCAAGAATGATTTCCTCTGGTGGCCCCAAAAATGATTTCCTCTGCTGGCCCCAAGAATGATTTCCTCTGGTGGGCCCAAGAATGATTTCCTCTGGTGACCCCCAAGAATGATTCCCTCTGGTGACCCCAAGAATGATTCCCTCTGGTGACCCCAATAATGATTTCCTCTGGTGACCCCAAGAATGATTTCCTCTGGTGACCCCAAGAATGATTTCCTCTGGTGACCCCAAGAATGATTTCCTCTGGTGGCTTGAGAATTATTTCCTCTGGTGGCCCCAAAACTATTTCCTCTGGTGGCTCCAAGAATTATTTCCTCTGGTGGCCCCAATAATGATTCCCTCTGGTGACCCCAAGAATGATTTCCTCTGGTGACCCCAAGGATGATTTCCTCTGGTGACCCCAAGGATGATTTCCTCTGCTGACCCCCAAGAATGATTTCCTCTGGTGACACCAAGAATGATTTCCTCTGGTGACCCCAAGAATGATTTCCTCTGGTGACCCCAAGAATGATTTCCTCTGGTGACACCAGGAATGATTTCCTCTGGTGACCACAAGAATGATTTCCTCTGGTGGCCCCAAGAATGATTTCCTCTGTGGCCCCAAGAATGATTTCCTCTGGTGACCCCAAGAATGATTTCCTCTGGTGGCCCCAAAAATGATTACCTCTGCTGGCTCCAAGAATGATTTCCTCTGGTGGGCCCAAGAATGATTTCCTCTAGTGACCCCCAAGAATGATTTCCACTGGTGACTCCAAGAATGATTCCCTCTGGTGACCCCAAGAATGATTCCCTCTGGTGACCCCAAGAATGATTCCCTCTGGTGACCCCAAGAATGATTCCCTCTGGTGACCCCAAGAATGATTCCCTCTGGTGACCCCAAGAATAATTTCCTCTGGTGACCCCAAGAATGATTTCCTCTAGTGGCTCCAAGAATGATTCCCTCTGGTGACCCCAAGAATGATTCCCTCTGGTGACCCCAAGAATGATTTCCTCTGGTGACCCCAAGAATGATTTCCTCTGGTGACCCCAAGAATGATTCCCTCTGGTGGCCCCAAGAATGATTTCCTCTGGTGGCCCCAAGAATGATTTCCTCTGGTGACCCCAATAATGATTTCCTCTGGTGACCCCAAGAATTATTTCCTCTGGTGACCCCCAAGAATGATTTCCTCTGGTGGCCCCAAGAATGATTTCCTCTGATGACCCCCAAGAATGATTTCCTCTGGTGACCCCCAAGAATGATTTCCTCTGGTGACCCCCAAGAATGATTTCCTCTGGGCCCAGAGGTGGGATTCAGTATTTCCCCCCCGGTTCTGCAGAACCAGTTGTTACATTCTCGGAGAACTGGCATAAATACGTTATACAATCTCTTAATCTTGCTTAGGATGCTCCAGTCTGACACGGTATCTCTATAAGCATCTTCAGGCTCTTGTCCAATAGGGATGCAGCGGATGATGATGTCATAGACAGATGACACTTTGTAACAGGGTCACATCAGGAAATAATGAAGTATTGTATGTAACTCGTATGAGGGCAGCAGCAGCTACAATAGCCTGAAATGCGATAGTATGGGAACAATTATCTCTCCACAAAGAAGAACTAGAAAGCAAGGTCACCGGAGCTTTGAAAATGGGCGCAGGAGCCGCGCGCCACCTGTACGAAATGCGGGGCACTAACTGCTAAAAAATGTGAAAGCCGCAGGAAGTAGTAATGGAGAATGGACTCCATTACAGATACATGAACTAGCTGGCCTCTATGCCCCTGAGCTGCCAGGCTCTCATCCTGGTCTATAAACTAGCTGGCCTCTATGCTCCTGAGGCTGCATGACTCTCATCCTGGTCCATGAACTAGATGCCCCCTATGCCCCTGAGGCTGCCAGGATCTCATCCTGGTCTGTGGACTAGCTGGCCTCTATGCCCTTAAGGCTGCCAGGCTCTCATCCTGGTCCATGGACTAGCTGGCCTCTATGCCCCTGAGGCTGCCAGGCTCTCATTCCTGATTCATGGACTAGCTGGCCTCTATGCTCCTGAGGCTGCCAGACTCTCATCCTGGTTCCTGAATTAGATGCCCCCTATGCCCTTAAGGCTGCCGGGCTCTCATCCTGGTCTATGAACTAGCTGGCCTCTATTTCCCCAAAGCTGCTAGGCTCTCATCTTGGTTCATGGACTAGCTGGTCTCTATGCCCCTGAGGCTGCTACGCTCTCGTCCTGGTTCATGGACTAGCTGGCCTCTATGCCTCTGAGTCTGCCAGGCTCTCATCCTGGTCGATGGACTAGCTGGCCTCTATTTCCCCAAAGCTGCTAGGCTCTCATCTTGGTTCCTGGACTAGCTGGTCTCTATGCCCCTGAAGCTGCTAGGCTCTCATCCTGGTCCATGGACTAGCTGTCCTCTATGCCCCTGAGGCTGCCAGGCTCTCATCCTGGTTCATGGACTAGCTGGCCTCTATGCCCCTGAAGCTGCTAGGCTCTCATCCTGGTCCATGGACTAGCTGTCCTCTATGCCCCTGAGGCTGCCAGGCTCTCTTCCTGGTTCATGGACTAGCTGGTCTCTATGCCCCTGAGGCTGCCAGGCTCTATTCCTGGCTCATGGACTAGCTGGCCTCTATTTCCTGAGGCCAGCAGGCTCTCATCCTGGTCCATGGACAAGCTGTCCTCTATGCCCCTGAGTCTGCCAGGCTCTCACCCTAGTCCATGGACTAGCTGGCCTCTATGCCCCTGAGGCTGCCAGGCTCTCACCCTAGTCCATGGACTAGCTGGCCTCTATGCCCCTGAGGCTGCCAGGCTCTCATCCTGGTCCATGGAATAGCTGGCCTCTATTCCACTGAGGCCACCAGGCTCTCATCCTGGTCCATGGACAAGCTGTCCTCTATGCCCCTGAGTCTGCCAGGCTCTCATCCTGGTCCATGGACAAGCTGTCCTCTATGCCCCTGAGTCTGCCAGGCTCTCATCCTGGTCCATGGACTAGCTGGCATCTATGCCCCTGAGGCCGCCAGGCTCTCATCCTGGTCCATGGACTAGCTGTCCTCTATGTCCCTGAGGCTGCCAGGCTCTCATCCTGGTCCATGGACTAGCTGGCCTCTATGCCCCTTAGACTGCCAGGCTGTCATCCTGGTCGATGGACTAGTTGGTCTCTATGCCCCTAAGGCTGCCAGGCTCTCATCCTGGTCCATGGACTAGCTGACCTCTATGCCCCTGAGGTTGCCAGGCTCTCATCCTGGTCCATGGACTAGCTAGCCTCTATACCCCTGAGGCTGCCAGGCTCTCATCCTGGTCTATAAACTAGCTGGCCTCTAGTCCCCTGAGGTTGCCAGGCTCTCATCCTGGTCCATGGAATAGCTGGCCTCTATTCCCCTGAGGCTGCCAGGCTCTCATCCTGGTCCATGGACTAGCTGGCCTCTATGCCCTTGAGGCTGCCAGGCTCTCATCCTGGTCCATGGACTAGCTGGCCTCTAAGCCCCTGAGGCTGCCAGGCTCTCATTCCTGGTCCATGGACTAGCTGTCTTCTCTGCCCCTTAGACTGCCAGGCTCTCATCCTGGTCGATGGACTAGTTGGCCTCTACGTCCCTCAGGCTTCCAGGCTCTCATTCCTGGCCCATGGACTAGCTGCCCTCTATGTCCCTGAGGCTGCCAGGCTCTCATTCCTGGCCCATGGACTAGCTGCTCTCTATGTCTCGAAGGCTGCCAGGCTCTCATTCCTGGTCCATAGACTAACTAAAAAAATGAGAATTAATAAAGTAAATAAATAAAGTAAATACAACTACTAATACTACTATAAATAATAGTCTCCGGTCTTTACTGGAAGGATGCTGCCGCTGCTGGGGGTGAGACTGGACCTGCTGATCCTGACCTGGATCCTGCTCGGCAAAGGTAGGAGACATTGATCTTTTACTCACCTTCATAGTCATCTGTTAGACGCGGGGGCGCACTCTGGCATGGCACGGCTAATATAAATAATAAATGACCTTTACCGTCAGTGACAACTTGTTTCATCTGTTCATCATGTAACATTTTTAGTAAAGTAAATAAATAAATTATATATTATAATAATTATTTTACTACTAAAAAATCAATTAAAATAAAAAAATAAAGTAAAAAAATCTAAACTAAAGTTAATATTTCAACTTTTACAGCCATAGACAATGTATTTGTTTTTATAAAGTGAAGTTTGAAAAAATTAAAATAAATAGTGTTTGTGTCAATAAATAAAATTAACAAAAATAAATAATAAGGTGAATAAAGCAAATACAACTACTATTACTATTATTATTATTATTATTATTATTATTATTATTATTATTATTATTATTATTATTATTCATAATAACAATAATAATAATAATAATAATAATTAATAATGTATATACATGAAATAAATTATAATAATTATTACACTATTAAAAAAAATAAAGAAAAAAATAAGATAAAGAAAAAGCAAAAATCTAAGCTAAAATTAATATTTTAAAAAAGTAAAGTATATTTAAACTTTTACAGCCAGTGACAACATATTTGTTTTTAAAATGTAAATAAATACAACAACAACTACTACTACTACTACTACTACTACTACTACTACTAATAATAATAATAATAATAATAATAATAATAATAATAATAATAAAATAAATACATACAATAAATTATAATAATTATTACACTACTAAAAAAAAAAATTAAACTAAAGTTAGTATATAAAAATGTAAATTCAGTAAGTATATTTAAACTTTTACAGCCAGTGACTACATATTTGTTTTTATAAAGTAAAGTTTGAAAAAGTAAAATAAATGGTGTATGTGTCAATAAATACAATAAAAAAAAGTATAGTAGTATATGTAAAGTTAATAAATAATTTAAATACAGCAACTACTACTGCTACTACTACTACTACTACTAACAATACTACTACTACTACTACTACTACTACTAATAATAATAATAATAATAATAATAATAATAATAATAATAATAAAATAAATACATACAATAAATTATAATAAATATTACACTACTAAAAAATAATTAAAAAAAATAAACTAAAGTTAGTATATAAAAATGTAAATTCAGTAAGTATATTTAAACTTTTACAGCCAGTGACTACATATTTGTTTTTATAAAGTAAAGTTTGGAAAAGTAAAATAAATAGTGTGTGTGTCAATACATACAATTAAAAAAAGTATAGTAGTATATGTAAAGTTAATAAATAATTTAAATACAGCAACTACTACTACTACTGCTATTGCTACTACTACTACTACTACTACTAATAATAATAATAATAATAATAATAATAATGTAAAAAGTATGCCTTTGCTCTTACAGTCCCTGACAACTTAATTTGTTTTTGTAAAGTTAAGTTTTAAATAACATAATATAATAATAACAATTAAATAAATGAATAAAGTAAGGAAAACATATTTTTTCAATCAGTGGAACGTTTCCCCATCATGCTGTGACAGTTTTAGGTCACTAAGAGCCTTTTTAGGCATTTATTCACTTCTGTAGTTCATCCTCTTTGTTTTATCTCACCTTTTTTTCTGAAATAAAACAAGAAATGTTAGAGGGGAGTAAATATTTTACTATTATTATTTTACTCACCCCCACTCCCTCTATCAGATGACGGCAGCGGGGAAAGATTGTGGAGAAAACAATGTGACACATGTGACACATATGACAAAGCTGTGCAGCATTGTAAAGCACAGAGAGGGTTGAGAAGAGCTCCCCTGGTGGGAGAATAGGGGAAGTGCACCGCCTGGAAAAGACAATGGCTGAATTCTCATTCTTGCTGTACTGTATAAAGGGAACAAAGAGCATTGTTTTCCTGATCAAGCTCCAGTTCTCATATGACGCTGCTGGAGACCGGAAGGTCACAGCAAAGCTTCTACCTGCTTTATATTCTTAAACCTGAACAATAAAAGCATCACTGAACTAGACAGGTTGTGGCGTGACATAAAAAAAATCTATCAGGTGAAACATACTGGGATAGGCTCTCAAAAAGCAGCAGACGGGTATCCCGAAATACAAGAGAGGCTTTTACAAATGGGGAGAGGCTCTCTAAATGGTAAAGATTAACATTCCCCTTATGGAGGCGTGAAAGGCCCAGTCACATTATGGGGCCCATATTAGAGCATATGCTGCAGCTGCACTGTCTGGGCCCTATAGAAAATTGTCTGGGCCCCATACTTGAACATGTGGAAAGTCCTTTTAACTAAGGATCCACAATCAAGATCTGACACTTTTGGGGAATTATTATTATTATTATTATTATTATTATTATTATTAATAAAAATAATAATAATAATAATAATAATAATAATAATAATAATAATAATAATAATAATAATAATATATGTACGTGAATACAATTATTATTATTATCATCATCATCATCATTAGTATTAATTATCATTTGTTATTATTATTATTATTATTATTATTATTATTATTAGCTGTATTCATAATGCTGATAGTAATGAGATACATTTCTTTTTATGGGACTGGAACACATTTATGTGTTATTAGCTGCATTAATAATGCCGATGATACATTGATTTCTATGAGGCTGGAACACATCGGGATGGCACATTGATTAATATTAATATTATAATTTTTGTTATTATTAATATTATGCTAATAGTATACGCTGCATTCATTTTGCTGATGGTAATGATACACGTTGCTTTATATGGGGCTGGAACACCTCAGGGTGATGCCTTGATCACTATTATTATTAATAATATTATTATGTTAATAGTAGTATTAGCTGCATTGATAATGCTGATCATAATGAGATACATCGCTTTATTTGGGTCTGGAACATACCAGGATGATGTCTTGGTTATTATTAATATTATTATCATCATTATTATTTTTATTATTCTAATAGTATTATTAGCTGCATTCATAATGCTGATGGAACATTGCTTTCTATGAGGATGAAACACATCGGGATGATGCCTTGATTATTATTAATACTATCATAATCAATATTATTAATATTATCATTATTATTATTATTATTATTATTATTATTATTATTATGATAATAGTATAATTAGCTGTATTCATAATGCTGATGGTAATGAGATACATCACTTTTTATGAGGGGCGGAAACACATCAGGATGATGCCTTGATTATTATTATTATTATTGTATTATTTTTAACATTATTATTCTAATAATATTATTAGCTTTAATAATAATGCTGATAGTAATGAGATACAATGCTTTATATGGGGGCTGGAACACATCGGGATTTTATTGATTACTACTAATATTATCATCATTAATATTATTTGCATTATTATCATTATTATTATGCTATTAGAATTGTTCACTGTATTAATAACGCTGATGATAATTAGATGCAGTACATCGCTTTATACGAGGGTTTGGAACACATCAGGATGCCACATTGATTATTATTAATATTATCATGTATTATTATTATCATTATTATTAAGCTGTTAGTATTATTCACTGTATTAATAATGCTGATGATAATTAGATACAGTACATCGCTTTATACAAGTGGCTGGAACACATCAGGATGACACATTCATTATTATTAATATTAGCATCATTATTATTATTTGTATTATTAATATCATTATTATTAGTATTATCAGCTGTATTAATAACACTGATGATAATTAGATATAGTACATTGCTTTATACGAGGGGCTGGAACACATCGAGATGCCACCTTGATTATTATTAATATTATCATGTATTATTATTAACATTTTTATTCTGCTATTAGTATTATTAACTGTATTAATAACGCTGATGATAATTAGATACAGTACATCGCTTTATATGAGGGTCTGGAACACATCGGAATGCCGCCTTGATCTATATGGTCCATGATGAGAAACAAGCCAGAGATCCCAGTGCTGCAAGCTCGAGCGCGCTCCACTGTGCTTCCCATCACCAATTCTATTCCATGATATTAAGAACATTCTAGGTCTGCTTGTACCCGTCATTGGAGAAGAGCCTAAAATCTCACCTTGGGGGTTGGAGTGACCCTTTAAATCAGGGCAGCGAGGAGACACAGGACGAGGTGGAGGCTTGTAGCGTGTGGAGCCTCACCTGAACCCATTAAAGCAGGTTGTGCCGCCATAATTGCCCTCTCCGATATGAAATAGGGGATCCTGCCTGGAGGGGGGGGGGGCAATGGGGCGAGAGAGGGGTAGAGAGTGTCGAGGGAGAAGGGGAAAGTGTCCCCGCTCCTGAACAGCGACGCCTAATCGCGGCTCTGCCCCTGTCTGGAGAAGGGAGGGAGGTGCTGATGAGAGAGAAGCAGCCAGAGAGCGAGGAGAGAGAGAGAAGGATGCAGCTGCACAGCCAGTGCGTGTGAGCCGCTCGCTCCGGGCTGGATGCCATCTGAGCTGAGAGACGCCGGGATATCGGGACCTTAACACCCCCCTCTTATCACCCACCTCGCCCCCCCACCCCACCCATCACCGGGCACAGGGACGGGGAGGCTGAATCCTACGCCCGTCTCTGGTCTTTACTGGAAGGATGCTGCCGCCTCTGCTGGGGATGAAGCTGGACCTGCTGCTCCTGACTTGGATCCTGCTCGGCGGAGGTAGGAGACATTGATCCTTTACTTACTTTCAAAGTCATCTGTTAGACGCGTGGGCGCGCTCTGGCACGGCACGGCTCGGGTTTTGGGAGTTATTCCGAGAGAGACGTGGTGCCCGGTGTCGCCTACGGCTCGGGAGGTGACGCCGGCTCTGTGGCATCTGCTGTTCTGGTTTTTCGGTGGTGGATCTATGCTCACCCACCCTACCTCCCGGTTCCCCTTTGGCCCTTTCCAGCCCTCAACTTTGCCAACACGCTGGGTGACAGCCATTTGTGATACCCACCGGGTGCGGACGGAGGAGCCGGGGCGGGGGAGTGAGGATGGATCCTATGTGCCGGAATTTCAGAGAGAGATGAATTTTATCCGTAAGGGCCGCTATGCCCTCCGCATGCCAATGGAGGAGGTGCCCAATGCTCGAGGTCGGAGGTGCCCGATGCTCGAGGTCGGAGATGCCCGATGCTCGGGGTCGGAGGTGCCCGTCTGCCGCCAATCGGAGGAAAGTGAAGTTTCTGCATGGTGAACCTTAATTAGGGAGGACATTCTGCCCAGCCATCCGGGGCAATGGAGGGGCGATGTTGTGGCGGCGTTGGGCTCATCTTGGGTAATTGGAACTGAAAGGGGTCACACTCAACTTTTAGAGCCAGTGCCAAGCGGCCGGAGGGTGACAGGAGCTGACGAAGCCTTTCTCTGCTCCCAGGAGAGGAAAATCACTATGACAGGCCTTGGGCGACTTAAGAAATGCCAGGAAGGAGTTTGGAGGTGACTGGAGATGGCACATGGAGTGTTGGCCATGGACTGAAAATGTGGCGATGCCCTTGATTGGCTAACTAATTTTTGATTGTAAGCCTTTTTTCTCCTTATGGGTTATATTTTGAGGTGACTGATCATGGTTTCATGGACCATCATGTTCGGACCATCATGTTCGGAGGTGATTGATTTTTGATTCTAAGCCTTATATTAGGAGATGGCTGATCGTGATATGATGGACCATCTTGTTTGGCGGTGACCATGCTATTATGGACCTTGTTGGCCACAGGTGGTGAAGGGTTAGGAGATTGCATTGCCTCTTGATTGTAACCATTTGTGCTCCTCATGAGTTAAGTTTGGAGGTGACTGACCCTGGTCTGATGGACCATTTTGTTTGGAGGTGACTGATTTTTGATTCTAAGCCTTATGTTCGGAGGTGACTAATTTTTGATTCTAAGCCTTATGTTCGGAGGTGACTGATCGTGTGTTATGGTCGAACATGTTGACTACAGACAATGAAGAGTTAGGAGATTTTGTAACCATATAAGCTCCTCTTGGGTTATTTTTGGAGATGACTTACCATGGTGTGATCGACCATCTTGTTTGGAAGTGACTGACCCTGGCAAGATGGACCATTTTGTTCGGAGGTGACTGGTTTTTGATCCTAAGCCTTATGTTCGGAGGTGACTGATCGTAATATGATGGACCATCTTGTTCAGAGGTGACCATGTTATGATGGACCATGTTGGCCACAGGTGAAGGATTATGAGATTGCATTGCCTCTTGATTGTAACCAATTGTGCTCCTCATGAGTTAAATTTGGAGGTGACTGACCCTGGTCTAATGGACCATTTTGTGCAGAGGTGACTAATTTTTGATTCTAAGTCTGATGTTCAGAGGTGGCTGATTGTGGTTTGGGGTGACTATGCTTTATTGGACCATGTTGGCCACAGGTGGTGAAGGATTAGGAGATTGCATTGCCTCTTGATTGTAACCAATTGTGCTCCTAATGAGGTAAGTTTGGAGGTGACTGACCCTGGTCTGATGGACTATTTTGTTCGGAGGTGACTGATTTTTGATTTTAAGCCTTATGGAGGTGACTGATCGTAATATGATGGACCATCTTTTTCGGAGGTGACCATGCTATGATGGATCATGTTGACCACAGTTAGTGAAGGACTAGAAGATTGCGTTGCCTCTTGATTGTAACCATTTGTGCTCCTCATGAGTTAATTTTGGAGGTGACTGATAGTGGTATGGTGAACATTTTGATTACAGGCAATGAAGAATTAGGAGATTTTGTAACTATTTGAGCGCTTTGTAGTTTATGTGTGGAGGCAATTGACCATGGTGTGATCAACCATCTTGTTTGGAGGCAATTGACCATGGTGTGATCAACCATCTTGTTTGGAGGTAATTGACCATGGTGTGATCGACTATCTTGTTTGGAGGCAATATGGACCATCTTGTTCAGAGGTGACCATGCAATGATGGACCACGTTGGCCACAGGTAGTGAAGAATTAGCAGATTGCATTGCCTCTTGATTGTAACTATTTTTGCTCCTCATGAGTTAACTTGGGGGGGCTGACCCTGGTCTGATGGACCATCTTGTTCGGAGAGGACTGATTTTTTTTTCTAAGCCTTATGTTCGGAGGTGACTGATCGTGTGTTATGGTGGAACATGTTGATTACAGGCAAATAAGAATTAGGAGATTTTGTAGCGTAACCATTTGAGCTCCTCTTGGGTTATGTATGGAGGTGACTGACCATGGTGTGATGGACAATCTTGTTTTGAGGTGACTGACCATGGTATGATAGGGCATCTTGTTCGGAGGTGACTGACCCTGGTAAGATGGGCCATCTTGTTTGGAGGTGACTGACCCTGGTCTGATGGACCATCTTGTTTGGAGGTGACTGACCCTGGTAACATGGGCCATCTTGTTCAGAGAGGACTGACCCTGGTAAGATGGACCATCTTGTTCGGAGGTTACTGACCCTGGTAAGATGGACCATTTTGTTCGGAGGTGACTGACCCTGGTAAAATGGACCATCTTGTTTGGAGGTGACACACCCTGGTAAAATGGACCATCTTGTTCGGAGATGACTGACCATGGTAAAATGGACCATCTTGTTTGGAGATGACTGACCCTGGTAAGATGGACCATCTTGTTCGGAGATTACTGACCCTGGGAAGATGGACCATCTTGTTCGGAGGTGACTGACCCTGGTAAGATGAACCATCTTGTTCCCGAGTGACTGACCCTGATCTGATGGACCATCGTGTTCGGAGGTGACTGATTTTTGATTCTAAGCCTTATGTTCGGAGGTGACTGATTGTGTGTTATGGTCGAACATGTTGATAACAGGCAATGAAGAACTAGGAGATGTTGTAACCATTTGAGCTCCTCGTCGGTTATATGTGGAGGTGACTGACCATGGTATGATGGACCATCTTGTTTGAAGGTGACTGACCATAATATGATGGACCATCTTATTTGGGGGTGACTGACCCTGGTAAGATGGACCATCTTGTTTGGAGGTGACTGACCCTGGTAAGATGGACCATCTTGTTCGGAGGTGACTGACCCTGATCTGATGGACCATCTTGTTCGGAGGTGACTGAATTTTGATTCTAAGCCTTTGTGCTCCCATGAGTTATGTTCGGAGGTGACTGATCGTGTGGTATGGTGGAACATGTTGACTACAGGCAATGAAGCATTAGATTTTGTAACCATTTGAGCTCTTCGTGGGTTATCTGTGGAGGTGACTGACCCTGGTGTGATCGACCATCTAGTTTGGAAGAGACTGACCCTGGTAAGATGAACCATCTTGTTTTCGGTGGTGAATGACCCTGGCCTGATAGATCATCTTGTTCGGAGGTGACTGATTTTTGATTGTAAGCCTTTGTGCTCCTCATGGGTTATGTTCGGAGGTGACTTATAGTGCTATGGTGGGCTATGTCGATTACAGGTAATGAAGAATTTGGAGATTTTGTAACCATTTGAGCTCCTCGTGGGTTATTTGTGGAGGTGACTGACCCTGGTAAGATGGACCATCTTGTTTGGAGGTGACTGACCCTGGTAAGATGGACCATCTTGTTCCGAGGTGACTGATTTTTGATTCTAAGCCTTATGTTCGGAGGTGACTGATAGTGTTATGGTGGAACATGTTGACTACAGGCAATGAAGAATTAGGAGATTTTGTAACCATTCGAGCTCCTCTTGGGCTATGTGTGGAGGTGACTGACTATGGTGTGATCGACCATCTTGTGTGGAGGTGACTAACCATAGTGGGCGTAGAGGGGCACTAACCAAACACCAAGACACATTTTATTCCTTATAAAGGATTTATTTGAAATTTAAAAATGTGGATTATTTTGTGCCGCGTTGGCCTTAGGGAGGCCCTAAAGATAGAGATGGATTGCAAGCTTTTGAGATGACTTCAAGGGCTTTGTCATTTTTGGATTTGTTGTCCCGTTAACCCCTTCCATTACTATTCTAAGTATATATATATATATATATATATATATATATATATTATATACCATATATATTAGTATATTACAGTGCGAGCATTTAAGACTACTTAGAGCGCTTTGCTGTTTTTGGATTTGTTGTGGGTGCACAAAATGACGAGACACCCTTAAGCATAAGCATATTAGAGTGCAAGCTCTTGAGATTACGCTGAGCTCTTAAGCATTTTTTATAAACATTGCGCTGTGCCGACCATAGAGAGGCGCTAAAGAATTGGCAGGAAACCTTTTATTAGCTGAGTATATTGGAGCGCAAGCTTTTGAGATCACTTAGGACGCCTTGTCATTTTGGCGTGGTGTTGTGATGGCCAAAGAGAGGCGCTAACTAAAATGGCCGCACGCCTGTCATAGGTTAACTAAGTGTAAAGGCGTACAAGCTTCCATTATTATACTAAGTATATTACAGTGTGAGCTTTTAGGACTACTTAGAGCGCTTTGCTATTTTTGGATTTTTGGTGGGCGCACAAAATGGCGAGATGCCCTTTATAAGTATATTAGAGTGCAAGCTTTTGAGAGGACTTCAAGGGCTTTGTCATTTTTGGATTTGCTGCCCCATTAACCTCTTTCATTATTATACTTAGTATATATATTATATACTATATATATTAGTATATTACTGTGCGAGCATTTAGGACTGTTTAGAGCGCTTTGCCGTTTTGGGATTTTTGGTGGGCGCACAAAATGGTGGGACATCCTTTATAAGTTGACTAAGTATATTAGAGTGCAAGCTTTTGAGATTACTTTGAGCTCTTAGGCATTTTTTATATACATTGCGCTGTGTCGACCGTAGAAAGGCGTTAAGAATTGGCATTGCAAGCTTTTGAGATCACTTAGGACGCCTTGTCATTTTGGGTAGCGTGGTCGTCGCGGTGACAGCTAACAAAAATGGCCGCACACCTTTCATCGGTTAACTAGTTAGTGCTAAGTATAGAGATGTGCAAGCTTTTGAGATTACCTTGACGGTCATTTTGATGATGATTATGGAAAATGCCAGGACACCTAACTAACTACTACTACCACTACCATTCTATTTTCTTTCATTAAGGAAGTGCAAGCTCTTGAGATGACTTGGGCCCCTTTGTCATTTTTGCATTCAATGGCCTCGATTCAATAAAGGTAGAAAAAAATTCTCATGGTAGTAAATAATTCAATTCAATTAATGAGAAAAAAGCCAGAGAATGTCACTGTTAGTGAATCACTAGATAGGCAGACAATGAAAGTCAATGGCAGCTTTTACTACAGTGTAGAAAGGAGTAAACAGTTCTCTACTTTTCTTAGTAGTAAAAAAGTGCCATTGACTTTCATTGTCTTCCTATCTGATGATTCACTAACAGTGACATTCTCAGGATTTTTTCTCAAGAACTGATTTTTTTACTTACATGAGAGTTTTTTTCAAATCTTAGTGAATCAAGGCCATTGTGTTGGGCCAACCGTAGAGAATTGGCAGGAAACACTTTATTTATTGCAGTGCAAGCTTTTGAGATCACTTCTGTTGGACATCAGTGGCCGTTGAGGGCCAAAAATCAGCCCTGGATTTTACCAGCCCCTGGCTGGCCTGAGCCGTTCCTGCTGAGCCCCCAACCAGGGGCGGACTGGCCATAGGGAGACCTGGGGCAATGCCCCGTGGGCCGCACTGCTTTATGGCGAGTTGGGCTGCTGCTTTTAACACCTATATTCCATCCCTGCCCCCTTAGTCTACATCTCAGCACCCTCTACCCATCCCCACTGTACCCACAAGCCAAGGAACCCCAGCCCCCTGTACCCATCCCCACTGTACCCACAAGCCAAGGAACCCCTGCCCCCTGTACCCATCCCCACTGTACCCATAAGCAAAGGAACCCCAGCCCCCTGTACCCATCCCCACTGTACCCGTAAGCAAAGGAACCCCAGCCTCCTGTACCCATCCCCACTGTACCCACAAGCCAAGGAACCCAAGCTCCCAACCCATCCCCACTGTACCCACAAGCCAAGGAGCCCCTGCCCCCTGTACCCATCCCCACTGTACCCATAAGCAAAGGAACCCCAGCCCCCTGTACCCATCCCCACTGTACCCAAAAGCCAAGGAACACCAGCCCCCTGTACTCATCCCCACTGTACCCATAAGCAAAGGAACCCCAGCCCCCTGTACCCATCCCCACTGTACCCACAAGCCAAGGAACCCAAGCTCCCAACCCATCCCCACTGTACCCACAAGCCAAGGAACCCCTGCCCCCTGTACCCAGCCCCACTGTACCCACAAGCCAAGGAACCGCAGTCCCCTGTACCCAGACCCACTTTACCCACAAGCCAAGGAACCACAGCCCCCTGTACCCAGCATCACTGCACCCACAAGCCAAGGAACCCTAGCCCCCTGTACCCATCCCCACTGTACCCACAAGCCAAGGAACCCCAGCCCCCTGTACCCACAAGCCAAGGATCCCCAGCCCCTGTACCCAGCCCCACTGCACCCACAAGCCAAGGAATCCCAGCCCCCAGTGCTATAGCCCCGGCATCATGATTGGGGGCCTCAGTAAGGATGTCTCGGGCCAGCCAGGGGGTGGTAAAATCCAGGGCTGATTTTGCCACTGCTCCCAACCATGATACCGGGCTATATCATTAGAGGAGCTGGGGGTTCCTTGTCTTGTGGGTACAGGGGGCAGGGATTGAATGTAGGTGTTAGAAGCAGCAGCCCAACTGGCCCCAAAGCAGTGCGGACCATCAGGAATTCTCCCAGGTCTCCCAATGGCCTGTTCACCCGTCAGTGATATGGCAGAACTAATAGAATGCTGGGACACATTTTATTAATTAACTAGCTATACCACAGTGCTGAGACATCTTATATTAGCTAACCAAGCATAATGGAGTGCAAGCTTTTGAGATCACTTTGTCGGGTCACTTCTGGAGATATGTCGGCACTAACAGAATGCCGAGACGCTTTTTATTAGTAAACCGAGCGTAATAGATTGAAAGCTCTTGAGGTGATTTAAGATGCTTTATCATTTTTGTTAGCACCCTACCGAGATGGCCATAGAGAGGTGCTAACGAAAATAGCAACAGAATATTTTTTAATTTATAGGTTGCAAGCTTTTGAGATCTTCATCTTTGATAGAAACGCTATGGTGGCGCCAATATCATGCCGGGATGCCTTTAATTAATTAACTAACTAGACTAGAGTGCAAGCTTTTGGACTCACATTGTCGCTCATGTTCTGAGATACGGTTGCACTAATAGAATGCGGAGGCCCCTTTTATTAATAGTTAACTATATTGGAGTGCAAGCTTTTGAGATCTTCATCTTCGGTATGACGGCACCAATGTCATGTCAAGATTCCTTTAATTAATTGACTAACTAGACTAGAGTGCAAGCTTTTGGGATCACTTTATCGCTCATCTTCGGAGATACAATTGCACTAATAGAGACTAATAGAGACCCCTTTTATTAATATAACTATGCAAGCTCTTGAGATCTTCATCTTCTGAGATATGGCGGCGCCAATAGAATGCTGAGTCACATTTGATTGGTCAATCGAGCATAATGGAGTGCAAGATTAGGGCCGCAAGATTAGGGTCGAATGCGGAGACCCCTTTTATCAATAGCCTTTGGGATCACTTTATAGTTTTTTTCTAGCCTTGTGCTGTGATGGCCACAGAGATGCGCTAACAAAACTGGCCGCACACCATTATCTTAGTTATTGGTGTGCAAGCTTTTGAGAACCTCATCTTCAGACATATGTTGGCACCAATGTAATGCTGAGACGCCCTTAATTAATTAACTAACTATACCAGAGTGCAAGCTTTTGAGATCACATCGTCGGCCATCTTTGGAGGTATGGTGATGCTATAGCAGAATGCTGAGACACCTTTTATTAGTTAACCAAGTATAACAGGGTGCACGCTTTTGAGATCTTCATCTTTGAAGCTATGGTGGCACCTATGGAAGGCTGAGACAATTTTAATTAATTAACTAACTATACTAGAGTGCAAGCTTTTGAGATCACATCGTTAGCCATCTTTGGAGGCATGGTGATGCTAAGAGAATGCCGAGACGCCTTTTATTAGTTAATAGGGTGCACGCTTTTGAGATCTTCCTCTTGGAAGCTATGGTTGCACCAATGTAACGCTCAGCAATTTTATTAAACTAACTATCTATACTAGAGTGCAAGCTTTTGAGATCACATCGTTAGCCATCTATGGAGGTATGGTGACGCTAACAGAATGCTGAGACACCTTTTATTAATTAATAGTGTGTACACTTTTGAGATCTTCATCTTGGACGCTGCAGTGGCACCAACATAATGCCGAGACACCTTCAATTAATTAACTATCTATACTAGAGTGCAAGCTTTGGAGAACACATCGTCGGCCATCTTTGGAGGTATGGTAACGCTAACAGAATGCCGAGGCATCTTTTATTAGTTATTAGGGTGCACAATTTTGCGATCTTCTTCTTGGAAGCTATGGCTGCACCAATATAATGCTGAGACGCCTTTAATTAATTAACTATCTACACTAGAGTGCAAGTCCTCACCAGAAAGTGCGATTCCATCTACCGCAAAACAGCAGCCAACCACCACAGCACCAAAAACCCCAGACAAATAATCACTATGAATAATTGATCAAGATATATTTATTAATTTAAAATAAAACCACACATCACTTAATAGCCATTAAAAACACACACATACAACTCCATAGCCGGCGCATCCCATCTGGGCATAGACGTGTAACCTAATAACCCGTGCAAGTGTATA
Source organism: Gastrophryne carolinensis (assembly GCA_027917425.1). Classification (NCBI taxonomy): domain Eukaryota; kingdom Metazoa; phylum Chordata; class Amphibia; order Anura; family Microhylidae; genus Gastrophryne; species Gastrophryne carolinensis. The sequence continues at coordinate 4,163,363 of CM051242.1, forward strand.
AATATCTAAAGATATATACTAGAGTCCAAGCTTTGGAGATCACATCGTCGGCCATCTTTGGAGGTATGGTGAAGCTAACAGAATGCCAAGACACCTTTTACTAGTTAGCCGAGTATAATTGGGTGCATGCTCTTGAGATCTTCATCTTTGAAGTTATGGTGGCACCAATATAATGCAGAGACACCTTCAATTAATTAACTATCTATACTGGAGTGCACGCTTTTGAGATCAATTCGTCGGCCATCTTTGGAGGTATGGTGAAGCTAACAGAATTCCGAGACACCTTTTATTAGTAGATAGGGGGCACGCTTTTGAGATCTTCATCTTGGAAGCTATGGTAGCACCAACAAGATGTTGAGACACCTTTAGTTTATTAACTAAATATACTAGAGTGCAAGCTTTTGAGATCACATTGTCGGCCATCTTTGGAGATGTGGTGATGCTAAAAGTATTCCGAGACACCTTTTATTAGGTAGTTGAGTATAACAGGGGGCACGCTTTTGAGATCTTCATCGTGGAAGATATAGGGGCACCAATGTAATGCCGAGACACTTTTATTAAATTAACTAAATATACTAGAGTGCAAGCTTTGGAGATCACATCGTCGGCCATCTTTGGAAGTATGGTGGCGCTAACAGAATGCCGAGACACTTCTAGTTCAATATCTTTTTATTGAGGTTTACATCGTACAAAGAAACAGTACAGGGCAATAATACAGAAGGACAAAAGATCACAGACATGTCGCTTCCTATGTCCATGGGTATACTTACATTAACAACATACCATAATCAGTAGACACTCCCCCCGTCCCTCCGGCTCCGTCTCCGAAGATGAGACGCCAAACTGCACACCCAGTCAGGATGTTATTCAGTATTCAATTGTGGGTTTAACACCCTTGTTCCCTCGGTCTTCTCCATACCAGACCCGCTAACCAGGTGAAGCTTCTTGCCAGGCCCCAGGGTATAGGACTGAGGAAGAGCGGAGCGGCCAGCTCACAACAGAGCCCCACAAGAGGAGCCTGGCGGCCGCAAGGGGCTGTTGCAAGGGTCCGGAAGGGTCTTGAAGACCCAGAACATCAAGAACATGTGAATAAGAAGAAGAGTAAGGGGAAGGGAAAGAAAACAAGGGGGAAAAAGAAAAAAAAAAAAAAGGGGGGAGAGATCAAGGAATAGGATTACAAGTGCAGTGGGAGGGACAGGAACGGGCGTCTTTCGGAACAGGGATGTAAGTAAGGACACTTACAAAAACACGTACAGAAACAAGAGTACAAACGAGGGCAGGGGTATGCCAATGCAGAGCTCCTTACTATACCTCTAGTGACAGGTGGGTGTCCCTGTAGTCCAGCCAACCGGTCCATGTCATCCTATATCTACCCTGCATGTCCTTGGAATCTGAAATCACCGGTTTCCGAGACACTTTTATTAAATTAACTAAAGTGCAAGCTTTTGGGATCACTTTTTGGTCATCCTCTGAGATGTGATGGACCCACCATATAGGGCGAGACGCCTATTAGCACATTTGAGAGCTAGCCTTAGTGATTGATCCCCATCACGTACGGTGATAATAGGGACTGTCGGGGTTTCCGATCCACCAACGCCAAGTGAAGCCGTTTGGCGGATAACACAGCTGCCTGCCATGCCAGGAAAATCTGGGAGAAAGGCCGATTTCCCCGGCAGGGGAGGCTGTGAAAATGACGCCGCTCGTAGGAAAATCACGTCCTTCATCCCGGCTTCCCGCGGGCAGCTTGGCTATCCCGAGCAGAACGTTGTCCCGTCATGCCGAGCGCGCGTCGGGGGTTAAAGATCTAGCAGTGGTGTCTTGTTATTTGCCCATTTGATGTAACAGACCTCATCGCTTTGCCGCTAATAGACACTTTAACTCTCTGCGTCCCTCAAGAGGCGCCTGCATCGGCGCTTTCTTTTTTTTTTTACGTCTGCCTTTTCCTCTGCGAGCGCCTCTTTGCCTCTTTTGATAAGATGTAACAAAGCGCGAGCTTGGAGGACAAGGAGGAAGAAGAAGAAGGCAGCGCTTGTGCCGTTCCTGGAGATCTCGGCGTGACCTCAGTCGTCTCTGGAGGAGAGCGAGGCTCAGGTTTTGGGCCCGGTGCCAGGATTGCCGTAAAAAAAAAAAATCCTCCGGATCCTGCCAGGAAATACGCGGTCATAGAACGACACTGGAATAGGTCTGTGGAGATGCTCGTTCATCCAGGTCATGGCATTGCTATAGTGATAAATCAAGGCAACCGGGCTTGATGCATTTGGATGAGTCTCTAGTCATTGGATTTGATTTCTCTATTTATTCTGAACTGAAAGAAGCAGTCGCATGACCAGGAAAACATCTTTAAACTGGACTGACTATAGGCAGGGTGGCATTCCCCCTCCCATTCCCCATAGGCAGTGTGGCATTCCCCCTCCCATTCCCCATAGGCAGTGTGGCATTCCCCCTCCCATTCCCCATAGGCAGTGTGACATTCCCCCTCCCTTTCCCCATAGGCAGTGTGGCATTCCCCCTCCCATTCCCATAGGCAGGGTGGCATTCCCCCTCCCATTCCCCATAGGCAGTGTGCCATTTCCCCCCCTCCCATTCCCTATAGACAGTGTGGTATCCCCCTTTCCCATGCGCAGTGTGGCATCCCCCATTCTCTATAGGCAGTGTGGCATCCCCCATTCTCTATAGGCAGTGTGGCATTCCCCCTTCCCATACCCATTAAAGTAATACAGCAGGAAGCGACTGGACACTTATGCCGATCTGGGCCGCAGTCCCGCTGGTAATTTGGCTCTAGAAAGATGTCTGCCGCTGCCATGAGCGGTAGCACTGGCGGCGGCTAGTGTTCGAGTTGGGATGGAACGCCGAACTCGAACAAGGATTTCTGGCTGAACTTGCACGAGCCTGAAATTTGAGGTTCGGGTTTGCCCAACATTACTTAAGGGTAAAATGAATGGGGAAAGACTATGAATGCAGGGACCTGGGGGAGTGCTTAGAAAAGGACTGAGTGAATTTTGGCACAGGGTTTAGGTGAAGTGCCAACCCAGTTGGCCTCAAATCAGTGCAGCCCACCGCTGGTTTTCCCTGTGCTCCCTATGGCCAGTCTGCCCCTGAACACATCTCCACTCTCTGTCTTTCCCAAGTCCCGCTTTACCCCTCCACACAAGACTCTCCGGATTGTTTTGTCCGCAACAACCCCCACTACACTATCTGCCCCTGTAACACTAACATTTAAGTACCATCATTTTAGAAATGCCCATATCGGCACCATTATCAGGCAATCCTGTGCCTAGGGCATCCACCTGCAGGGGGCGCTGTAGACTGCACGAGAAAGAGACAGAGAGAAGAAAGAGATTGAAGAGAGATAACTGCGAGAAAAAGAAGGGAGAGATAAATAGAGAGAAATTGAACAGATAGAGAAGAAAGAGAAAGAATAGAGACAGGAGAAACATAAGAGAGACAGACACAAGAGAGACAAAGAGAAACATGCAAGAGAGAAAAACAGTACAAAGAAAGAGAGAGAGAAAATGCAAAGCGGCAGACACGAGGGAGAGAAAAAGTAGCATGTAAGAGAGAGAATCGGGTGAGAGAGAGAAAATAAAAAGAAAGAAGATAGGGAGACACGCAAGATAGAAATAGGAGAGAGACATAAGAAAGAGAGTAACTGGAGAGACCCAGACACGAGAAAAAAAATAAGAAAGATTCAAGAGAGAGAAATAGGAGAGAGAGAGCAAAGAGAGGTAAGAGAGAAATAGGAAAGCGACCTGAGAACGAGAAAAAGAAACTGAAAACAGACACTAGAGAGAGAGCAAGAGAGACAGAGAATAACCAGAGAAAGACAGGGAGGATGAGATATTGGTAGAGAGGCATTAAAGAACTGCTCCATACTATAGACACCATTAATCTGGGCCCGGCCATAGAGAGATCTCTCTCTTCCTCCTGCTTGGGCTTGTTACATTCTATCACCAATGCCAAAGAGAAGCTTTGCCGAGGAGTCCAATTTGGTGCAAAGCCTGATGAAGTGGGTGATATGACCACGGAACGCGTGGCTCCTGGTTTGGTAGGCGGTGGGGAGACATGTTATTTTCATGATACCTTGGCTTTATTTCTGGTGATGTTTTTTGTGATAGATTTGTGATATTATTTTTCGATTGGTATTGTGATAAACATCAGTGGCTCCCCTTTGGGATGCCTAATAATATATACAGGTGATTATATTTTCATTGGTGAATGGAGTGGATTGATATGTTTATGAGTTGTTATGGTTGGGAATATTAATTCTTAATTGATTATTTGACTAGGAGCACTTGCACTTTATAAATATATAGATTTTATAGTGATCCGGATCATAGGCAGGATTTGCACATGTTTAGCACTTTATAAATATATAGATTTTATAGTGATCCGGATCATAGGCAGGATTTGCACATGTTTAGTACTTTATAAATATATAGATTTTATAGTGATCCGGATCATAGGCAGGATTTGCACATGTTTAACACTTTATAAATATATAGATTTTATAGTGATCCGGATCATAGGCAGGATTTGCACATGTTTAGTACTTTATAAATATATAGATTTTATAGTGATCCGGATCATAGGCAGGATTTGCACAGGTTTAGTACTTTATAAATATATAGATTTTATAGTGATCCGGATCATAGGCAGGATTTGCACATGTTTAGTACTTTATAAATATATAGATTTTTTAGTGATCCGGACCATAGGCAGGATTTGCACATGCTCAATTGCACTGTTGGAACACTATGTTGAATGATTTTAGCACATATATATTTAGAGATTTGATATCAATTAGTGTGGTGAGAATCTCCCCATCGCCTACACAACTTCATGTTGGTTTGTCCTGTGTGTTATTGTCCCATTTATGTGTTTTTTAAGGGATTTTAATATGTTGAGTGTATTGTATGTAGTGATTATAAATATGTAATTAATAAAAATGTATTTTTTGATCAATTTATGAGTTGAGTGCCTCCCTATATGCTTTTTTTTGTTCTCAATTTGGTGCCAAGTCACCACCTAGCCCTATAGCCACACATCTCCTGACCCGGGATCAGACCACCAGAGCGATGGCTGGCCACCAATCTCATAACAGGGAATTGTCACATTCCACCTTCGTAGGTTTATTTTATCCCATCAATAAGAAGATGAAACCTGTCTCCCGAAACGTTGGGCCGGGCTGACATGATGCTGATGCTGGAGGACAGGACTGATGAAGAAGCCGCGTTGTCATCCGCACACATGTCTCTGTACCGGTGTAAAGATGCGGTTTTGCTGTTCTCATTTGCTCTTAATATTACAATAGCAGGAGACTGGCGAGCACGGTGTGCTGGGGGGGGGGGGGGGGTAATGAGTTCTCATTCTCTGGGTAATGAGAATTGATGGCTTGTTTGAATATTGGAAGGTGCACTGTGTGGGACGAGATCACCGGAGCTCTGTTAACTGTTTCAGGTCTACTTTCCCACATTTTATTTTGATCGGCTGGAGGATTTTTTTGGGGAATACAATGTGTCTAAACTCAACTTAGACTATTCACTCTGATGAGCTGAGTGCCAAAGCCAATGGCAGCTTGCCTGATGTGTTCATAGTCATCAGGACAATGAGCGACGTGCCGGCATCACTGGGCGTACAAAAGAGGAGGCTCTCGCTAATGTCACCCTGAAAGCTGAGGATGCTGTTTCTGGGGGTCATTGCTCTTGGTACAGGTCCGTTGTATAAACCAGAGGATGCTGTTTCTAGGGGTGATTGCTCTGGGTACCAGTTTTATTGTGTAAAGCAGAGGATGCTGTTTCTAGGGGTGATTGCTCTGGGTACCAGTTTTATTGTGTAAAGCAGAGGATGCTGTTTCTATGGGTGATTGCTGTGGGTACCAGGTCCATTGTGTAAAGCAGAGGATGCTGCTTCTAGGGGTGATTGCTCTGGGTACCACCAGTTTTATTGTGTAAAGCAGAGGATGCTGTTTCTAGGGGTGATTGCTCTGGGTACCAGGTCCATTGTGTAAAGCAGAGGATGCTGCTTCTAGGGGTGATTGATCTGGGTACCACCAGTTTTATTGTGTAAAGCAGAGGATGCTGTTTCTATGGGTGATTGCTCTGGGCACCAGGTTCATTGTATAATGCAGGGGATGCTTTTTTTAGGTGTGAAGCAGAGGATGCTCTTTCTAGGGATCATTGATCTGGGTACCATGTCTGTTGTATAAAGCGAAGGATGCTGTTTCTAAGGGTGATTGCTTTGGGTACCACGTCCATTGTGTAAAGCAGAGGATGCTCTTTCTAGGGATCATTGGTCTGGGTACCAGGTCTGTTGTATAAAGAGAAGGATGCTGTTTCTAAGGGTGATTGCTCTGGGCACCACGTCCATTGTGTAAAGCAGAGGATGCCATTTCTATGGGCGATGCCCTGGGCACCAGTGCCATTGTTTAAAGCAGAGGATGCTGTTGCTAGTTTTGATGCTCTGGGCTGCAGCTCCATTGTGTAAAGCAGAAGATGCTGTTGCTAAGGGCAATTGCTCCAGGTACCAGGTCCATTGTGCAAAACAGAGAATGACATTTCTATGAATGATTGCTCCAGGTATCAGGTCCATTGTGTTAAACAGAGGAGGCCATTTCTGGTGGTACCAGGTCCATTGTAAAGCAGAGGATTCTGCTAAAGAATGGGTACCCTGGTGCCAAAGCCATTTAAAGCATCATTTTTAAATAAATCTCTTCTATTAGATGTTATGCGCCAGCCAGATGCAAAGTGCAAGTTCTTCAGTATTAACATCTTCATACAATCTTCGTATTTCATGTGATGCTGCACTCTGACCTGTCCCTTACTATTAAACACTCAAAGTGAAGCGGAAGGTGGAACAATGTGATGCTGAGGATCAGGCCGCCAGAGCGATGGCTGACCACCAATCTCATAACAGGGATCTGTCACATTCCACCTTCCCCTTGTTATTTTTTCCCATCAATAAGAAGATGAAACCTGTCTTCCGAAACGTCGGGGCCGGGCTGACATGATGCTGATGCTGGAGGACAGGGCTGATGAAGAAGCCGCGTTGTCATCCGCACACATGTCTCTGTACCAGTGTGAAAATGCGATTTTGCTTTTGTTCTCATTTGCTCTTAATATTGCAATAGCAGGTGACAGACGGCCATCGTAGCTGCCGAAGTGTTGGGGGGTAGCTCTGAATTGATGGCTTGTTGGAATATTGGAGGCGCACTGGGCGGGATGTGATAATCTGCTCTCTAATTCAGGCCTAGTTATCCACCCTTTATTTTGATTGGCTGGAGGATTTTTTGGGGAATACAATGTGTCAAACTATCAACTCAACTTTTAGCATTGATAATCTGAGTGCCAAAGCCAATGGCAGCTTGCCTTGTGTGTTCATAGTCATCAGGACAATGAGGGATGTGTCAGCATCACTGGGCATACAAAGGAGGAGGCTCTCGCTAATGTCACCCTGGCGCGATTGTGAAAAGCAGAGGATGCTGTTTCTGGGGGTGATGTTCTTGGTACCAGGTCCATTGTGTAAGCAGAGGATGCTTTTTCTAGGGGCGATTGCTCTTGGTACCAGGTCCATTGTATAAAGCAGAGGATGCTGTTTCTAGTGGCAATTGCTCTGGGTACCCGGTCCTTTGTATAATGCAGAGGATGCTGTTTCTAGGGATAATTGTTCTGGATACCAGGTCCTTTGAATAAGGCAGAGGATGCTGTTGCTAGGGGTGATTGCTCCAGGTACCAAGTCAATTGTGTGAAGCAGAGGATGCCATTTCTATGGATGATTGCTCTGGGTACCGGGTTCATTGTGTAAAGCAGAGGATGCCATTTCTATGGATGATTGCTCTGGGTACCGGGTTCATTGTGTAAAGCAGAGGATGCCATTTCTATGGGTGATGCTCAGGGTACCAGTGTAAAGCAGAGGATGCTGTTGCTAGGCGTAATTGCTCCATGTACCAAGTCAATTGTGTAAAGCCATTTCTATGGATGATTACTCTGGGTCCCTGGTCCATTGTGTAAAGCAGAGGATGCCATTTCTATGGGTGATTACTCTGGGTCCCTGGTCCCTTGTGTAAAGCAGAGGATGCCATTTCTATGGGTGATGCTCAGGGTACCAGCTCCATTGTGTAAAGCAGAGGATGCTGTTGCTAGTGGTTATGCTCTGGGTTGCAAGTCTGTTGTGTAAAGCAGAGGATGCCATTTCTATAGATGATAGCTTTGGGTACTGGGTCCATTGTGTAAAACAGAGAATGCTGTGTGTAGGGGTGTTGCCCTGGGAACCGGGTCCATTGTGTAGAGCAGAGGATTCTGACAAATAATGGGTACCCTAGTGCCGTGGCCATTTAAAGCATCATTTTTAAATACATCTCTATCCATTAGATGTTATGCGCCAGCCAGTGCAAGTTCTTCGGTATTAACATCCCCATATTTTTGCCCTCTGAATTTCATGGGATGCTGCACTCTGCCCTGAATCTTGGACCAGCTCTATGTAAGGCCCTGTTGATGCCATACAGGGCCTTATCCCTTAGTATTAAACACCCAGAGTAAGGTGCTGAGCCGCAGATGGAATCATGTGATGCCGAGAAGAGGTCGATCATAAGTCTGATTTATTTTAAGGTGTTTTGGAATATCCAATGAGATGGCCGGAAAAAGCTATTATTTGAGGAGACGGAGCGACAAGGCTTCCATGCTTGTTAAGTTAAGCAAAAAAAGATTTCCGAGCCACTTCTAATGAGCAAAGAGGCGCAGTAACCCTTCGCTGGCCGGCAACGACTGTCTCTTCCCTGGGTGACATTGGGGGAAAAAAAGGAAAACCGATTGTGGAGCCCAATAACTGAGCTGCTTTGCTCTCTATGGGGAGACATTGACTTCAATCCAGTGCCCTCCTGCCCATCTCAGAATCCAAACTCAGGCTGTGAAGGTCTTGGATAGACGAGACGTCTTGGTTGATAGTCCCCAAACTCCTCTAGGAAGACTTGAACTGTGGAGCCCAAGGGGTCCAGTATGAGCTTCCCTTTTTGATAAATGAGAGGCCTGGGCGGGGGGGGGGGGGGTCCAGAGAGGTCTGGAGAGTTAGAAACATAGAAGGTTGACGGCCAAAGGAGACCATACGGTCCATCTAGTCTGCCCTTATGTAACTGTATGTTCTCTGTATCTTAGGATAGATGTGTGCTTATCCCAGGCATGTTTAAATTCAGTGACTGTTGATTTTTCAACTACCTCTGCTGGAAGTTTGTTCCCGGCATCTACTACTCTTTCTGTAAAATAATATTTTCTAACATTGCTCCTGATCTTCCCTCCAACTAGCTTCAGGTTGGGCCCCTTGTTCTATCATTAAGTTTCTTCTTAAAAACACTTCCCTCCTGCACCTTATTCCCTCCTGTCACATATATAAAGGTCTCCATCATGTCCCCCCTCTCCCTTCTTTCCTCCAGACTGTACAGATTAAGTTCTTTAAGTCTCTCCTGATAAGTTTTAAGTTTAAGTCCTTCCACCATTTTTGTTGCCCGCCTTTGGACACGTTCTATTAGAATAATGTCTTTTTGCAGGTAAGGTCTCCAGAACTGCACACAGTATTCTAGCTGTGGCCTCACCAGGGCTCTATACAGCGGCATCACAACCTCCCTCTTCCTACTGGTGATGCCTCGAGCTATGCAGCCGAGCATCCTGCTTGCTTTTCCCACTGCCTGGCTACACTGTCCAATCATCTTGCAGCTATCAGTAATCAGTACCCCTAAATCTCTCTCCTCCGAGGTCCTGGCTAACACAGCGCTGCCCATACGGTGCTCAGAGCCGGGATTCCTTCTACCCAAGTGCAGGATTTTACATTTAGAGACATTAAACTCTAGTTTCCACAGTTTTGACCTTTTATCCAGTAAAGCTAAATCATTTTCCATGTTGCAGACACCTCCCGGAATATCCCCCCTATTACTAACCTTTGTATCATCAGCAAACAGACAAACTTTTCCTACCAAGCTTCCTCCTATGTCACTTACAGATATATTAAAAAGAATGGGGCCCAGGACAGAGCCTTGCGGCACACCACTTGTAACTCGCCTTTGTTCAGATTGCACGCCATTTACAACAACGCTCTGATACCGATCCCTCAGCCAACTGGAAATCCACTGAACTATCCAGGGATTGAGTCCTACCTTCAACAACTTATCTATGAGCTCCTTATGTGGTACAGTGTCAAAGGCTTTGCTAAAATCCAGATAGGCGATATCCACAGCACCACCTTCATCTAACACTTTAGTGACATTGTCAAAGAAATCAATAAGATTGGTCTGACATGATCGGCCCTCAGCAAAGCCATCGATGTTTTGGGTCCAACAGGTCATTAATTTTTAGGGTTGCACTGTCAGGGCTAGTGGTTGGGTTTCATTGAGAGAATTTGTCTTCTACAGCAAGTCCCCTTTAATGTGTTTCTTTCAGTGGCCAACTTGAGGTGCTGTGGCCTGTGCTTAGGGAAGCCACCTGCTATGGGTGCTGTAAACTGTGCCATTACTGTGGACTGTGCCTAGGGCCGTCACCTGCAGGGGGTGCTGTAAACTTTGCCATCAAGTCTATAGTGAAGGAGTGAAGGGCATGTTTCACTGTAAAAACAAGTTCCCCTTGCATTGTCATCATATGAAACCGAAATTTCTCAGCCTTTATGATGAGTTATATATACGGGTCGCCATTCCCCAGAGCGGTGATCTGTGAAATACATGCCAGAGGAAACTTGTCTTCTACGACAGGTCCTCTTTAACATGTTTAAAATGTCCCAGGGAATTCTTTATTTCCTTATATTAATGTATTTTTATTTACTTGTATATAGTCATTATGGTATACTACTTTATTGTAACTTTATTTGGTTTTAATTACATTCACTTTTATTATACCATTTTACGGTATTTTTATTTGAAATATATCTGTAATGATTTTTTTTTATTCAATATATAATATAATATATACTAATCTTATAATCTAATATATCCTAATCTATTTTTACCTACTTTGATTTGTAATTATTTGTATTATTTAAAATTGATGTCAATGATTAGATCAAAGACCTAGAACCGCGCTGAAATAATAAACGTAAAGAAAACTATAAAATAAAGTGCTCAACGTGTAAAAGTCCTTATCTCAAAAAAGACCCAAAAACAATCAAAAAATGCAAAAATAGAACACAGAGCACACAATAACATAGAAATTCCAATAGTCCCTTGGTGAGGCACAAATAAACAAGTCAAAAAAAGTCCAAAACGTGAAATAATCGTAGGTATCCCACGGTGCATGCACTTCACATGAAAACGTGCAAAACCTCCACCAAATGTGCAAACTCTTACTAGTTAACTAACGCAGCCTAGTTAAAGTTGCCTTACGGCAACGAAACGCGTCGGCGGTGGCGAGCGGTGGATTCAGGATCATCTTTTATTAGCTTCATTTTACCTTTTGGAATTATATTGCCAGGCATTTGGGACGCATTGGGAGACTGTCTGATTCCGGCGCCGGTGAGACCGTTACCATGTTTAATGCCTTTTCTTACTTTTTTACCATGTGAGTGTATCTCTTGAGTTTACAATAAAGGAGAGAATATTTTTTAGCAGTACTATACCATATTTCTCTTTCCTTTTTTTTACATCTATGAAATGAATTGTTACCATCTGGGAATACTACTGAGAATGTGGTCTCTTTGAATTGGTGTCTTTATACACATGAATTTGAGTTATTATTTGAAGTTTGAACATCGATTGAGGTTTACCCACACCGAAGTCCATAAGGGGTAGCAACGTTGATTACTAATATTTAAGGCTCTCTTTTGCTGTGGAGTCGGTAAGAGTTTGCACATTTGGTGGAGGTTTTGCACGTTTTCATGTGAAGTGCATGCACCGTGGGATACCTACGATTATTTCACGTTTTGGACTTTTTTTGACTTGTTTATTTGTGCCTCACCAAGGGACTATTGGAATTTCTATGTTATTGTGTGCTCTGTGTTCTATTTTTGCATTTTTTTATTTGTATTATTTAATTTAATTTTTATTTTCCTTACAATTCTTTTCAATTATTTTTATGATATTGTGCCATATTTATTTATTTTATTATATTGTTATTATTAATAATATATTATATTATTGTATTAAAAGTATTCATACTTTTAAAGTATCATGTATTTTACTTACTTTGATTTATAATTATTTTTATAATATATTTGTATTTACTTTGATTTGTAATTATTTATATAATACTATTTTATTTTCATTTTTTAGTTTTTATTTTTTGATAATATTATACTATATTATCATATTTTTATTTAGATTCATGTATAATTATTTTTATTTTATCTTTACTTACTTCTATTTATATTCACATTTATTATACCATTTTATTATATTTTTATTTGAAATGTATTTTCAACTAAATTTTTTTTATCATACTATCTATTGTTGTTTTACTTACCGGTACTTTGATTTGTAATTATTTAAATAATATTATTTTATTTTTATTTTACATTTATTTGCAATTATTTTTTAATAATATTCTATCATATTTTTATTTAGATTTATTTATAATTATTTTTATTTCTTTTTTACTTACCTTTATACTTACCTTTTATAGTACATTTTTTATCATACTATCTATTGTTGTTTTACTTACCGGTACTTGGATTTGTAATTGTTTTTATAATATTATTTTATTTTTATTTAAAATGTATTTGCAATTATTTTATGATAATATTCTATCAGATTTTTTATTTAGATTTATTTATAATTATTTTTATTTCTTTTTTACTTACCTTTATAAAAAATTTTTATCACACTATCTATTGTTGTTTTACTTTGATTTGTAATTATTTGTATTATTCTATTTTTTTAACAGTTATTTTTTATATATTATGTTTATTAATTTTTTTAATGATTTCATTAAATTTACATTTTTCATTTTGGCTGTTTTTAAAGTAACTCATTTGTTGACTTTCATGTGTTGATTTAGTTACCCCCATTACAGACCCCACTGACCGTTCATGATATTTATGTGACAGGTGATCTGATCAGTATGATACTCACCCATCCTTCGAGAGATAATTGCCTGTAAGCATTCTCCCGCAATCGCCTCCATATTCGAGTCCAGCATCTGCTCGCCATTTTTGGGTCCTTCTACATAAAATAAAAAAGAGGGAATTTGGGAAGCAATTGATGGCGCTTATTTGCATCGGCCTCGCGGCTTTCCGCGGCTTTTGTTTTTGTCTAATTGGATTTCATGCAGTCGGTGGAATTGTCCAGGGCTCAATAGAAGAAAATGAAAACCTGTTGGTGGCCGGGCCGTAATTGCAGACGAAACCAGGGCTCCGGGAGAGGAGAGGACGGCAGCTGCGCCGATATTGCCGAATAAAGGCGTCTGGAAACGCGGAGAGGTGGCGCGGATATTGATGGCTGCCCATTCACCCCCCACCTCCCGTCTTGCAATAGCGAGCATGGGAAAGAGCGATCAGATGTGCGGCCGCAGACTTGGAATGGCAGATTGATTTAATAAGCCCTTATTTATGCATTATTGGTTTAGTGCGCAGAGGCCATCAAAGGCTTCGCGGAGTTTATTAGGGACGTCAACACTTCATTAGTCGGTTCAGTTGGTAAGACGAGGAGCGGAGGAGGCGGCTGGACATGTCCGAGGATGTGCATGAGAATCCTTTCCGGAATCTCACCTGGCTTCAAAACCCCAACACTGGCATTGTATTAAAAAGGAGACCCCGGTTTAGTTTGGCCCCATGCCATAGAGGTCTTCATCCTGTATTTCATGGAACAACATGGAACCCCACATTTCAAACCTGGTCCCACAGCATGGAGCTGCCTGTTCCATACTTGGTCCCACATTATGGAGCCGCCCGTTCCATACCTGGTCTCACATTATGGAGCGGTCTGTTCCATATCTGTTCCACATTATGGAGCTGCCCGTTACATACTGGTCTCACATTATGGAGCCTCCCATTGCATACCTGGTCCTACACCATGGAACCAGCCATTCCTTACCTGGTGCTATAGCATGGAATCGGTCGTTCTTTACCTGGTCCCACACAATGGAGCGGCCCATTCCTTACCTGGTCCCACACCATGGAGCCACTGATTCCATACCTGGTCCCACACCATGGAGCTGCCTGTTCCATACTTGGTCCCACATTATGGAGCCGCCCGTTCCATACCTGGTCTCACATTATGTAGCTGTCTGTTCCATATCTGGTTCCACACTATGGAGCCGCCTGTTCTTTACCTCAGCCCACACCATGGAGCTGCCCATTCCAAACCTGGTCCTACACCATGGAGTCGTCCATTCCTTACCTGGTCCCTCACCATGGGGCCATCCTCTCAATACCTGGTTCCACATCACAGAGCCGTACAATTCATACCTGGTCCCACACCATGGAGCTGTCTATTCCATACCTGGTCCTATACAATGGAGCCTTCCATTCCAGACTTTGTCCTTCACTGAGGAGGCGCCCATTCCTTATCTAACCCCACATCACGGAGCTGCCCATTCCATGCCTGGTTGCACACCATGGAGTCGCCCATTCCATACCTGGTCCCTCACCATGGGGCCATGCTCTCCATACCTGGTACCACACCATGGAGCCGCACATTTCATACCTGGTCCCACACCATGGAGCTGCCTGTTCAATGCCTGGTCTCACATTATGGAGTGGTCCATTCCATACCTGGTCCCACATTATGGAGCCGCCCATTCCGTACCTGGTCTCACATTATGGAGCCGCCCGTTCCATACCTGGTCTCACATTATGGAGCCGCTGTTTCCATACCTGCTCCCACACCATGGAGCCTTCCAGTTCAGACCTTGTCCTTCACTGAGGAGGTGCCCATTCGTCATCTAACCTCACACCATGGAGCTGCTCATTCCAAACCTGGTCCCACACTATGGAGTCACCCATTCTATACCTCAGCCCACACCATGGAGCTGCCCATTCCAAACCTGGTCCTGCACCATGGAGTCGCCCATTCCATACCTGGTCCCTCACCATGGGGCCATTCTCTACATACCTGGTTCCACACCATGGAACTGCACAATTCATACCTGGTCCCACACAACTGAGCCACCCGTTCTATACCTGGTCCCACACCCATCTTGTCCCTCACCATAGAGCCACCTTTTCCAAACCTTGTCTTTCACCATGGAGCCACTGATTCTATATCTGATCCCACACCATGGAGCATATGATGAATGAGGACACCCCCCCATCCGTAACCTATATGTAATGGTTGGGCCCCTAGTTTGAACTGGGCTCCAATGCAACCAGGCTGGTTTGTCAATGGGGCCCATTTCAAACTAGCAGCCTAGCCATCACACATAGGTTATGGGAGAGCAGACTCTATACATCCTATATTGCGTCTGGATAGGTCTATAGTTTGAACTTCAGTTCCCTAATGTGCATGGTATGAATTTTGAGTCTGATTGACTTGAGACATATAGGTCATAAGGGGGGCTCAGACATCATTTTGTATAGGGCCTAAAGTTTCCCAGTGGCGGCCCTTGTCTAGCCTTGCCTAAAATTAGAAGCCTTAAGATATTTGGTTTTTTTTTTACTTCTAGAAATGGCAATGCTTAGGTTTGGTTTAGAGTGCTCATAGGTGACCCAACTAAAGCTCCACATGTATATATGTCTAGGAGATTGCAAGTCCGCACCCCCTAACAAGGGGTCTGGTTGCCTTGGGGCATATCGATTACAAAGAGGTCCAGACACTCTTATTGTATGGAACCCAAAGGTTCCCAGTGGTGGCTCTGGTTTGGCCTTGCCTAAAATTAGAAGCCTGAAGATATATGGGTATTTTTTTACTTCTAGAAAAGGCTTAGGTTTGGTTTGGAGTGCTCATAGATGACCCAACTAAAGCTCCACGGGTATATACAATCCAAAGTTTCTCAGTGGCAGCTCTGGTCTGGCCTTGCCTAAAATTAGCAGCCTGAAGATGTTTGTGTATTTTGGACGTCTAGAAGTGTATGATAATGCTTAGGTTTGGTTTAGAGTGCCCATGGGTGACCCAACTAAAGCTCCACAAGTATATATGTCCAGGAGATTGCAGTTCAGCACCCTCTAACAAGGGGTCCGGTTGCCTTGGGGCATATCGATTACAAAGGTGTCCAGACACTCTTATTGTATGGGACCCAAAGGTTCCCAGTGGCGGCTCTGGTTTGGCCTTGCCTAAAATTAGAAGCCCGAAGATATTTGGGTATTTTTGGACTTCTAGAAATGTTTGGCGCTGCTTAGGTTTGGTTTAGAGTGCTCATAGGTGACCCAACTAAAGCTCCACATGTGTATATATGTCTAGGAGATTGCAGGTCAGCACCCCCCAACAAGGGGCCTGGTTGCCTTGGGGCATATCGGTTACAAAGGGGTCCAGACACTCTTATTGTATGGAACCCAAAGGTTCTCAGTGGCAGCTCTGGTCTGGCCTTGCCTAAAATTAGCAGCCTGAAGTTGTTTGTGTATTTTGGACGTCTAGAAATGTATGGCAATGCTTAGGTTTGGTTTAGAGTGCCCATGGGTGACCCAACTAAAGCTCCACAAGTTTATATGTCCAGGAGATTGCAGATCAGCACCCTCTAACAAGGGGTCCGGTTGCCTTAGGGCATATTGATTACAAATGTGTCCACACAATCTTATTGTATGGGAGCCAAAGGTTTCCAGTGGCGGCTCTGGTTTGGCCTTGCCTAAAATTAGAAGCCTGAAGATATTTGCGTATTTTTGGACTTCTAGAAATGTTTGGCACTGCTTTGGTTTGGTTTTGAGTGCTCATAGGTGACCCAACTAAAGCTCCACATGTGTATATATGTCTAGGAGATTGCAGGTCAGCACCTCCCAACAAGGGGCCTGGTTGCCTTGGGGCATATCGGTTACAAAGGGGTCCAGACACTCTTATTGTATGGAACCCAAAGGTTATTCTTTACTTCTAGAAATGGCAATGCTTAGGTTTGGTGCTCATGGTTGACCCAACTAAAGGTCCACATGGACTTCTAGAAATGTTTGGCGCTGCTTTGGTTTGGTTTGGAGTGCTCATGGATGACCCATCTAAAGCTCCACAGGTATATATGTCTAGGAGATTGCAGGTCAGCACCCCCTAACAAAGGATTCAGTTGCCTTGGGGCATATAGGTTACAAAGGGGTCCAGATACTCTTATTCTATGGAACCCAAAGGTTCCCAGTGGTAGCTCTAGTCTGGCTTTGCCTAAAATTAGAAGCCTGAAGATGTTTGTGTATTTTGGACGTCTAGTATATATGTCTAGGAGATTGCAGGTCAGCACCCTCTAACAAGGTAAAAGGTTCCCAGTGGCAGCTCTGGTCTGGCCTTGCCTAAAATTAGACGCCTGAAGACATTTGGGCATTTTTGGACTTCTAGAAATGTTTGGCGCTACTTTTAGGTGACCCAACTAAAGCTCCACATGCAGGTCAGCGCCCCTAACAAGGGGTTTGGTTGCCTTAAGGCATATCAGTTACAAAGGGGTCCAGACCCAAAGGTTCCCAGTGGCAGCTCTGGTCTGGCCTTGCCTAAAATTAGAAGCCTGAAGATATTTGGGTATTTTTGGACTTCTATAAATATTTGGCGCTGCTTTGGTTTGGTCTAAAGGGGACCAAACTAAACCTCGACGGATATACGTCTAGCAGATTGCAGGTCACCACCCCCTAACAAGGGCTTTGTGACAAAAAGTGGTGCCCAGGGAGAGATTGTCATGTAACGCGGGTTGTCGTAAAGACCTAAAACCGAAAGGTTAACGCGGCGTCTACGGAGAAGCTGATTGAGCGACGCAACGGCTGGCTGTAAGGCTCGGCTTCAATGGTGCGTATTAACACTCTCTGCAAACAGCTGCGTTTGGGAGCCGATGAGGGTGAGAATATGTTATAATAATATCACCTCCCGCTAAAGTAAGGCTATTGTGCGATTTGAATGATAAAATAGTAGCAGTGATGAGAGCCGGAATAATGTGTATTCACGTTCTCGGGAGAGGTTCAAGGCTGTAGGCAGCACGTAAAAGAGATAGAAGACCAAGGTACTCGACTATGTCTAAACAAAACAGATGTAATTAACAATGATTGTATAAGAACATTCAAGAAGCAAGCCTTGTGGGTGTAATACAGGCACTGGAGTTAGAAGAATTAAGTATAGGTGTGTCACTGTGGAAGGAGGTACGTCGCTGCTAGGCCCGAAAATGTCTCTATGGAACGTTCGGGAAATATACTCATGAGGAAACTCGTATGACGTCACTGAAATCATGTGATATGTTAATACAGAGAACAATGATCCAAATGGCTGCAGGGCCTCCTTCACCACCACCCATGAAGAGAACCCATCCAGCTCGTATTAGTACACAGAGCTTTTCTTGATAGGCCTCTCAACCTTAAGCGTGAGACAGCCGAATTAGAGCGGCGGAGGGTAAATGACATATATAATAAGATTTTATTATATATGTCATTTACCCTCCGCCTTCTGGTAAGAGTTTGAGCTTTTCGGTGGTGAAAACACTTGCTATAAAGTTTGATGCATGCACTCTAATTCGGCCGCCTTACGCTTGAGGTTGAGAGGCCTATCAAGAAAAGCTCAGATATAATAGTTGACGGAAAAACGTAAGAAAAGCTCTGTGTTCTTACAATTACGCTATACCAGGATTGGGACTTCCTTACTCGTTGAGTTGTTTTTACGCATTTTTCTGTTTAATGTTTTTGTGCGCAGTGTCTGTATAATCTTTACTCTAAGTATTATACCTGTTAACAGCTCGTATTAGTGTCACCAGCTCTGTTTAAGACCGGCCTGGCCCATCAGCAGGGCTATCCAAGGCCAGAAGCAGCCCGACATTGAATAATGTATTTAAAATCGGACCTTCACCCTGAATAAGAGCCTATCTTGTATGTCGCCCCCCGTACATACAGATTGCTCACATTAATCCGTACCCTCAGCCTGAATAAGAGCCTATCTTGTATGTTTCCCCCCTCCCCCGTTACATACAGATTGCCCACATTAATCCAGACCCTCACCCTGAATAAGAGCCTATCTTGTATGTTCCCCCCGTACATACAGATTGCCCACATTAATACGGACCCTCACCCTGAATAAGAGCCTATCTTGTATGCCCCCCCCCCCCCCGTAAATACAGATTGCTCACATTAACCCGGATCTTCACCCTGAATAAGAGCCTATCTTGTATGTTTAATGACTTTAATGGGATACTAGGCAGGTCTAACAATGAGGATGGGAAGTCCTTGCTGTGGCCTTTTAACCTTGACTCCTCTCATGTCTAATTTGCCTGTTGCCTGAATATAGTTGGCAGAACTTTAGACCACTAGATGGTCCTTAATCTTTAAGTCCTTAAGTGTCATTCTCAAACTTTGAGCAAGTTGGGCTTGATGGAGACTGTGTGTTGTTAGAGCCAAGATCGAGCAACATAGTGTTTTCTATACACTGAAATGTGCACACAAGGGATTGCCCAATGATGCGATCGATACGGATTAAAACTTATAGCGTCCTCTCTAAACTTTTCCATAGGAATCTGAAGTGCTGCACTGAGGAAGCTCTTTTATTAATTAAATCCATCGTACTCTCTACGCTGGAGTGGAGATTGGCTTTACACGTCTTGGCGGCCGTGAAGCAAACAATGGTTGGCTCCTGGAAACAATGTCATGGCCAGAGATTCTTAGGATCTCAGATATAATAGTTAACGGAAAACTTATAGCTATTGTACAAGACAGACTTATTGCCCTTTAAGTGCTACAAACAGGGGGCGGAAATGCACAGCCGTAATATAATGATGTATAACAATTAATAATGCTAAAGCCTAACCTGGTGCAGGCCCTGGAATGATGCTACACAAACACAATGAATTGGGGAGGCTCTAAAGCTGCCCCCCAAAAAAACAGAAAGATGTCCGCACACTCGGAAAAGTGTACATGATAAAAAAAATGTACATGGTATGAATACCAAATACGGTGACACTATGACTAGAGTACAATGAAACATTAAGACATACACAAACATGAAAAGACTGGAGGGGGAGGGCGGGGAGGGACAGGAACATGTACATTTTAGGTATGTAAATGAATAAATGTAGTCGTTTTTTATTCACTTTTCCGAGTGTGCGGCCATCTTTCTTGTTTTTTGGGGGGCAGCTTCAGAGCCTCCCCAAATTATTGTTCTTGAGCTTTTAGGATATATGGGACCCGTAGCTACAGTAGACCACCTCATTATCCCAGAACTTTACCAGTTTATAGCAAATCCAATACAATATATACCGTGCAAGAAGGTTATCCACAACGTATGCATACCTCGCAAGTGTCACTGATTTGGGGGAACCGTCTAAGTTCCCCTGTCCCTCGTTCTCATTTCTCCCTCATTGAGGTATAACATGCAGATCCGCAGCAATAAATTATTCATTTGCCTATTTAAAGTGTTTCTATTGCTTTACCTGCTACATCCTATCTCCTATCCATCCCTCAATGAGGGGGCGTGTCCTAATTTAACAATTATCCCTCTTTCCCACCCTGAAAAGTTGGTAGGTATGCAAAGGTTAGTGTAGGCCCTTCATAATCCGGTCCTGCTTAGGATACATCCTTGAGGCCAACATGCCTGGCTTTCTCATGGAACCCCCTGGGGGATGACGTAAAGGTGGCCTAGAATCCATTGCAACACTGAGCAGGAGTTACTGCTTTTGGGAGTATGGTGCACCTCTCCCTGCCTGGCTCTCTCATGGAACTCTCGGAGTATGACCTAAAAGGGGCCTAGAATCCATTGCTACACTGGGAAGGGGTAAAGGGGGCACTGGGCAGGCTTTACTGCTTCTTGGAGTATGGTGAACCTTTCCCTGCCTGGCTTCCTCATAGAACTCTCTGAGGATGACCTATCTCCTAACCATCCCTCAATGAGGGGGTGTGGCTTCATCCATCCCTCAATGATTGGGTGTGGCTTCATCCATCCCTCAATGAGGGGATGCTGCTTTATACATTCCTCAATGAGGGGGCATGGCCTAATTTACCAATTGTCTCTCTTTCCCACCCTGAAAAGTTGGTAGGTATGCAAAGGTTGGTGGAGGCCAGGCTTTGCAGGGCAAGTGGAAGAGGCTCTTTATAATCCGGTCCTGCTTAGGGAAGGGGGTAAAGTGGGCACTGGGCATGGGTTACTGCTTCTGTCGCACCTCTCCCTGCTTGGCTCTCTCATGGGACTCTATGAGGATAACCTAAAGGGGGCCTAGAATCCATTGCTACACTGGAAGGGGGTAAAGGGGCGTAGTGGTGGAGGTCCTTCATAATCCGGTCCTGCTTAGGATGGATTTCTAATGGAACCCCCTGGGGGATGACCTAAAGGGGGCCTAGAATCCATTGCAACACTGGGCACCTCCCCCTGCCTGGCTCTCTCATGGGACTCTATGAGGATAACCTAAAGGGGGCCTAGAATCCATTGCTACACTGGCAAGGGGGTAAAGGGGCGTAGTGGTGGAG
Organism: Gastrophryne carolinensis; assembly: GCA_027917425.1. Taxonomy (NCBI): domain Eukaryota; kingdom Metazoa; phylum Chordata; class Amphibia; order Anura; family Microhylidae; genus Gastrophryne; species Gastrophryne carolinensis. The sequence continues at coordinate 4,184,816 of CM051242.1, forward strand.
GCCCTTCATAATCCGGTCCTGCTTAGGATGGATTTCTAATGGAACCCCCTGGGGGATGACCTAAAGGGGGTCTAGAATCCATTGCAACACTGGGCACCTCCCCCTGCCTGGCTCTCTCATGGGACTCTATGAGGATAACCTAAAGGGGGCCTAGAATCCATTGCTACACTGGCAAGGGGGTAAAGGGGCGTAGTGGTGGAGGCCCTTCATAATCCGGTCCTGCTTAGGATACATCCTTGAGGGGGCCCTGTGTTGGCTAAGAAAGCGGGTAAAGGAAGTACAGTGCTTCATATACATAAAACAAATCCTCATGGAATAATGTATCCCCTCCAGTTCTATCAGCGCTTGTCTCTTTCATGTAGAACGCAAACCACTAACCTATGTAGGCCCCTAAACTGTCAACGTGGCATTCCTGGTGATTGGCAGCTTCTCCAGATAGGCTTGTTTAAAGGCCAACATATGTTTTCATAAATAGCCTCCGCCAGGAGAAATTAGGAGCACAAGTCGGGGTCGCCTTTTATCCTCGAGCTGTCATATCGAGTTTGCCGTTTACCAGCCCCCCCAACTGGATTCCAAATGAGAAAACGCCTCGGCCGCCATCCAATTCCCTTCGGCATAAAACATATATATCGGCCCTCAGTAGAAAGAAAATTGATGCTGCCATCCACAAACTCTGATTTCGCCTCCTTTCTTTCCCGCTCGGTACCTCGCATTTTTTTTTTCTTCCCCCCCTTTGTGAAAGGAAACGCGGGCAGAGAGTGTGTCGAAAATAGACAAGAAACAGAGCGAGCGAGATAAAACGAGACATCAGATCAAATGAGGGGAACGGGCGACCAGAGAGAGAGAGCAATGATGAAAAGCCGGGGGACGGGGGCGGGAAGCCAAAGCTTCAAGAGGCAGAGAAAAGGGAAATGGTAGGAGGGCCAGGTAGAAAAATAGAGCCGGGAAGATGCAGGGAGGAGACCAAACAGCCAGAGACCGAGACGGGCCTTGATGAGACAGCAGCAGGAAGTTAATTGAAAATGAGAGAGAGAAGAAGAAGAAGAAGCGGCCACCGGCTATTACAGGGAAAGTTCCGCGGCTGGAAAAAAAAGAGGCCTATAGTACAGTATATGTGCGACCCTACGAAACGGCACTCTGGTGCACCTCTCCCTGCCTGGCTCTCTCATGGGCCTCTATAGGGATAACCTAAAGGGGGCCTAGAGTCCATTGCTACACTGGGGAGGGGTTACTGCTTCTTGGAGTATGGTGCACCTCTCCCTGCCTGGCCCTCTCATGGAACCCCCTGGGGCATGACCTAAAGGGGGCCTAGAATCCATTACAACTCTGGAAAGGGGGTAAAGGGGGCACTGGGCAGGGGTAACTGCTTCTTGGAGTATTGTACACCTTTCCCTGCCTGTCTCTTTCATGGAACTCTCTGGAGATGACCTAAAAGGGGCCTAGTATCCATTGCTACACTGGGCAGGGGTTACTGCTTCTGGGAGTATGGTGCACCTCTCCGTGCCTGGCTCTCTCATGGGCCTCTATCGGGATAACCTAAAGGGGGCCTAGAATCCATTGCTACACTGGGCAGGGGTTACTGCTTCTGGGAGTATGGTGCACCTCTCCGTGCCTGGGTCTTTCATGGGCCTCTATAGGGATAACCTAAAGGGGGCCTAGAATCCATTGCTACACTGGGCAGGGGTTACTGCTTCTTGGAGTATGGTGCACCTCTCCCTGCCTGGCTCTCTCACGGAATTCTCTGGAGATGACCTAAAAGGGGCCTATTGCAACTCTGGAAAGGGGGTAAAGGGGGCACTGGGCAGGGGTAACTGCTTCTTGGAGTATGGTGCACCTCTCCCTGACTGGTTCTCTCATGGAACCCCCTGGGGCATGACCTAAAGGGGGCCTAGAATCCATTGCAACTCTGGAAAGGGGGTAAAGGGGGCACTGGGCAGGGGTAACTGCTTCTTGGAGTATGGTGCACCTCTCCGTGCCTGGCTCTCTCATGGACCTCTATAGGGATAACCTAAAGGGGGCCTAGAATCCATTGCTACACTGGGGAGGAGTAAAGGGGGCATTGGGCAGGGGTTACTGCTTCTGGGAGTATGGTGCACCTCGCCAGAGCCGGCTCCAGGTTTTTTGCGGGCCCTTGGGCGATAGAGTTTCATTTGGCCCTGTCAGGTGTGGAGTTCCTCCACAGCCTGATGTCCCCTGCATTATTCTGCTCCACCAGCAGATGGCTCTGTTCTGCTGGTGTGTGTGTTGATCAGCCAGCACCTGGTGGACTTCCCGGCCTATAAAAGCTGGTCAGCACATGGCCTTGGCGGATCAGCATTACTCTGAAACCTGAACTCTGTACCCAGAGCCTTTGAACCTGAACCCTGGAACTCTGTACCCCGGACTTCTGCCTTAGCCTCAGTCATAGCCATTGTTGGACTTTGGACTCCTAAGCACGTATGTTTTCTCACTTCACAGCAATCTGAGTGTGTTTCTTGATTCCTGGTTTATCTTTATGTATATATGTATATAGCAGCTTGGTTGATGTGTAGGCACTGTTTGTTGTTATTGAACACGGTTTGCCGCATATCCGCCTCTGTCTCTCAGTCTAATTCTGGTCATTACTACTATTGAGAAATCCATGACAGGCCCCTTGTGGTGTGGTATTTTTACCCCATACATGGTGATAAAGTTGAACGTATGGTGAATACTGCCAAAGAATAGAAAGAAAAAATAATAGAAGGAAAGACAGAAAGAAAGAGAAATAGAGAAAAAGGGAAAAAAAGAAAGGATAGAAAGAAATAAAGAAATATTAAAAATAAATGGAAATGTTAAAAGCATAGAGGGAATGATAGAAAAAGAATGGCAGAAAACGAGAAGGAATAGGAGAAAAAAAAAAGAAAGATGGAAGGAAAGGAAGAATGGAAGGATTGACAGAAAAAAAGGAGAAGGAATGACAGAAATAGAAAGAAGAAAAAAAAGGAATGACAGAGCGAAGAGATGAAAAAAACAAATAACGAAAGGAAAGAATAGAATGACTGACAGAATTCATAGAAAGAAAGCAAGAAAAAGAATAGCAAAACAGATGAAAGTGAGAAACCAAGAATAGATGTAAAGAAAGTAAGAAGGAAAGAAAGAAAGTATAAATGAAACAAAAGAATAGAAGGACTGACAGAAAGAAGGAAACAATCTCCCAATTGCCAATCTGCTCCTGGCTTAGCCCTGGTTACTGCACAGGGGCTACACGGGGTAAAGGGGATGAAGTGGGCCCTCCCAAGGTGTAGGAGCCCCGGCACCTGCCCAAATACGCCCAGTGCTGACGCCTGCCTTGCACCTCGGCCAGCAAGAGGCAGAGAAAGGGAAAATGGAAGGAGGGCCGGGTAGAAAAATAGAGCTGGGAAGATGCAGGGAGGAGACCAAACAAACAGCCAGAGACAGAGACTGGCCTTGGTAAGACAGCAGCAGGAAGTTAATAGAAAATAAGAGAGAGAAGAAGAAGAAGAAGTGGCCACCGGCTATTACAGGGAAAGTTCCTCGGCTGGAAACAAAGGGGCCTATAGTATAATATATGTGCGACCTGACGCAACAGCACTCTGTTAATATAAAATATCTGTATTAATAATGAATCGTCTGCATTAGGAAAGCTCATCAATATTAACGGTGTCAGCGGAGTGCCGGGGCTGGTAAATGGGACATTCTGTAAAATGGATAGAAGTGCTCATTAATGACGCTGCTTCTGGGAGTACGGCGCACCTCTCCCTGCCTGGCTCTCTCATGGAACTCTCTGGGGATGACCTAAAGGGGGCCTAGAATCCATTGCAACACCGGGAAGGGGGTAAAGGGGGCACTGGGCAGGGGTTACTGGGTACTGGCTATACCTAATAGAGTGTAAGCTCTTCTCCTTCTGTATCCTCCCTTATACCCTAATAGAGTGTAAGCTCTTCTCCTCCTGTATCATCCCTTATACCCTAATAGAGTGTAAGCTCTTCTCCTTCTGTATCCTCCCTCATACCCTAATAGAGTGTAAGCTCTTCTCCTTCTGTATCCTCCCTTATACCCTAATAGAGTGTAAGCTCTTCTCCTTCTGTATCCTCCCTTATACCCTAATAGAGTGTAAGCTCTTCTCCTTCTGTATCCTCCCTTATACCCTAATAGAGTGTAAGCTCTTCTCCTCCTGTATCCTCCCTTATACCCTAATAGAGTGTAAGCTCTTCTCCTCCTGTATCCTCCCTTATACCCTAATAGATTGTAAGCTCTTCCCCTTCTGTATCCTCCCTTATACCCTAATAGAGTGTAAGCTCTTCTCCTCCTGTATCCTCCCTTATATCCTAATAGATTGTAAGCTTTTCTCCTTCTTTATTCTCCCTTATAAGGTCCTGATTGTAGCGCTCCTCCTTTTTTGCCCATAATCCTCCAGTGCAGGAATATTTTGCGCCTGGGGAATTTAAATTAGCAGCAGGCGCCCATCTAGAAATCACTTCCCTCCCAGCGTGGGCGAGTTTTATGGAAATATTCAGTGTTTTTTGCGTTTTTTTTTTTTTTCGAGTGGATTTTTTTGGGGCTGATTTGTGAATTTCTTCATCCGGAGGGAGAGAATTACGGCGCCTCCCGATGGCCGGCATAAATATCCCGCATTCACGAGCCGGCCTCGTAAACACGGAGAGCCGGGTCAGGCCCGACGCAACGCGCACACGCCCGTTCGCCGTTGCTCGTCATAACTCTGTAAGATGAGATGCGTCTCGGCACAGGTAGGATTTTATTTTGCTGTTTATTCTCCAGATCAAGACGTTTTAATGGAACAGTCGGAGAGGAGGGGGCGCGCTCTCAGCGGGGCCGCGGGATGATGATAAAAAGTCATGGCGCACAATGAGAGGTGCTTGACAGGTCTGCGCGCTCAGCATCACGGCGCTGCGCGGCGGTGGGGGGGGGGGGGGGGGCGGCGGTCTCCAGGAGGCCAATTGAAGGAAAGATAGCGGATAGTGAGCGGATTTCTCAGGGACCAATTGTCATGTTTTTTTCTGGAAAGATTAGAGTATAGTAACAATTTGCCCCCGAAAAATATGTGCTCCCGCCTCGCCGACCTTCGTATCCGCCGCTCGTGAAATAGAGGCGCAACAAATGAGCGCAACCGGGGTCCGAGCTAATTGGTGGGTTTAAAAAAAAGAAAGTATAAAAGAATCTTTTTATAGCAGACGGAAGAAAAAAAGGCCCTGAACTCTCCGACAAAGAGCGAAACTCTGAGCAGCTCCTGTACGGTGTAACAAGCGAAGGGGGAGCACCCGCATGTTGTAACAAGTAAAGGGTTTGGGGTAAAAATAGAGGTTAGGGTAAAAAAACATAAAATCCGGTGCAAAGCACTGTGGCCCACCAGGGATTCTCCCTGTGCTCCCTAAGCCCAGTCTGCTTCTGGACATCAGCCTATATATATATAGCGATATCTATAGAGATATCTAGAGATCACAGCTAATGAGTGGATGACATCATCATTCTTCATATCTTACTATAGAAAGCACAACTGATGGGTGGATGACATCATCACTCTTCCTATATTCCTATAGAAAACCCAACTGATGGGCGGGTGACATCATCACTCTTCCTATATTCCTATAGAAAACCCAACTGATGGGCGGGTGACATCATCATTTTTTATATAAAAAGCACAACTGATGGGTGGATGACATCATCATTTTATATATCTTCCTATAGAAAACCCAACTAATGGGTAGATGACATCATCATTCTTTATATCTTCCTATAGAAAGCACAACTGATGAATGGAAGGCCGATTACATCATCATTCTTTATAGCTTGCTAACTGAAGCACAATTGATGAGTGGATGACATCATCATTCTTTATATCTTCCTATAGAAAGAACAATTGATGAGTGGATGACATCATCATTCTTTATATCTTCCTATAGAAAGAACAACTGATAAGTGGATGACATCATCATTCTTTATATCTTCATATAAAAAGCACAACTGATGGGCGGATGATATAATCATTCTTTATATAAAAAAAAGTACAACTGATGTGTGGAGGGTGGATGACATCATAATTCGTTATAGCTTGCTAAATAAAGCTAAATTGATGGGTGGATGACATCATCATTCTTTATATCTTTATATAGAAAGCACAACTGATGGGTGGATGACATCATCATTCTTTATGTCTTCCTATAGAATACACAACTGATGGGTGGATGACATCATCATTCTTTACGTCTTCCTATAGAATACACAACTGATGAGTGGATGACATCATCATTTTTATGTCTTCCTATAGATTACACAACTGATGAGTGGATGACATCATCATTCTTCATAACTTGCTATAGTCAGAACAACTGATGAGTGGATGACATCATCATTCTTTATGTCTTCCTATAGAATACACAACTGATGAGTGGATGACATCATCATTCTTTATGTCTTCCTATAGAATACACAACTGATGGGTGGATGACATCATCATTCTTCATGTCTTCCTATAGAATACACAACTAATGAGTGGATGACATCATTATTCTTTATAGCCTCCTAAATAAAGCACAACTGATGAGTGGATGACATCATGATTCTTCATAGCTTCCTATAGTCAAGACAGCTGATGAGTGGATGACATTATCATTCTTTATGTCTTCCTATAGAATGCACAACTGAACGGTAGATGACATCATCATTCTTTATATCTTTATATAGAATACACAACTGATGAGTGGATGACATCATCAATCTTTATAGCTTCCTAAATAAAGCACAACTGATGAGTGGATGACATCATCAATCTTTATAGCTTCCTATAGAATACACAACTGATGGGTAGATGACATCATCATTCTTTATATCTTTATATAGAATACACAACTGATTAGTGGATGACATCATCATTCTTTGTAGCTTCCTAAATAAAGCACAAATGATGAGTGGATGACATCATCATTCTTTATAGCTTCCTATAGTCAGAACAACTGATGAGTGGATGACATAATCATTCTTCATGAGTGGATGACATCATCATTCTTTATGTCTTCCTATAGAATACACAACTGATGAGTGGATGGCATCATCATTCTTCATGAGTGGATGACATCATCATTCTTTATGTCTTCCTATAGAATACACAACTGATGAGTGGATGACATCAACATTCTTTATATCCATATAAAAAAGAACAACTGATGGGGTGATGATATCACCATTCTTCATATCTTCATATAAAAACTGGTGGTTGGTGACATCATACTGTATGTGCTCCATATTTTTTTTCATATATTCCTACTGTATATGCAGCACAACTGGTGGGTTGGTGACATCATGGTGCTCCTTAAACTCCACATTGGGTGGGTTGGTGTCATAATAACTCTATGCCCTATGGAATGGGGGGCACAAGTGGCACGCTGGTGACATCATGAGGACCCTTATACTGCACAATAGGTGGGCTGGTGACATCATACTGCCCTCTAAAACGCACAGTAGGCGGTCTGGTGACATCACAATGCCCCCTATACTGCACAGTAGATTGATGGGTGACATAGTGCCCCCCTATAAACCACAGTAGGTGGTCTGGTGACATCATAGATCCCCCTTTAACCCCACAGTAGGTGTGCTGGTGACATCATGATGCGTCCTATACTCCACTATGTATTCCCACATGGCGGCCATCGTTAGGCGCTATTGACTGAATAGCGGGGGGGGGGGTTAATACGACGGTGAGTACGGTGTAATCCCACGTGACCCGCGGCTTTGCAGAAGAAATAAGAGGAGAGCGGCATGTAGACAAATTATAATCCTATTATCTGCGGCTCCGCCATCTGCATTTTATTTTATTAGGAGGTGCGTGCGAGCGCTTGATTCCGATGGCGGCTGGCGGAATAAATCGAGAAATATTAATGAGCATGCGGCGAGGCGCCACCCGCGGTTTTGTGTGTTTAAGAAAAAAAATACAGAGTGCCAAATGCAAAGTGCTGCTTGTGTTTCCTCGGCGCAGCTGGGCATCCAAGGTTTGCGTAACGCGCGGATACCAAGGACGCCACGCTCGTTTTGTTCTGGGGGGAAGCTCTGGGCCGTCGTTGACCATTTTTGGGGCCCATGCAGGGACCCGCTGGCCCCCTAAACAACAATTTTTTTGGGGAAGGTGACACCATAAGGTTCCATAAGAATTCCTATGGAGGGTTCTCGGGGAAGGTGACACTATAAGGTTCCATATGTATTCCTATGGAGGGTCCTCAGGGAAGGTGACACCATAAGGCTCCATATGAATTCCTATGTAGGGTCCTCAGGAAGGTGACACCATAAGGTTCCATATGAATTCCTATGGAGGGTCCTCGGGGAAGGTGACACCATAAGGTTCCATATGAATTCCTATGTAGGGTCCTCAGGGAAGGTGACACCATGAGGTTCCATATGTATTGCTATGGAGGGTCCTCAGGGAAGGTGACACCATAAGGTTCCATGTTTATTACTATGGAGGGTCCTCAGGGAAGGTGACACCATAAGGTTTCATATGTATGGCAGGGGCGAGCACACCTGCTATCAATTATATATATATATATATATATATATATATATATGGAATGACCTTGAGTAACCTTTATTTAACCTTTATTTAATTTACCCAACAAAGTAGCGACGTAACTAACCTATATTAAAAGGGAAATGTTTCCACTCTAAAACTGCATTAAGTACATGGCGGTTAAAGGGGAGCTCTAGCTTTATACACAGATATTATACTTTTTTAAATGGGGAATTTCTTTCACTCTAAAATCATTCATTATATGATATTTAAAGGGGAGCTCTAGCCCGACGTACAGAAGTTTATACTTTTTAAAAGGGCCATTTTTCCAATCTAAAATCGCATTTGTTACACAATAGTTAAAGGAGGACTCTAGCTTTATATAGAGATGTTATGCTATATTAAAAGGTAAATGTTTCCACTCTAAAATGGCATTAACTACATGTTGGTTAAAGGGGAGCTCTGGCTTTATATACAGATGTTACACTATATTAAAAGCGAAATGTTTCCACTCTAAAACTGCATTGATTACATGATGGTTAAAGGGGACCTTTAGCTTTATATACAAATATTATACCATTTTAAAAGGGGCATTTTTCCAATCTAAAATTCCATTCGTTACACGATAGTTAAAGGGGGACTCTAGTCTACATACAGATGTTATGCTATATTAAAAGGGAAATGTTTCCACTCTAAAACAACATTAACTGCATGGTGGTTAAAGGGGGACTCTAGCTTTACATACAGATGTTATGCTATTTAAAAAAAAATACATTTTTCCACTTTAAAATTGAATTACATGACAGTTAAAGGGAAGCTTAGCTTCACATGCAGATGGCCCAGTACCTAACCATATATGATAATGTTAATTGTTGCACGCGCCTACGCAGGAGCGGCGCGGCAGTGAGAGGGTTACTTGGGATGGATGCGGCGCGGTAAATTGTTTTGCGCTGGCGCAGGAAGCTCTCGCCGCCATGGGTGGCACTGGAAAAGCTTTTAGCGCGGCCGGCTGAGGCAGACACCTAATTAAATGAGGCGGTGGAGAGCGCAATACAGCGGGTCATTATCTCTATGTCATCTCGCCTTGCTAAGCTCCATCAACCTGACCTGCCACCGCCACTACCACTGCCACACACCTCCCTCCCCGTGGGTGTGCGCCAAGCGGAGAACTAGGGGCAGTGATACAATTACTGTACACTCCAAATATACACTCCATATATTCCTATATAAAGTCCATTAGGGGGCAGTGACATGATTGCACTCCATCTATTTCTTATAAGAGTCCACTAGCGGGCAGTGACATGATTGCACTCCATCTATTTCTTATAAGAGTCCACTAGGGGGCAGTGACATGATTGCACTCCATCTATTTCTTATAAGAGTCCACTAGGGGGCAGTGACATGATTGCACTCCATCTATTTCTTATAAGAGTCCACTAGGGGGCAGTGACATGATTGCACTCCATATATTTCTTATAAGAGTCCACTAGGGGGCAGTGACATGATTGCACTCCATCTATTTCTTATAAGAGTCCACTAGGGGGCAGTGACATGATTGCAGTCAATCAATCTATTTCTTTTAAGAGTCCACTAGGGGGCAGTGACATGATTGCACTCCATCTATTTCTTATAAGAGTCCACTAGGGGGCAGTGACATGATTTCACTCCATCTATTACTTATAAGAGTCCACTAGGGGGCAGTGACATGATTGCACTCCATCTATTTCTTATAAGAGTCCACTAGGGGGCAGTGACATGATTGCACTCCATATATTTCTTATAAGAGTCCACTAGGGGGCAGTGACATGATTGCACTCCATCTATTTCTTATAAGAGTCCACTAGGGGGCAGTGACATGATTGCACTCCATCTATTTCTTATAAGAGTCCACTAGGGGGCAGTGACATGATTGCACTCCATCTATTACTTTTAAGAGTCCACTAGGGGGCAGTGATACAATTAACTTTTATATATTCAAATGAAGAGAGTCCACTAGGGGGCAGTGGTAGAGTTATACTCCAACTATTTCTTATAAGAGTGCATTAGGGGGCAGTGATACAATTACCTTTCATATATTCAAATAAAGAGTCCACTAGGGGGCAATAATACAATTACACTCCATCTATTTCCTATAAGAGTCCACTAGGGCGCAGTGATACAATTACTGTACACTCCATATATACATTCCGTATATTCCTATATAAAGTCCACTAGGGGGCAGTGACATGATTGCACTCCATCTATTTCTTATAAGAATTCTCTAGGGGGCAGTGACTCAATTACTGTACACTCCATAGTGACACAATTGGGCTCCATCTGTTTCTTCTGAGAGTCCACTAGTGGGCAGTGATACAATTAACTTATATATATATTTAAATGAAGAGAGTTCACTAGGGCGCAGTGATACAATTACTGTACACTCCATATATACATTCCGTATATTCCTATATAAAGTCAACTAGGGGGGCAGTGACACAATTGCACTCCATCTATTTCTTCTGAGAGGGGGTAGTGATAAAATGACACTCCACATACTCTTGCAGTATAAAATAGAGTCTGCTAGGGGGCAGTGATACAATTACTCTCCATATATTTCTACAGTATATAGAGTCCACTAGGGGGCAGTGATACAATCACCTTTCATATATTCCAATAAAGAGAGTCTTCTAGGAGTCAGTGAAATCAATTTCTTCTGAGAGTCCTCTAGGGGGCAGTGATACAGTCACCTTCCAGATATTCCAATAAAGAGCGCCCACTAGGGGTCAATGAAACAATTAGACTTCACGAGTCCCTACAGAGGGTCCACTAGGGGGCAGCGAGACAACTACACATCGTATAGTCCCATGGAGAGTCCACTAAGGGTCAGGAGACACCATAAAGCCCCACATATTCTTATGAACAATCCATTAGGAGGGTAGCAAGCACTATAGTCCTCCACTAGGGGGCAGTGACACTTGGAAGCAGCAACAAGAGTTATAACAACTAAAGCATCACTTTAGCTCCGCTTTATATGCGGTCAGGTCACGTAACCACCGTCGATCAGCACATTGAGGACTCATCGGGTCCGGTATTTTTAGAAACCGCAAGGCCATATGGCGGCTACGCGCTCAGACGCTTAACCAGGCGGGGGAGCTCCTGTCAGCCATCGGGCTAATGGTCGCGGGTAATTAGCGCGGAGCAGCTGGCCAGAAGCTCTGACCTTTGCTGGTACCCTTCTAATATCTGGCCAGATCAGGAGTGAGACAACCAATCAGGCTTTATCCTGGACCGCTCTCCAATTGGTGGAGCCAAGCCCCTCCCCAGACACGGTATCACTGCCCCCTATTGGACTCTATATACTGTAGAAATAAATGGAGGGTAATTGTATCACCATCCCCTAGCAGACTCTATTTATAATGCAAGAATATATGGAGTGTCATCGTATCACTGCCCCCTAATGGACTCTCAGAAGAAATAGATGGAATGCAGTCACGTCACTGCCCCCTAGTGGACTCTATATACTGTATAAATGTATGGAGGGTAATTGTATCACTGTCCCCTAGCAGACTTTATTTATACTGCAAGGATATACGGAGTGTCATTGTATCACTGCCCCCTAATGGACTCTCAGAAGATATAGATGGAATGCAGTCGCGTCACTACCCCTTAGTGGACTCTCAGGAGAAATAGGAATGCAGTCATGTCACTGCCCCCTAGTGGACGTTATAAACTGTAGAAATATATGGAGGGTAATTGTATCACTGCCCCCTAGCAGACTCTATACTGTAAGAATATACAGAGTGTCATTGTATCACTGCCCCTAATGGACTCTCAGAAGAAATAGATGGAATGCAGTCACGTCACTGCACCCTAGTGGACTCTATATTCTGTAGAAATAAATGGAGGGTAATTGTATCACCGTCCCCTAGCAGACTCTATTTATACTGCAAGAATATACGGAGTGTCATCGTATCACTGCCCCCTAATGGACTCTCAGAAGAAATAGATGGAATGCAGTCGTGTCACTGCCCCCTAGTGGACTCTATATACTGTAGAAATATATGGAGGGTAATTGTGTTGCCGTCCCCTAGCAGACTCTATTTATAGTGCAAGAATATATGGAGTGTCATTGTATCACTGCCCCCTAATGGACTCTCAAAAGAAATAGATGGAATGTAGTCTTGTCACTGCCCCCTAGTGGAATCTATATACTGTAGAAATATATGGAAGGTAATTGTATCACCGTCCCCTAGCAGACTCTATTTATACTGCAAGAATATACGGAGTGTCATTGTATCACTGCCCCCTAATGGACTCTCAGAAGAAATAGATGGAATGCAGTCTTGTCACTGCCCCCTAGTGGAATCTATATACTGTAGAAATATATGGAAGGTAGTTGTATCACCGTCCCCTAGCAGACTCTATTTATACGGCAAGGATATATGGAGTGTCATTGTATCACTGCCCCCTAATGGACTCTCAGAAGAAATAGATGGAATGCAGTCGCGTCACTGCCCCCTAGTGGACTCTGTATTCTGTAGAAATATATGGAGGGTATTTGTATCACTGCCCCCTAGCATGTCGAGGGAGGCCGCGCGTGCACCGTCGTACCGGGGAAGAGTCACCTGTGACTTTAGGTCAGCTTTAACCCCTCCCTGTCCATTGGAATATTGGACAGACAAGAATGCGATCGTTGAATTTATATTCCGATTAGAGACGAATATCGAATTAATTAGTGACCAGTTAATGACCTCCATCTGCCAATGAGATGCCGTCGTCCGAGGCCGGCCTCCCTAAAGTTGAGACGCTCCGTCGTCCAATCAGAAGCGTCCTCCTGAGCCCAGGGCGGTCCTTTAATTCCAGTGACTGGGTTGTTACAGCTTATGCCTGGGAAGAGAAACGCTTTAATAAGGAGTCGGAGGGGGAAGCAGAGCGCGGCGCACCATAAATCACACCTCCGTGTACTCCACCGCTGTCTAGGGGGGAGCCATTGCAGGTGCGTTCATTCAGGAAGTTGTGGGAGATCGCCTTAATATGAAGGCGCGATGCTTCACATGCGGATTAAGACAACTACGCCAATATCACAATCAAACTATCTCGTTTGTGGTGTGCTTTAGATCCAATCCCATTGCCTATTAAACAACGCCAATATCGCCGCCGCTCGCCATGCGGATAACCGCTGCTGGTTACTGCGGGAAAAACTGCGTCATGTGACTGCCCCGCTACTTCCCTCTGTGTAAGAGAACCCGCAAAGGCACAGCGCATCGAGACAATGGGTGTAATACGAACACTGACCACTAGAGGGAGCGCGCTCCTACATCACACTAAGCAGAAGGAGCTCCTGATGGCAGTTCTCCCTCTAGTGGTTAATGGGTGTAATACCACACACTGACCACTAGAGGGAGCGCGCTCCTACATCACACTAAGCAGAAGGAGCTCATGATGGCAGTGTGCTCCCTCTAGTGGTTAATGGGTGTAATACCACACACTGACCACTAGAGGGAGCACGCTCCTACATCACACTAAGCAGAAGGAGCTCATGATGGCAGTGTGCTCCCTCTAGTGGTTAATGGGTGTAATACCACACACTGACCACTAGAGGGAGCGCACTCCTACATCACACTAAGCAGAAGGAGCTCCTGATGGCAGTGCTCCCTCTAGTGGTTAATGGGTGTAATACCACACACTGACCACTAGAGGGAGCGCGCTCCTACATCACACTAAGCAGAAGGAGCTCATGATGGCAGTGCTCCCTCTAGTGGTTAATGGGTGTAATACCACACACTGACCACTAGAGGGGGCGCGCTCCTACATCACACTAAGCAGAAGGAGCTCATGATGGCAGTGCTCCCTCTAGTGGTTAATGGGTGTAATACCACACACTGACCACTAGAGGGAGCGCGCTCCTACATCACACTAAGCAGAAGGAGCTCATGATAGCAGTGTGCTCCCTCTAGTGGTTAATGGGTGTAATACCACACACTGACCACTAGATGGAGCACACTCCTATAATACTTTCAGTACCGTAGCTCTGTGTCAGCAGTTGCTATGCGCACAAGAGAGGTGTCATTGTAAAGCTCTCAGAATGGTTAGCGTGGCATTTATGCTTTTCTATTGATGGCAGGTCCCCTTTAAGTCCTGCATCGGTATTTGGCAGATGGCGGAGTTTGGCTGTAAAACAGTTTTAACAAATTATCTCCTGTTTACTGACTAAAAAAGCCCAAGACCCCCATCTGCCAACCGCGCCACACCACCGCCAAGAAATGCTCGGAAACAGATATCGCTCTATTAATAAATCAATGCGTCCAACGGTCATCGGTGAGACCATCCGGACAACGGGATGCCCCCGCCCGCCTCCCGCCTTCCCGGGCAGCTGCTTTATGGGCGCTCCGCGCATCTGCTGCTGGGATTTTACATCCGGCTGTAAACGGCATTAAGGAGAATAACGCCTGAGGGGCGATCGGAGCGCCGGAGTAACGGCATCCTGCGAGCCCAGGGAGTGATATATAGCACGTGATCGCCAGGCTGCCATATCTTTTTATAGGCGACAGAATGTGGAGCTGCGGATAACGGCCGCCGGGAGACCCGGCGGGTGACGGCAAAGCTTAGACCTTGCGTTGCGTCCGCTATCTGCCCCGGAGTTAGTCTGTCGGCCGCAGAGCTTACAATCAATGTATCAGCCGCTCCCCTCTACATTGATTTGCATGTAAGACTTCATTACAGATGTAGCCACAGATGTAGCCACCTTCATTACAGATGTAGCTGGTCAGCTGCAGTTGTCTTGTTATGTTTTGCATTGCGTTTGCATTGCTTCCCTACATCTGTAAGCCCTCATTCAGGCATGAGTGTGCTGACAGATGTAGCCACCCTTACTCTTTCTCATGGCTTAAAATGATTGATGATAGGTAACCAGTAACATCTGCGCCGTTGCAATCGCAGTCCCAAATTGCAGGACTTTTCCTCTTCTGCCTGCGCTGGTCAGCTGCAGTTGTCTTGTTACATTTTGTACTGCTTTTGCGTTGCTTCCCTTCATCTGTAAGCCCTTGTTCAGGCACCAAGCATGCTTACAGATGTAGCCGCCTTTACTCTTTCTCATGGCTTGAACCAATTGGTGACAGGTAACCAGTAACGTCTGCACCGTTGTAATCGCGGTCCCAAATCGCAGGACTCTTTTATTTTTTCCCACTTTTGCCTGCACTGGTCAGCTGCAGTTGTCTTGTTATGGTTTGCATTGCGCTTGTGTTGCTTTCCTACATCTGGAAGCCTTCATTCAGGCACCAAGTGCGCTTACAGATGTAGCCGCCTTTACTCTTTCTCTTGGCTTGAAACAATTGGTGACAGGTAACCAGTAATGTCTGCATCGTTGTAATCGCGGTCCCAAATCGCAGGACTCTTATTTTTTTCGACTTTTGCCTGCACTGGTCAGCTGCAGTTGTCTTGTTACGGTTTGCATTGCGCTTGCGTTGCTTCCCTACATCTGGAAGCCTTCATTCAGGCACCGAGTGCGCTTACAGATGTAGCCGCCGTTACTCTTTCTCATGGCTTAAAACAATTAGTGACAGGTAAGCAGTATTATCTGCACTGTTGCAATCATGGTCCCAAATCGCAGAACTCTTTTTTTTTCCCACTTTTGCCTGTGCTGATCAGCTGCAGTTGTCTTGTTACATTTTGTACTGCTTTTGCGTTGCTTCCCTACATCTGTAAGCCCTCATTCAGGCACCGAGCGTGCTTACAGATGTAGCCACCCTTACTCTTTCTCATGGCTTAAAACAATTGATGATAGGTAACCAGTAACACTTGCGCCATTGTAATCGCGGTCCCAAATCGCAGGACTCTTTTTTTTTTCCACTTTTGCCTGTGCTGATCAGCTGCAGTTGTCTTGTTACGTTTTGCATTGCGTTTGAGTTGCTTGCCTTCATCTGGCCTTCAATTGGTGACAGGTAACCAGTAACATCTGCACCGTTGAAATCGCGGTCCCAAATCGCAGGACTCTAATTTTTTCCACTTTTGCCAGCTGCAGTTGTCTTGTTATGTTTTGCATTGCACTTGTGTTGCTTTCCTACATCTGGAAGCCTTCATTCAGGCACCGAGTGCACTTACAGATGTAGCTGCCCTTACTCTTTCTCATGGCTTAAAACAATTGATGATAGGTAACCAGTAACACTTGCGCCATTGTAATCGCGGTCCCAAATCGCAGGACTCTTTTTTTTTCCACTTTTGCCTGTGCTGATCAGCTGCAGTTGTCTTGTTACATTTTGTACTGCTTTTGCGTTGCTTCCCTACATCTGTAAGCCCTCATTCAGGCACCGAGCGTGCTTACAGATGTAGCCACCCTTACTCTTTCTCATGGCTTAAAACAATTGATGATAGGTAACCAGTAACACTTGCGCCATTGTAATCGCGGTCCCAAATCGCAGGACTCTTTTTTTTTTTCCACTTTTGCCTGTGCTGATCAGCTGCAGTTGTCTTGTTACGTTTTGCATTGCGTTTGAGTTGCTTGCCTTCATCTGGCCTTCAATTGGTGACAGGTAACCAGTAACATCTGCACCGTTGAAATCGCGGTCCCAAATCGCAGGACTCTAATTTTTTCCACTTTTGCCAGCTGCAGTTGTCTTGTTATGTTTTGCATTGCACTTGTGTTGCTTTCCTACATCTGGAAGCCTTCATTCAGGCACCGAGTGCACTTACAGATGTAGCTGCCCTTACTCTTTCTCATGGCTTAAAACAATTGATGATAGGTAACCAGTAACACTTGCGCCATTGTAATCGCGGTCCCAAATCGCAGGACTCTTTTTTTTTCCACTTTTGCCTGTGCTGATCAGCTGCAGTTGTCTTGTTACGTTTTGCATTGCATTTGAGTTGCTTGCCTTCATCTGTAAGCCCTTGTTCAGGCACAAGTGTGCTGACAGATGTAGCCACCCTTACTCTTTCTCATGGCTTAAAACAATTGATGATAGGTAACCAGTAACGCCTGCGCCGTTGCAATCGCGGTCCCGAATTGCAGGGCTTTTCCACTTTTGCCTGCCCTGGTCAGCTGCAGTTGTCTTGTTACGTTTTGTACTGCTTTTGCGTTACTTCCCTACATCTGTAAGCCCTTGTTCAGGCACCAAGCATGCTTACAGATGTAGCCGCCTTTACTCTTTCTCATGGCTTGAAACAATTGGTGACAGGTAACCAGTAAGGTGTGCGCTGCTGCAATCATGGTCCCAAATCGCAGG
This sequence comes from Gastrophryne carolinensis, assembly GCA_027917425.1. Classification (NCBI taxonomy): domain Eukaryota; kingdom Metazoa; phylum Chordata; class Amphibia; order Anura; family Microhylidae; genus Gastrophryne; species Gastrophryne carolinensis. The sequence continues at coordinate 4,202,507 of CM051242.1, forward strand.
ACTCTTTTTTTTTTCCACTTTTGCCTGTGCTGATCAGCTGCAGTTAACTTGTTACATTTTGCATTGTGTTTGTGTCGCTTCCCTAAATCTGTAAGCCCTCGTTCAGGCACCAAGTGTGCTGACAGATGTAGCTGCCCTTACTCTTTCTCATGGCTTAAAATGATTGATGATAGGTAACCAGTAACATCTGCGCCATTGCAATCGCGGTCCCAAATTGCAGGGCTTTTCCTCTTCTGCCTGTGCTGGTCAGCTGCAGTTGTCTTGTTATGTTTTGCATTGCTTTAGCTTTGCTTCCTTACATCTGTAAGCCCTTGTTCAGGCAACTTGCGTGCAGATGTAGCCGCCCTTATTCTTTCTGATGGCTTAAAACAATTGATGATAGGTAACCAGTAACGCCAGCGCTGTTGCATTTACGGTCCCAAATCACGGGACTCTTTAATTTTTTCCTCTTTTGCCTGCGCTGGTCAGCTGCAGTTGTTTTGTTACATTTTGCATTGCGTTTACATTGCTTCCCTAAATCTGTAAGCCCTCGTTCAGGCACCGAGCATGCTTACAGATGTAGCCGCCTTTACTCTGCGCTGTTGCAAACGCGGTCCCGAATTGCAGGACTTTTCCACTTTTGCCTGCGCTGATCAGCTGCAGTTGTCTTGTTATGTTTTGCATTGCGTTTGAGTTGCTTCCCTTCATCTGTAAGCCCTCATTCAGGCACGAGTGTGCTGACAGATGTAGCCACCCTTACTCTTTCTCATGGCGTAAAACAATTAATGATAGATAACCAGTAACGCTTGTGCTGTTGTAATCGCGGTCCCAAATCGCAGGACTCTTTAATTTTTTCCCCTTTTGCCTGCGCTGGTCAGCTGCAGTTGTTTTGTTACATTTTGCATTGCGTTTACATTGCTTCCCTACATCTGTAAGCCCTCGTTCAGGCACGAGTGTGCTGACAGATGTAACCACCCTTACTCTTTCTCATGGCGTAAAACAATTAATGATAGATAACCAGTAACGCTTGTGCTGTTGTAATCGCGGTCCCAAATCGCAGGACTCTTTAATTTTTTCCCCTTTTGCCTGCGCTGGTCAGCTGCATTTGTCTTGTTACATTTTGCATTGCGTTTGGGTCACTTCCCTACACCTGTAAGCCCTCGCTCAGGCCTCGAGCATGCTTACAGATGTAGCCGCCTTTACTCTTTCTCGTGGCTTAAAACAATTGTTGACAGGTAACCAGTAACGTCTGCACCGGTCCCAAATCGACCCTTTTTTTTCCATGTTTGCCTGTGCTGGTCAGCTGCAGTTGTCTTGTTACATTTTGAATTGCGTTTGAGTTGCTTCCCTACATCTGTAAGCCCTCGTTCAGGCACTGAACGAGGGCCACCATTACTCACTTACTTCTCATGACTTAAAACAATGGGTGACGTGTAACCAGTTGAGATATAAAATTAAAATGCAGATGCAAATGCAAACACAAACAAAAATAAAGCAAGCAAAAGTACGACCACAGAATATTATCCCTACGGCATACTCTGCTGAATAAATGCAAGCCACAAACGTGCGCCGGACAGGCATTTTCGGCACATTCGGGTTAAACGGGGATTCAAAAGAAAGGTCGGGCCCGGACACAGGATCTTGTTTTTATAATGCAGAGGCAAACGCAAACACAAAAGGCAAAAACGCAAATGCAAATCAAAACCCCTACCGCAAACATTTGTGCACTTTTGCGTTTGTAGTGGTATGTGGTATCAACGGCTCCTTTGAGTCCTCTTTTAGACCTCTGCGGAGCGGCAGTACAGAAGAAAATGTGGCCACAAAATAGTGCGTCCTGCTGCGCCCGGGCCACATACGCACCCTATTAAAGTCTATAGTGGTGCAAACGCGCAATATTAAAGCCTATAGTGCTGCAAACACAACTTATTAAAGTCTAAAGTGTCACAAACGCACCCAATTAAAGTCTATAGTGCCGCAAATGCAAAACGCACCTTATTAAAGTCTATAGTGCCAAAAATGCAGCATATTAAAGTCTATAGTGCCAAAAATGCAGCATATTAAAGTCTATAGTGCCCCAAACGCACCTTATTAAAGTCTACAGTGCCGCAAATGCACCCTATTAAAGTCTATAGTGCCCCAAACGCACCTTATTAAAGTCTACAGTGCCCCAAACGCACCCTATTAAAGTCTATAGTGCCACAAATGCAAAACGCACCTTATTAAAGTCTATAGTGCCGCAAATGCACCTTATTAAAGTCTATAGTGCCGCAAATGCACCTTATTAAAGTCTATAGTGCCGCAAATGCACCTTATTAAAGTCTATAGTGCCCCAAATGCACCTTATTAAAGTCTATAGTGCCGCAAATGCACCCTATTAAAGTCTATAGTGCCCCAAATGCACCCTATTAAAGTCTATAGTGCTGCAAATGCACCTTATTAAAGTCTATATTGCCCCAAATGCACCCTATTAAAGTCTATAGTGCTGCAAATGCACCTTATTAAAGTCTATAGTGCCCCAAATGCACCTTATTAGAGTCTATAGTGCCCCAAATGCACCTTATTAAAGTCTATAGTGCCCCAAATGCACCCTATTAAAGTCTATAGTGCCCCAAACGCACCTTATTAAAGTCTATAGTGCCGCAAATGCACCTTATTAAAGTCTATAGTGCCCCAAACGCACCCTATTAAAGTCTATAGTGCCCCAAACGCACCTTATTAAAGTCTATAGTGCCGCAAATGCACCTTATTAAAGTCTATAGTGCCACAAATGCAAAACGCACCTTATTAAAGTCTATAGTGCCGCAAATGCACCCTATTAAAGTCTATAGTGCCCCAAATGCACCTTATTAAAGTCTATAGTGCCGCAAATGCACCTTATTAAAGTCTATAGTGCCCCAAATGCACCTTATTAAAGTCTATAGTGCTGCAAATGCACCTTATTAAAGTCTATAGTGCTGCAAATGCACCTTATTAAAGTGTATAGTGCCCCAAATGCACCCTATTAAAGTCTATAGTGCCCCAAACGCACCTTATTAAAGTCTATAGTGCAGCAAATGCACCTTATTAAAGTCTATAGTGCCGCAAATGCACCTTATTAAAGTCTATAGTGCCGCAAATGCACCCTATTAAAGTCTATAGTGCCCCAAACGCACCTTATTAAAGTCTATAGTGCCGCAAATGCACCTTATTAAAGTCTATAGTGCCACAAATGCAAAACGCACCTTATTAAAGTCTATAGTGCCGCAAATGCACCCTATTAAAGTCTATAGTGCCCCAAATGCACCTTATTAAAGTCTATAGTGCCGCAAATGCACCTTATTAAAGTCTATAGTGCCCCAAATGCACCCTATTAAAGTCTATAGTGCTGCAAATGCACCTTATTAAAGTCTATAGTGCTGCAAATGCACCTTATTAAAGTGTATAGTGCCCCAAATGCACCCTATTAAAGTCTATAGTGCCCCAAACGCACCTTATTAAAGTCTATAGTGCAGCAAATGCCCCTTATTAAAGTCTATAGTGCAGCAAATGGAGCCTATTCAAGTCAATAGTGCCGCAAACGCACTGTGTTAATGTCTATAGTGCCGCAAATGCACACTATTAAAGTCAATAGTGCTGCAAAACGCATCCTATTAAAGTCTAGAGTCGCGGACGCATGTTTTACAGAATTTCTTGCGTTTTGTATTTGCGGCACCATATATTTTAATTGGGGATTTAATAGGCAGGAAGGCAGCCATAGGACCTGGAAACAGTATTTTTTACATCGCAGGTGCAAATTCATGTTCATACAGAATTTCATGCGTTTTGCACTTGCAGCACCATAGATTTTAATGGGGATTCAATAGACAGGAAAGCGTCCACAGGACCCGGAAACATGATTTTTTTTTTTATAATGCAGGTGCAAATGCAAATGCAAGCATGAATAAAATAAACAAAAGCACAAATCGAAAACCCTACTGTAAACACTAACGCATAAATACATGTCGCAAACGGGTGATGGACGGGTGTTAACGTAGCTGAGGTCAGGCGGTTTGCGTTTGCGGCACCATAGTAATGGGGATTCAATAGACAGGAAGGCGGCCATAGAACTTTGGAACAGGACCTTTCTTTTATAACGCAGACACAAACGCATGTTCATACAGAATTTCATGTATTTTGCATTTGCAGCACCAGAGATTTTAATGGGGATTCGGTAAGCAGGAAGGCGGGGAATGGGACCCAGAAATGACGCAGGTGCGAACAAAAACGCAAACCCAAAATGGAACCCCTACTCCAAACACTGCTGCATAAACGCACGCCACAAACGCAGGCTTGAATGTGGCCTAAGATTGTCTTTACAGTGCGTTGAGTGCAGGGGCCCGAGGCCATGGTCCCGGCGAACAAAGTTGCCGTCTCTGCGGGCACAACGCAACGAGGCAGCCGCTGAAGGGACGCAAATGCAAAGGCTGGAGAAAGGGGATGAAAGTCGGAAAATGTACCTGTTAGACGTTATAAAAGCGAGAGGGAGATAAAAGGCAGTGGCTGTGGCGGCGGCCCGGCGCCACGGTAGCCCGGCTGAAACGATAAAGCGCTGGCTGGCCGGCGATTGGCAGGGGAGCCACCTGGCGCACATCAAAAGCTACATTTGTAGTCGTAGACAGGAATACAAAAAATTCCAGACGTCTGCGCCATTGCAATTGCGGTCCCAAATCGCAGGTCTTTTTTTTTTCTGGCTTTTGCCTCCGCTTGTCAGCTGCATTTGCCTTGTTACTATTTGCATTGCGTTTGCATTTTTTTGCATGGTCAGGACAGGTCTGTTGCTAAGCCGCATCGCTATGGCGACAGACACGTGTGGCGTACTGTATAGGGTTTCATGCTAGCTGAATGTCCTACTCCCTGCGTCTAGGCCTCATGCAATTTTTTTTTAAATGGTAAAGCAATGCAAATGCAAAGTAAAGCAATGCAAATGCAGTCACTAACCCTCTCATTTACTGCAAATACAGCATAAGGATTAGCAGTAAACATCTGTATACTGAAGGAAATGCAACATAAATGCAAAGAAAATGTTATAATATATTTATATATATTTTTTTTTATATAATATATATATATATATATATATATATATATATATATATATATAGAGAGAGAGAGATATATAGATATATATAGATATATAGATATATATAGATATATATATTTTTTTTTTTATTTTAATATATATATATATATTATAATATATATATTCATGGAGAGGTGTGCCCCTGCTTTGACCCCAACCACCAGATATCCTCTAATATAATAAAATAATATAATTAATATAATAAAATAAAATATTTTTATATATGTAAATATATATATAAAAAAAAAAAAAAAAAATATATATATATATATATATATATATATATATATATATATATATATATATATATATATATGTATATATATATATATATATATATATATATATATATTCTTGGAGAGACGCGCCCCCGTTTTGACCCCGACCACCAGATATCCTCTGATTGGCTGGACTCCTAAAAATGAAGTTCCATTGCCCACTGGGGGAATTCCCGGGTAACCCCGCCGGCCAGTCCGAGCCTGCCCTGCCGAGTCCCCAGCCAGCACCACTCTGCCTCTAAAGAAGGGAGCGGCGCGATCCGACCGGAGGGATCTCTCCCACCGCTCAGACAAGTGGAAAGAGCGCTGATGCAAATGCAAAGAGACAGGCGGACACGGGAGCGGATGACAAGCTGCGTTACACGAGGCGCTCCTGATGTTCCCGCGCTCCCCGCCAAGAGAGGGATAGCGATCTGCGGGGGCGAGAGAGCGAGGGAGCGCCGACACCACGGGGCTGGATTAGGGACGCCACATTGATCCAGCGATGAGCAGTGACACAGAAACCTGAGAGCGCGGCGTGCCAGGAAATAGAGCGCTGAAATATAGCCGTCACATGACCTCCTGTCCCTCAGAGCTCACACTCTGTCTCCCCCACACTCACACACTGTTATTATACATTATATAGCGCTGACATATACCACAGCGCTGTACATAGAAGCAGTCACATGACCTCCTGTCCCTCAGAGCTCACACTCTAATGTCTCCCCCGCACTCACACACTGTTATTATACATTATATAGCGCTGACATATACCACAGCGCTGTACATAGAAGCAGTCACATGACCTCCTGTCCCTCAGAGCTCACACTCTAATGTCTCCTCCACACTCACACACTGTTATTATACATTATATAGCGCTGACATATACCATAGCGCTGTACATAGAAGCAGTCACATGACCCCCTGTCCCTCAGAGCTCACACTCTAATGTCTCCCCCACACTCACACACTGTTATTATACATTTATATAGCGCCGACATATACCACAGCGCTGTACATATAAGCAGTCACATGACCCCCTGTCCCTCAGAGCTCACACTCTAATGTCTCCTCCACACTCACACACTGTTATTATACATTATATAGCGCCGACATATACCACAGTGCTGTACATAGAAGCAGTCACATGACCTCCTGTCCCTCAGAGCTCACACTCTAATGTCTCCTCCACACTCACACACTATTATACATTATATAGCGCTGACATATACCACAGCGCTGTACATAGAAGCAGTCACATGACCTCCTGTCCCTCAGAGCTCACACTCTAATGTCTCCCCCACACTCACACACTGTTATTATACATTATATAGCTCCGACATATACCACAGCGCTGTACATAGAAGCAGTCACATGACCTCCTGTGGGGGTTTACACAGCGGGGAATTCCGATTTGGGGGGGAGGTCGGTTTTGTTGAGCTTTATCAATATCCCAGGGGGCGGGGGAGAGGTAAGCTGTAGGAATAAATAAGAATGAGAGACAGCAGTGATGCGTCAGATTCGTCCGGATTGGCACTCGTCCCTGCCATAGCGCCACCGTGCCAAGTGCGCCAGCTTGCCGGGAAATTCTGGGGGCCCCTCCCCCCCGGAGACAGAGCAGATGGGGATCTCGGTGGGATTGTCACAGCCAAGACGCCGCGTGGGGGGGGGGGCTCCGAGGTTGTCAGAGAGAAATGGGCAAACTCCGGACTCGCTCTGTCACCAGGGTTTAATCTGTAGAGGAAAAAGGAGAGATGACAACGCGTCTATGCGAGTCCCGGGGCCATAGAGTCTCACGGGGCCCCGTTCAGTGTGGGGTGACTCTCTATACATGGTGATAATGTTGCATGTATGAATACCATACAAAAATAGAAGAAGGAAAGAAAGATATAGAAAGGAAAGATAAAGAAAGAAAGAAAGAAAGAAAGAAAGAAAGAAAGAAAGAAAGAAAGAAAGAAAGAAAGAAAGAAAGAAAGAAAGAAAGAAAGATAAAGAAATAGAATGAATGTATAGAAGTAATGACAGAAAAAACAGAAAGCAGGTAGTGAAAGGGGAAAGAGAAAGGGTATAAGAATGGCAGAAAGAAAGAAAGAAAGAAAGAAAGAGAAAGAAAGAAAGAAAGATAAAGAAATAGAATGAATGTATAGAAGTAATGACAGAAAAAACAGAAAGCAGGTAGTGAAAGGGGAAAGATAAAGGGGATAAGAATGGCAGAAAGAACAGAAGAAAGAATGAAAGAAAGAAAGAAAGAAAGAAAGAAGGAACTCCGGACTTGATCTGTCAGCAGAGTTTAATCTGCAGAGGAAAATGGAGAGATGACAACGCATCCACTGAGCAGGGCCGGCTCTAGAAGGAAAAAAAAATATAGATAGAAAGAAAGAAAAAAAAAAAGAAAAAAATATATAGATAGAAAGAAAAAATAGATAGAAAGAAAGAAAGAAAAAAAGAATTAAAGAAAGAATAGATGAAAAGAATAGAAGGAAAAAAACAAAGAATCCAGGGACTGACGAAAGAAAGAAAGAAAGAAAGAAAGAAAGAAAGAAAGAAAGAAAGAAAGAAAGAAAGAAAAAGAAAAAAAGAAAGAAAGAGAAAGAATGAAAGTGTAGAAGAAATGACAGAAAAAAAAGAAACCAGGAAAGAAAGAGATAGGGAAAGGGAATGGCAGAAAGAAAACACAATAGAAAGCAACAAAGAATAGAAAGAAAGAATAGAAGGAAAGACAGAAAAATAGAAGGCATAAAATAAAGAGAGAGAGAGGAAAGGAATGGCAAAAAACGAATAAATGTAAAGAAACAAAAGAGAGAACAAAACCAGAGAATGAATTAAAGAAACAAAAAGAGGATGAATGAATGAGAGTAAAGAAAGTGAGAGGGGGGAAGGAATGGTAGAAAGAAAGACAGTTGAATAGGACTGCAGAGTACAAAGAAAGACGGAAAGAGAGAGAAAGAAAGTATAAAAGGAATGACAGAACGAACAGATGAAAGAAAGCGCTGGGTGTTGTTCCTCTTTAAAGCCTCTGTTGTACCTGTGAGGCCCTGCTGGGTAATGTAGGGTTAATATTACATGAACTCCCCCATGAAATACATTATTAAGGGAAGTTTATATCTGTCTTTTAAAGGGGGGAGGGGGGGCTGATCGATTATTAGTTGGAAGCCTGGGGGCCGGCTCCGCCTCCAGAGGCGCGTTTATTGCGGCGCTAAATCGCGGTTTAGCTAATGTGCGCGGGATGAAATACGGCCTAATCTTCCGGGGATTTTCTTATGTGGTGTACTCTTATATTATGGCCTCGGAATATTTGTAAAGGATTGCGCCGATAATGGGAAGCGTTCATCACCCTGATCATTAATTCATGCGCAGTGCGAGCGGGCACCGCGGCCGCGTCAAGATGGAATGTCGTTACCGGCCCCTCGGATATATAGTGCTTCCCGGAATTACAATGCAGCCGGCGGTGCTCTGATTACTGAGTCCTGTAACAAGCAACAATGTATTTCTGCTGGCTGTTACGTTATGGCAACAATGTATCAGCGTGTATCTGTGCTGGCTGTTACATTATAGCAACAATGTATCAGTGTGTCTCTGTGCTGGTTGCTACATTAGATCAGCAATGTATCAGTGTGTATATGTGCCGGCTGTTACATTATAACAACAATGTATCAGTATGTCTCTGTGCTGGTTGCTACATTAGATCAGCAATGTATCAGCGTGTCTCTGTGCTGGCTGTTACATATCAACAATGAACCAGTGTGTATATGTGCCGGCTGTTACATTATAGCAACAATGCAACAGCGTGTATCTGTGCCGGCTGTTACATTATAGCAACAATGTATCAGTGTGTCCCTGTGCGTGTTGCTACATTAGATCAGCAATGTATCAGTGTGTATTTGTGCCGGCTGTTACATTACAGCAACAATGTATCAGTGTGTATCTGTGCCGGCTGTTACATAATAGCAACAATGTATTAGCATGTATCTGTGCCGTGTGTTACATTATAGCAACAATACATCAGTGTGTATCTGTGCTGGCTGTTACATTATAGCAACAATATATAAGCGTGTATCTGTGCTGGCTGTTATGTGTTAGCAACATTGCATCAGCGTGTATCTGTGCCAGCTGCTACATTATAGCAACAATGTATCAGCATGTATATGTGCTGTTGTTATATTATAGCAACAATGTATCAACATGTATATGTGCTAGTTGTTACGTTATAGCAACAATGTATCAGCGTGTAGCTGTGCTGGCTGTTACATTATAGCAACAATGTATCAGCATGTATATGTGCTGTTGTTATATTATAGCAACAATGTATCAACATGTATCTGCGCTAGTTGTTACGTTATAGCAACAATGTATCAGTGTGTAGCTTTGCTGGCTTTTACATTATAGTGAACATATATCAGCATGTATCCATGCTGGCTGTTACATTTTAGCAACAATGTATCAGTGTGTCTCTGTGCTGGCAATTACATTATAGCAACAATAGATCAGCATGTATCTGTGCTGGCAATTAGATTATAGCAACAATATATCAGCCTGTCTCTGTGCTGGCTGCCACATTATATCAGCAATGTATCATTGCAGGCTGTTACATTGTTTGTTACTGTTACATTATTGCAATAGTTTATCAGCATGTATCTTTCGAGGCTGTTATATTATAGCAAGTGCATCAGTGTGTATCTGTGCCAGACATAACACTATTGCAACAATGTGTCTTTGCAGGCTGTTACATTATGGCAGCAATGTATCTTTGCTGGATGCTGCATTAGAACAAGAATGTGTCTTTGCTTCTTTGCTTTTTTGTATAGCAACAATGTGTCTTTGCAGTCTGTTACATAATAGCAACGATGTATCTGCTGGTTGCTGCATTAAAACAATAATGTATCTTTGCAGTCTGTTAAATTATAGCAACAGTATATCAGCATGTATCAGTGCCGGCTGTGAAACTACAGCAATGTATCTTTGTTGGCTGTCACATTATAGCAACAATGTATATTTGCTGGCTGTTACATTAAGGTAACAATGTATCTTTGCTGGCTGTAACATTATAGGGGCATTGTATATTTGCTGGCTGCTACATTATAGGAACAATGTATCTTTGCTGGCTGTTACATCATAGCAACAATGTACTGTATCTTTGCTGGCTGTAACATTATAGGAACAATGTATCTTTGCTGGCTGTTATATTATAGCAACAATGTACTGTATCTTTGTTGGCTGTAACATTATAGCAACAATGTATCTTTGCTGGCTGTTATATTATAGCAACAATGTATATTTGCTGGCTGTTATATTATAGCAACAATGTATATTTGCTGGCTGTTACATTATAGCAACAATATATCTTTGCTGGCTGTTATATTATAGCAACAATGTACTGTATCTTTGCTGGCTGTAACATTATAGGAACAATGTATATTTGCTGGCTGTTATATTATAGCAACAATGTACTGTATCTTTGCTGGCTGTAACATTATAGCAACAATGTATCTTTGCTGGCTGTTATATTATAGCAACAATGTATATTTGCTGGCTGTTACATTATAGCAACAATATACCTTTGCTGGCCTGCCAGTGGAGGCATCTCTCACAACTTTCTCAAGCTGTGAACAACCCCGCCCGCTGTAACTGTCCGTTATCAGTAGGATTCCATTCAGCTTTTCCAGCCGCATATTAATATGCGTGGCTGGATAATCTGATTGGAGGAGAGCTGCTCCTGCACCATGGACTCATTGGAAAGGTAAAAATAGTGGGCGAATGATGGGGTTTTACACACTGGGGCATCCCAAATTGGGGGACGGACCAATATCAGGGATACTGAAAATCCAGGGTTTTGGTCCACTTTAAGGGTTCTGCCCGCAAGATTTCCTCCTTAAACCGGACCTTCACCGTGATTTATTGAAAAGCCCAAACCCTTATTATACGATTCCCCAGCATCTAAAATTAATATATTTTGAGTTTTTAGTCACTTACTTATTATTCTTTCCCCCACTGGGCTGCAACTCTGTTCAGGACTTTAGGATACGGGTGCCACCATCTTGACTCAGAAACATCCCACTTAGTGAGGAGAGGAGAGTGGGATAAAGTACAGGGGGCAGGTTATAGCTGTGCTTTGCTCAGACAGAGTCCCAGAATGCAGAGCAGCAAAGTCAGAAGGCACTTCCTGTTTGCAAGCTGCCTGATGTTCCATGAGCCGCCATCTTGGATGTTTAAAGGCTCATAACATGCAGTAGATGCAGATAGGATGGTTTTTAACGTGGGCAATCTGTATGTACAGGGTGTGGGAAACATATAAGATAGGCTCTTATTCAGGGTGAAGGTCCAGATTAATGTGAGCAATCTGTATGTACAGGGTGTGGGAAACATATAAGACAGACTCTTATTCAGGGTAAGGGTCCGGATTAATGTGGGCAATCTGTATCTACAGGGTGTGGGAAACATATAAGATAGACTCTTATTCAGAGTGAAGGACCGCTTTAAAGGGCCCCCATTACAAAGCTGGACAAGGCATTGGAGCCTGGTTGGGAGGCTGCATCGAGGACTCACGCCCGGCGCCTGTGAGAAGCCTCCTGGTTATCAGCAGAGCCCAGTTGTGTAAGCTGAGCATTGTGCGCGGAGGATTGACAGTTGGCGAGAGCGCTCTTTGTTCGGAGCCTTCTTGTTAGCGGCCACTTAAGAGGGACGCGGGGACGGCATGAATGCCGGGGATGCTCGCGGTGTATGCAGTTTTTATTACCTCGGCATTAAGAGCGACACGTTATCGACAATTAACCTTCCTCTATTAGCTCTCCTTGTTTGCGATAATATTATTCTGTGGATTTGGCGGTTAATTAGCTCCTCACCTTCCCTTTATTTTCTCGCATGTCGCGGTGTGTCACTATTTTATCTCTCGCCACCCTTGGAAACATAATGGGTGGCTTGGTGTAGACGACACCAGATTTGGCGACCCCGACGTGAGCAACACGAGGTTCTGTGGCTCGGTGGAGCTTGGTGGGGAGCGGAAGAATTTCTCTTTTTGCTTAAAAATGGATTTCTAGCTATTATTTATTTATTTATTTATTTTTATCAAATAACCTTTTGTCTTGCACTTTAGTAACTGTCACCTAGTACCTTTGTTGATACAATTGTAACACCTCATGGTACATTATAACAGTTGCTGATGCATTCCTATACTCGGCTTTACATGTAGATGTTACACCATAAAAAAGGGACATTCTTTACATTACATTACATTATTCAGTTAAAGAGTATGTATCAGTGTGTCTCTGTGCTGGCTGTTACATTATAGCAACAATGTATCAGTGTGTCTCTGTGCTGGCTGTTACATTATAGCAACAATTCTGTGGATTTGGCGGTTAATTAGCTCCTCACCTTCCCTTTATTTTCTCGCATATCGCGGCATGTTATTACTTTATCTCTCGCCGCCCTTAGAAACATAATGGGCGGCTTGGTGTAGACGACACCAGATGTGGCGACCCCGACGTGAGCAACATGAGGTTATGTGGCTCGGTGGAGCTTGATGTGGAGCGGAAGAACTTCGCTTTTAGCAAAGAAATGGATTCTATCTATTTTTTTTGTTTATTTATAAAATAGAAATACCAAATAGCATTTTGTCTTGCACTTTATTAACTGTCCCCTTGTATCTTTGTTGATACAATTGTAACACCTCATGGTACATTATAACAGTTGCTGATGCATTCCTATACTCAGCTTTACATGCAGATGTTACACCATAAAAAAGGGAAATTCTTTACATTACATTACATAATTCAGTTAAAGAGTATGTCTCAGTGTGTCTCAGTGATGACTTCTACATTATAACAACAGTGTATGAGCGTGTCTCTGTGCTGGCTGTTACATTATAACAAAAATTCTGCGTATTTGGCGGTTAATTAGCTCCTCACCTTCCCTTTATTTTCTCGCATATCGCAGCGTGTCATTATTTTATCTCTCGTCACCCTTGGAAACATAATGTGCGGCTTGGTGTAGACGACACCAGATTTGGCGACCCCGACGTGAGCAACACGAGGTTCTGTGGCTCGGTGGAACTTGGTGGGGAAGAATTTCGCTTTTAGCGTAGAAATGGGTTCTATCTATTTTTATTTATTTATTTATTTATTTTATCTGTCTAGGTGCATCCAACTGCAAAAGACAGAAAAACGTTTAAAAGGGCCATATTTAATGTTTACACCAGGGCCCATCACATTTACTTACGTCGCTGGTGGAAAAACCTTCTTTTTATCGGGCCACTCCTGAGCTGGCTGCTCCTGGGTCTTGTTCCGTTTTAAGCACCGATGACAGGGGCAGCCTTCCTCTGCTTCGAAGTTCAAATGTTAAAACAGAAATTAGTTTTCAGTGAGGGACTCAAAACATAAGCAGGGGGGGGAGAGCGTAGTGCTGTGTCAATGGAAAATCATAATGGCGACATGGAGGTAATCAATATCGGGGGTCGGCAAAGTTCCACGCCACATTAGCGAGTTAAAATTAACAGGACCATTTAAGAATAATCGGAGTCATGCGAAGAAAACAGGTGCGCTTTATGGCAATCAGCGAGGAACCCGAGAAAGAAAGGGAGAAATGGAGGGTGAATAAAACGCGTTCGGGAAATAACAAAAGGGACGGGAATAGGAGCCGTTTTTTAAGGTCTGACGACTTAATGATTTGGTAATGACTTTTTTAAATCCTCACTCGAGTAAGAAATGGAATTCATGTCATAATTGCCCATAATTATCCTTCCTTGTAAGCCCAGGAAGGCTCCGGATCAGAAAAAAAAAACCTCAAGCCGCGGCCTCGGTATCAGTCACTCTAGCCAATGGGACCCCGGCTGCGTTATTTAGACAGGTTACATTTGCGCCTCTCGCTCATATAACTCGTCAGGTGGGAGAAACTTGAATCAAAAAGTGGGCGGAGATGGATAGCGGATATGATTGTTTCGCCCACAGGGTCTTTTTTTTTGTTGGTGTAGGATGCAGGCAGTGCTGAGCGTCAGCCTATAGGAAACAGCATCGGGGACCGGAGCCAGATTACCCACAAAGCAACCTGGGCAGGCGATTAGGGCCTTGCTTAGAGATGAAATGGACAGGGGGTCTATCTGATGGGTAGGCCCCAGAAATCCAGCACTTGGGTACAATTCAGGTCTATAGGAGGAGAAATCTGGATGCCCCCATCCACAGCACATGGGATGCTCGCTGCCAGCGATCGGATATCCTTAGTGTTTTTTGTTGTTGGTGTAGGATGCAGGCAGTGCTGAGCATCAGCCTATAGGAAACAGCATCGGGGGCCGGAGCCAGATTACCCACAAAGCAACCTGGGCTGGCGTTTAGGGCCCTGCTTAGAGTGAACAGGGCATCTATCTAATGGGTAGGCCCCAGAAATCTGGCATTTGGGTACAAATCATGGAGAGAAATCTGACCAAATAGTACCCTACGGCTATCAGCTATCAGCTTGTTGCACCAGACATAGGGGTTGCTAGACCGGGGCTCAGAGGCCCTCACAGTGGACTGCCCTGTCAAGTTACCAGCCCCTTCAGCTAGGGACCCCCTGGAGGATGCAGGCCCATGCCAGTGGGCATCGGGCTCTTACACAGGTGCAGGTATTGTGCGGGGGGAGTCCAATCAGCAAGCCATCTTCCAGCATTCCCCATGGTTCCCCTTCATGCCCCTTCTCTCCACTATGACGCTTCAAAGCAGCAAAGGATTTTCCCTGATGGGATACCAGAGAAGCAGGGCGTCCCATACTGTCTCCATGGCATCCCACCAGGGGGAATCCTCATGGCATCTGTGAGGTCACTTGGACTGCTTTGCAGGGCAGTTTCTAGGCCAATTAGCACCAGAGCAGAAAGGAAAAAAATACAGCCCCCTCCTCACCCATCCTGCTGCCCCATACCGGTAATTGCCACGCTGTGTCTCTACTTTAGCAGAAGACAGCACCCCTTTACGCCTTGTGACTGAGTGCAAAATGGGGGATGTGGGGTTCGGTGTAAAGCCAGCACCACTAACGGTGGCCCTGACCCATGACTGGGCCCAGTATGGGGGGATGAGGAGCCTGTCTTATGGCCGGCACCACTAATATTGGCCCTGACCCATGACTGAGCCCAATATGGGGGATAAGGGGCCTGTCCTAGCCTGGCACCACTAACAGCGTCCCGGACCCATGACTGAGCCCAATATGGGGGAATGAGGGGCCTGTCTTATTGCCGGCACCACTAACAGTGGTACTGACCCATGACTGAGTCCAATATGGAGGATGAGGAGCCTGTCTTATGGCCGGCACCACTAACAGTGACCCTGACCCATGACTGAGCCCAATATGGGGGATGAGGGGCCTGTCTTATTGCCGGCACCACTAACAGTGACCCTGACCCATGACTGAGCCCAATATGGAGGGATGAGGGGCCTGTCTTTTGGCCGCCATCACTAATATTGGTCCTGACCCATGACTGAGCCCAATATGGAGGAATGAGGGGCCTGTCTTATGGCCGACACCACTAACAGTTGCCCTGACCCATGACTGAGCCGAATATGGGGAATGAGGGGCCTGTCTTATGGCCGACACCACTAACAGTTGCCCTGACCCATGACTGAGCCCAATATGGGGGGATGAGGGGCCTGTCTTATGGCCAGCACCACTAACATTAACCCTGACCCATGACTGAGCCCAATATGGAGGGATGAGGGGCCTGTCTTTTGGCCGGCACCACTAATATTGGTCCTGACCCATGACTGAGCCCAATATGGAGGAATGAGGGGCCTGTCTTATGGCCGACACCACTAACAGTTGCCCTGACCCATGACTGAGCCCAATATGGGGGGATGAGGGGCCTGTCTTATGACCGGCACCACTAACAGTGGCCCTGGCCCATGACTGAGCCCAATATGGAGGATGAGGGGCCTGTTTTATGGCCGACACCACTAACAGTGGCCCTGACCCATGACTGCCCAATATGGGGGATGAGGGGCCTGTCTTATGACCGGCACCACTAACAGTGGCCCTGGTCCATGACTGAGCCCAATATGGAGGGATGAGGGGCCTGTCTTATAGCCGGCACCACTAACAGTGGCCCTGGCCCATGACTGAGCCCAATATGGAGGATGAGGGGCCTGTCTTATGGCCGACACCACTAACATTAACCCTGACCCATGACTGAGCCCAATATGGAGGGATGAGGGGCCTGTCTTTTGGCCGGCACCACTAATAGTGGCCCTGACCCATGACTGAGCCCAATATGGAGGGATGAGGGGCCTGTCTTATGACCGGCACCACTAACAGTGACCCTGACCCATGACTGAGCCCAATATGGAGGGATGAGGGGCCTTTTTTTTGCCGGCACCACTAACAGTGGCCTTGATGCCTTTGTATAAAACAGGATGGCTGGGATAAAGGTGCCCCCAATGACCTTGAAGTCCAGGTCGATCCCCCTGCTTGCTCTCTCCTAATAACTGCCCTACTGCTTCAGCTGACATAGCAGAAACCAAAATGGGATACCCCAGGAGCTGCCGGACCCCATAAGGATGGCAGCCATTGCTGTAGAAGAGGGTGAGTATAGTGTTGTGGTAGCTTATTCAAATATTTTGTTCAGTGTGTGTGGCACCTCTTTATGGGGCATCCCGAACTGGTATGTCCTGTAAGAAACCCCGGGGGTTGACTCACCTTTTCCCCGAGCCTTTGCTGAATCTTGATGCTGCGGAAGATTCTCCGCTATACCTCTAGCTAGACATGTGCCCGCACCAGGCATTTCAGAGTATTCGACGTGGGCACGCACGCAGCTAAAGGTAGGCGGGGATGCGGACGGCAGCACTCACACTATTCAGATTTCTTTGCCGCTCTGAGTTTAGAGCGTCAAATTAAAGCTCAATGGAACGAGGGCGGCTGATTGGCTAAGGGACCCGCACATGCGTCATGGAACCGAGGATGAGGTGAGTTTCTGGGCGATCCTGATCCCAAATTGCGATGCCCCCACCAACCCTTGGGTTCTGTTCCTCCAGTCATTTTCCTGGGTGTAGGTCTTCTTTTAAAGTGGACCAAATCCCAGTATTTTGACCATCCGGGGTTTTGGTCCACTCCCCCCGATCGGGAATGCCCCGCTATGTGAAACCCCCAGATCTCCGGAATAAATTCACCTCACCGCGGTCCTACGGCGCATGCGTGGCCGCTCACCCAAAGAGCGCGCTTGGAGACGTCAGTGGCACATCTTACGCTTCCCTCTAACAGGGAGCGCGCACGGGCCGGCCAGCAGGGGCACGCGTCCTGCTAGAGGGACAGCGGGGATGCGGCCGCGGCCCACGCATGCGCCCTTGGACCAGAATTCAGGTAAGTGTAGCAGGCGACCTGTGGGAATTTCACACAGCGGGTCATCCCGATTTTGGATACCCTGCAGGGAAGGGGATGGAGGGAATAGATTCCCGGGTCGATCCAGCAGGGTTTTGGTCCACTTTAGAAGCATTAGTTTCTGAGTGTGCAGAGAGAAAAGTAACTACTAAGAACTGGACCGCACCAGCAAATTCAGACAGTGTGCAGGCACCCAGACGCAGTGTAAACAAAACAAAGGCAGGGGGTCCCAACACCCCAAATATTGTCTAAGCAGAAAGCAGCACCACTGAGTTCTAATCAAAATATATCAAATTTTATTTCATTTCATATTATTACCAACAAGACATATATAGACACAATTAAAAACGCTAAAATACATATAAAACAAAACACACAAGGGGCGCTGACACTGTATCAACATGAATATATATATATATATATATCACTGATCCAAACCCTATCAGAACCTAGCGTGTCCAAATGTTTCAAAAATCAATTCCAGTGTATATCTTATACTACTAACTAAACATATCCAATTAATCTATGTGCAATTATATGCGCAAAAAAGTGCGCAGTGCCATAAAGTGCTAACAATTAAAGAGGACAAGCCGGGAAAAGGATCGACAGGTATTATCTCACATGCTCATATGCAGCAGTTAGGGCCCCCCAGGATCACCGCCAACGCGTGTCGTAACGTCACACGCAGCACTTCATCAGGGCGTAGCCAGAGAGAAAAGTAAAGCGGCGGCTCTGAGGGGCGCCCCCGTCCACAGCATACGGGATGCCCTCTGCAAGTGATCGGACATCCTAAGGCCGAAGTGGCTCGTCATTTCCTGCACAACGCTGGGTGCACAGATGGGCGCAGGACCCGCGAGGGCGTCGTGTTGGCATATTGCGCTGCCCCAATTCCTGTTGACGAGAGAAGATAACGGCGGCATCGCCCCGTCTGTTGGTGGCGCGCCAGGCGGAGATGCCGGCGTGCAGATAGCGCAGGAGGAGGCCGCCAACATCTCGCTGTTATTTTCCTCAAACAGGAGAACAGAAGTAAGGGGGGGGGGTCTGGAAAACACAGATTTCTCTCGCGGCGAAAAAATGTCAGGGCTCCGCGCCACGAAAACACGATCTGCGCACTCCCGCCGAGGGTACGATGTAACTATTGGATGGTTCCAGAAAAATGATTAAAGAGGAAAAACCTGCTTCCTCAAGTGTACAAAACTTATAGGACATACAGTAGGTCTACCTCTTTATGGGGCATCCCAAATTAGGATGCTTTGCTAATTGTTGTTGCCGGCCTTTGGTCCCGTTCTATTTGAATAATGTCTTTTTGCAGGGGAGGTCTCCAGAACTGCACACAGTATTCTAGCTGTGGCCTCACCAGGGCTCTATACAGCGGCATCACAACCTCCCTCTTCCTACTGGTGATGCCTCGAGCTATGCAGCCGAGCATCCTGCTTGCTTTTCCCACTGCCTGGCTACACTGTCCAATCATCTTGCAGCTTTCAGTAATCAGTATCCCTAAATCTCTCTCCTCCAAGGTCCTGGATAACACAGTGCTGCCCATACGGTGCTCAGAGCCGGGATTCCTTCTACCCAAGTGCAGGATTTTACATTTAGAGACATTAAACTCTAGTTTCCACAGTTTTGACCATCTATCCAGTAAACTAAGGGGGTTATTTAAGAAGGGATAGGGCCAGGTAGCGCCTTGTAGCGGCAGGCAGCGTCTGGTGAACGCCGGGCGCTGTACGCAAAACCACATTTATAAAAGCAAATCTGGTGAGCGCCTCTAACAGCGCCATGTACCGTCACATGTTTTATTACAGGCAGCTCAGTGTATAGCGCCTCTAACAGCGTCATGTAGCGTCACATGTATTATTACAGGCAGCTCAGTGTATAGCACCTCTAACAGCGCCATGTAGCGTCACATGTATTATTACAGGCAGGTCAGTGTATAGCGCCTCTAACAGCGCCATGTAGCGTCACATGTATTATTACAGGCAGGTCAGTGTATAGCGCCTCTAACAGCGTCATGTAGTGTCACATGTATTATTACAGGCAGGTCAGTGTATAGCGCCTCTAACAGCGTCATGTAGCGTCACATGTATTATTACAGGCAGGTCAGTGTATAGCGCCTCTAACAGCGTCATGTAGCGTCACATGTATTATTACAGGCAGGTCAGTATATAGCGCCTCTAACAGCGTCATGTAGCGTCACATGTATTATTACAGGCAGGTCAGTGTATAGCGCCTCTAACAGCGCCATGTAGCGTCACATGTATTATTACAGGCAGGTCAGTGTATAGCGCCTCTAACAGCGTCATGTAGCGTCACATGTATTATTACAGGCAGGTCAGTGTATAGCACCTCTAACAGCGCCATGTAGCGTCACATGTATTATTACAGGCAGGTCAGTGTATAGCGCCTCTAACAGCGTCATGTAGCGTCACATGTATTATTACAGGCAGGTCAGTGTATAGCACCTCTAACAGCGCCATGTAGTGTCACATGTATTATTACAGGCAGGTCAGTGTATAGTGCCTCTAACAGCGCCATGTAGCGTCACATGTATTATTACAGGCAGGTCAGTGTATAGTGCCTCTAACAGCGTCATGTAGCGTCACATGTATTATTACAGGCAGGTCAGTGTATAGCGCCTCTAACAGCGTCATGTAGCGTCACATGTATTATTACAGGCAGGTCAGTGTATAGTGCCTCTAACAGCGCCATGTAGCGTCACATGTATTATTACAGGCAGGTCAGTGTATAGCGCCTCTAACAGCGTCATGTAGCGTCACATGTATTATTACAGGCAGGTCAGTGTATAGTGCCTCTAACAGCGCCATGTAGCGTCACATGTATTATTACAGGCAGGTCAGTGTATAGTGCCTCTAACAGCGCCATGTAGCGTCACATGTATTATTACAGGCAGGTCAGTGTATAGTGCCTCTAACAGCGCCATGTAGTGTCAAATGTATTATTACAGGCAGGTCAGTGTATAGCACCTCTAACAGCGCCATGTAGCGTCACATGTATTATTACAGGCAGGTCAGTGTATAGCACCTCTAACAGCGCCATGTAGTGTCACATGTATTATTACAGGCAGGTCAGTGTATAGTGCCTCTAACAGCGCCATGTAGCGTCACATGTATTATTACAGGCAGGTCAGTGTATAGTGCCTCTAACAGCGTCATGTAGCGTCACATGTATTATTACAGGCAGGTCAGTGTATAGTGCCTCTAACAGCGCCATGTAGCGTCACATGTATTATTACAGGCAGGTCAGCGTATAGCGCCTCTAACAGCGTCATGTAGCGTCACATGTATTATTACAGGCAGGTCAGTGTATAGTGCCTCTAACAGCGCCATGTAGCGCCACATGTATTATTACAGGCAGGTCAGTGTATAGCGCCTCTAACAGCGCCATGTAGTGTCACATGTATTATTACAGGCAGGTCAGTGTATAGCGCCTCTAACAGCGTCATGTAGCGTCACATGTATTATTACAGGCAGGTCAGTGTATAGCGCCTCTAACAGCGCCATGTAGCGTCACATGTATTATTACAGGCAGGTCAGTGTATAGTGCCTCTAACAGCGTCATGTAGCGTCACATGTATTATTACAGGCAGGTCAGTGTATAGCGCCTCTAACAGCGCCATGTAGTGTCACATGTATTATTACAGGCAGGTCAGTGTATAGCACCTCTAACAGCGCCATGTAGCGCCACATGTATTATTACAGGCAGGTCAGTGTATAGCGCCTCTAACAGCGCCATGTAGTGTCACATGTATTATTACAGGCAGGTCAGTGTATAGCGCCTCTAACAGCGCCATGTAGTGTCACATGTATTATTACAGGCAGGTCAGTGTATAGTGCCTCTAACAGCGCCATGTAGCGTCACATGTATTATTACAGGCAGGTCAGTGTATAGTGCCTCTAACAGCGTCATGTAGCGTCACATGTATTATTACAGGCAGGTCAGTGTATAGTGCCTCTAACAGCGCCATGTAGCGTCACATGTATTATTACAGGCAGGTCAGCGTATAGCGCCTCTAACAGCGTCATGTAGCGTCACATGTATTATTACAGGCAGGTCAGTGTATAGCGCCTCTAACAGCGCCATGTAGTGTCACATGTATTATTACAGGCAGGTCAGTGTATAGCGCCTCTAACAGCGCCATGTAGTGTCACATGTATTATTACAGGCAGGTCAGTGTATAGTGCCTCTAACAGCGCCATGTAGCGTCACATGTATTATTACAGGCAGGTCAGTGTATAGTGCCTCTAACAGCGTCATGTAGCGTCACATGTATTATTACAGGCAGGTCAGTGTATAGTGCCTCTAACAGCGCCATGTAGCGTCACATGTATTATTACAGGCAGGTCAGCGTATAGCGCCTCTAACAGCGTCATGTAGCGTCACATGTATTATTACAGGCAGGTCAGTGTATAGCGCCTCTAACAGCGCCATGTAGCGCCACATGTATTATTACAGGCAGGTCAGTGTATAGCGCCTCTAACAGCGCCATGTAGTGTCACATGTATTATTACAGGCAGGTCAGTGTATAGCGCCTCTAACAGCGTCATGTAGCGTCACATGTATTATTACAGGCAGGTCAGTGTATAGCGCCTCTAACAGCGCCATGTAGCGTCACATGTATTATTACAGGCAGGTCAGTGTATAGCGCCTCTAACAGCGCCATGTAGCGTCACATTTATTATTACAGGCAGGTCAGTGTATAGCGCCTCTAACAGCGTCATGTAGTGTCACATGTATTATTATAGGCAGGTCAGTGTATAGCGCCTCTAACAGCGTCATGTAGCGTCACATGTATTATTACAGGCAGGTCAGTGTATAGCACCTCTAACAGCATCATGTAGCGTCACATGTATTATTACAGGCAGGTCAGTGTATAGCGCCTCTAACAGCGTCATGTAGCGTCACATGTATTATTACAGGCAGGTCAGTGTATAGCGCCTCTAACAGCGTCATGTAGCGTCACATGTATTATTACAGGCGGCTCAGCGTATAGCACCTCTAACAGCGCCATGTAGCGTCACATGTATTATTACAGCCGGCTCAGCGTATAGCGCTGGCGCTCTAGGCTCAGCAGCGCCATGTAGTACCTTTCGCTCAGTGTTGCTCTCACATACATTTCAATGGAGCTTCATTCATTGTGTATAAACAGCGTGTTTGCCAATTAATTTTTTTTTTTTTTTCTCCAATCATTGTGTGACGTCTCCTGGCTGCAAACAAACACTTTTATTTATTTTTTTGATTTTTTATATTTTTATACAGCATTGTTATTACAGGTCTGGCACTAAAGTGTTAATGTCACAGTGTTATAACAATGTCATTCCATGTGTTTTCGCTTATGTTACTGGTGGATATGTGTTCAAATGCAGACTTTAACCACACAGCAGCTGGCACTGAGATCCAGAGCGCTGACGCTGTGTGTGTGTGTAGTGTTTTGTTAAACATGGTGTGGAGCGCCGATTGCCCGACGCACTGAGCTGGCGCTACCTCTCGCTCACTGCAGCCCTTTACTGGTGTTAGAGCGCCCAACACACATCACATTCATCAATGTGGCAAGGTTGAGCCACTGTTACATATAAAAACACAGAGCAATAATATTAAAAAAGATTTCTCAATTAGTTAGCAACTTAAGTTTTAACAATAAGTCCGACAATATCTTTTATTCTCCAGTAGCAATCGGTAATTATGTTCTCCTATCCCGAGGTGCATGCACTGTGTAACAAGCTTATACAATGGGTTCATTCCAAGCTGTTCACCATGTGCCAGTATAATGGATTTAAAACCTTCTCCTTGTGCCGACCACCTTCTGTAACTACTCTTACCAGAGAATGGTGTACAATCAGCCTCTATGAGAAGGCCTTTAGATTTTTTCGTTATGTTCCAGTTCGTAGCTGAAAGCTGGCTTCTCAAGTAGATTTAGAACTTGACTTTAAATTGTCCCATTGCAAGTGAGGCGTGTAATACAATCAATAAAAAGAATAATAAAACAAATGGTTAACAGCCTTAAACGATCACCAGGCGAGACTCTCACCCATCCTGCGCTGCTCTTCGGCCGAAGCGGTGCTAAAGAGGAAGGGAGACTTTATCAAGACTTGATTTAGGCCCTTATTTAACAAGGGATAGCGCCAGGTAGCGAATGGTGAGCGAACAGTAATGACGCTCACCGCCATGGGAACGCCGGCTCCCCTCCGCAATCACACATTTATCAAGCCGATCCTGCTTAGCGACTGACAGAGCGCCAGATAGCGAATCATTCATCATTATTCCAGCCTCAGCCCACAGCGCCAGCGAACGACCTTGAACAGCGACAGGTATGACCTCTCGCTACCTGGCGCTCTCCAATGCATTTCAATGGAGCAATCTTTAAATATTCTTAATTAATTGGTATTAATGTTTATTTATTTTTTTTAATGTCAAAAATTCTGTGACCACTTCTGCAATGTTAGATATCTTTTTTAAGGTAAAAAAAAAAAAAAAAAATTGGTGCAGAATTGATATTACAGGTCTGATATTAATGTATTCATATTACAAAATGTTTGTAAAAACTTGTTTTTTTTTTCTCCCAAAAATATGGTTGTTTGGGGGTTAAAAAACTACTTTTAACCCATCGCCGCCAGCGCTCTGGGGTTTAAACAAGCATTTCACTGCGCGAGAATTTTTTGAGCGTGATTTGTTAATGAATATGCTGGGAGCCGTTCGCTATGGCCATTCGCTGTCATGCGCTCCCATACAGCGCGGAACCTGTCAAACAGCGACTCCTCACCCAATATTCAACATTACGGCAAACCGACTGAGTCGCTATCAACAACCGAACAATGGCCAAGCACAGCGACTACTAGCGGGTGCTCTGAAAATGCTGCTACTGTCGCTCATCTGTCGCTACCTGGCGCTATTAATGAATCGGCCTCTATGTTCCAGTTAGGAGCTGAAAGCTGGCTTCTCAAGTAGATTTAGAACTTGACTTTCAATTGTCCCATTGCAAGTGAGGCGTGTAATACAATCAATAAAAAGAATAATAAAACAAATGGTTAACAGCCTTAAAAGATCACCAGGCGAGACTCTCACCCATCCTGCGCTGCTCTTCGGCCGAAGCGGTGCTAAAGAGGAAGGGAGACTTTGGCCCTTATTTAACAAGGGATAGCGCCAGGTAGCGAATGGTGAGCGAACGGTAATGACGCTCACCACCACGAGAACGCCGGCTCCCCTCCGCAATCACACATTTATCAAGCCAATCCTGCTTAGCGACTGAGATAGCGCCATATATCGATTCATTCATCATTATTCCAGCCTCACCCCACAGCGCCAACGAGCGACCTTGAACAGCGACAGGTATGACCTCTCGCTACCTGGCGCTCTCCAATGCATTTCAATGGAGCAATCTTTAAATATTCATATTCAATTAATTGCTATTAATTTTTTTTTTTTTAATGTCAAGAAATTTTGTGACCACTTCTGCAATGTTAGATTTTTTTTTTAGGCTAAAAAAAAAAAAAAAGTGTGCAGAATTGATATTACAGGTCTGATATTATTGTATTCATATTACAAAATGTTTTGAAAAACATGTTTTTTTTTTTTTTTTCTAAAAATATGGTTGTTTGGGGGTTAAAAAACTACTTTTAACCCATCGCCGCCAGCGCTCTGGGGTTTAAACAAGCATTTCACAGCGCGAGAATTTTTGGAGCGTGATTTGTTAATGAATATGCTGGGAGCCGTTCGCTATGGCCGTTCGCTGTCATGCGCTCCCATACAGCGCGGAACCTGTCAAACAGCGACTCATAACCCCGTATTCAACATTACCACACACCGACTGAGTCGCTGTCAACAGCCGAACAACGGCCAAGCACAGCGAATACTAGCGGGCGCTGTGAAAATAACGCTACTGTCGCTCATCTGTCGCTACCTGGCGCTATTAATGAATCAGCCTGCCCATCAAGACTTGATAAAGTCTTGATAAAGGTGCGTGAAGCGACGAAACGCGTTGACAGCGGCAGGCGGACCTTTGGCAACACACCTAAAGGAATACACGCAGGCATTCTCACATCTCCCTTCCTCTTTAGCACCGCTTCGGCCGAAGAGCAGCGCAGGATGGGTGAGAGTCTCGCCTGGTGATTTTTTAAGGCTGTTAACCATTTTATTATTCTTTTAATTGATTGTATTACACGCCTCACTTGCAATGGGACAATTTAAAGTCAAGTTCTAAATCTACTTGAGAAGCCAGCTTTCAGCTCCGAACTGGAACATAACGAAAAAATCTAAAGGACTTCTCATAGAGGCTGATTGTACACCATTCTCTGGTAAGAGTAGTTACAGAAGGTGGTCGGCACAAGGAGAAGGTTTTAAATCCATTTTACTGGCACATGGTGAACAGCTTGGAATGAACCCATTGTATAAGCTTGTTACACAGTGCATGCGCCTTGGGACAGGAGAACATCATTACCGACTGCTACTGGAGAACAATAGATATTGGCGGACTTATTGTTAAAACTTAAGTTGCTAACTAATTGAGAAATCTTTTTTAATATTATTGCTCTGTGTTTCTATATGTAACATTGTCTGTAAAATAAAAAAAGAAAAGTTAACCTGCACTGCGTAAGTTAAATCACATATATCAAAGCTGGATGCTGGCTAGTGTGGACCTAAACACCCAAAAGTTAGGCGAACATACATGTTTAAGAGACGGGCCTACCAGCTCAGACCCAAAGGTCCACCCGTTTAGCCGCTCAACAGAACCATCAAAGAAATGGGGAGGCCGATTCATTAATAGCGCCAGGTAGCGACAGATGAGCGACTGTAGCGTGATTTTTTCAGCGCCAGCCAGTATTCGCTGTGCTTGGCCGGCGTTAGCTTGATGACAGCGACTCAGTCGGTGTGCGGTAATGTTGAATACGGGCTGGGGGGTCGCTGTTTCACAGGTCCAGCGTTGTATGTGAGCGTCTGACAACGAATGGCTAGAGCGAACGGCTAGCTTCATATTCATCAACAAATCACGCTCCGAATGTGCTGTCGCTGTCCATTCCTTGTTTAAACCCCAGAGCGCTGGCGGCGATGTGTGTTAACTAGTTTTTAACCCCTAAACAACCATGTTTTTTGAATGTAACATTATACATGTTTTTATAATCATTTTGTAATATGAATACATTAATCTCAGACCTGTTAGATCAATTCTGCACATATTTTTTTTTAATTTTTTTTTTACTTAAAAATAAATCCTAACATTGCAGAAGTGGTCTCCGAATTTTTGACATGAAAAAAAAAAAAAAAAAAAATACCAATTAATTAGGAATAATTAAAGATTGCTCCATTGAAAAGCATTGGACATCGCCAGGGAGCGACAGCTCATACCTGGCGCTGTGAGGGAATTTGCAGCGGCGCTGTTCGGTCCAGGCGGCTTCATGATGAATGCCGCGCTAGCCGTCGCTCTCGCCGGCGCTAGCCTCATTTTGCTTGATAAATGCGTCATTGTGACCGCCGCCGGGCGTACTTGAGTCGGTAGTCGCCGTTAGCTGCCGCTACCTGGCGCTCGTCAGACACTACCTGGCGCTATCGCTTGATGAATAAGGGCCTTAATTAGTCCAGAACACTCCTATTCCAGCAATTAAGTTTTTAATTGTTTTTATGTATGTTTAGGCCAATAGTGAATAAAGCTTTGTGATAACATTTTACATAATTTCTTTGATGGTTCTGTTGAGCGGCTAAACGGGTGGATCTTTGGGTCTGAGCTGGTAGGCCCGTCTCTTAAACATTGTCTGTAAAATCCACAGGGATAACTGGATCATTACACGTTGAGCAACACACATTACCATTACAAAAACACTTTAAGCGCCATTACTAAAATATCTAGCGCGTTTTTTTTCTTAAGATATAAGGTTGAGCCACTGCCTCGCTGCAGCACTATTACAGCGTGTTGTTACAGCGCCACACAACACACATCACATTCATCAATGCCGGCCAGGTTACTACAGCGACCGCAACTCTAGGTTACAGCGGCAACAAGCAGTCGCTCTAAGCGCCGCTATACAGACGCTCATCTGGCAATACCTGGCACTAGTAGTGAATCAGCCTCGGGCAGGCTGATTCATTACTAACGCCAGGTAGCGACAGATGAGCATCGGTAGTGCGGATTTCAGAGTGACCGCTGCTAGCCGCTGTGCTCGCCCATGGATCTTTGTTTCAGAGCGTCTCGGTCGCTGGCCTGCATTGATGGATATGTTGTGTGAGTCGCAGTACTACGCTGTATGAGAGCGAATGGTAGCGTCAGTGCGACCGACTCACACCACATTCATCAAAAAAACAGCCACAAACAGCCCATAGCGCCAGAGCTGTGTGATTAAAGTCTGTTTGTGAACATGTATCCACTAGTAACAAAGCGAAAACACATGGAATGACATTGTTATAACTTTGTAACATGACACTTTAATACCAGACATGTCAGGACAATTCTGCATAAAAATATTATTAATCAAAAAAGTTTTCAAAAGTGTCATTTTCTTGGCCAGGATACGTCAGAAAGATTTGTGAGCAAACAAAAAAATGGGATCAGGAAAGGGATTTAAGGATCGTCCATAGACATGTATGGGAGAGCGCCAGGTAGCGACAGGCTAGACATGGCGCTCTGCAAGGCTGAACGCCGGCGCTGTACGCTGAGCCTGGGATAATGATGAATCGGACGCTACATGACGTCGCACAACAGATTCGGCTTCATAAATGTGTAATTGCTGCCGTGTCCGGCGTTCACCTGACGCTACCTGGCGCTACCTGGCGCTTACAAGGCAATACCTGGCGCTATCCCTTCATGAATAAGGCCCTAAATCATTTTCCATGTCGCCGACCCCTCCAGGAGCGTCCACCCTATTCCAGCCCCGGGTTCGCTCATCCCTACCGCCAATGCGTCTTGGGTTTCGTTAATCGGATTTGCAGCCCGTCAGAAGTTCCAATGCAAAGTGGGAGCGAGCGGCAATTTGGGATTTTGAAGATCTCTCGCATTCGCAGATAAATATGGGTTTTTATTAGCGAGTATAAAAGCGTATTATTGGCCCCGGCGCTTGGACGCGTGCCCCGCGTTAGCGTAAACTGTTCATTTGAGGCTGGGAAATCTGCTCCCTGGCCGGATGTAACGGTGCGCGCATGCGGTCTCCCGTCTGCGAGATGATGGAGGCTCTCGCCACTGACAGACTGAGAATAAATGTTCTTTTACGACCATCTGTTTGGACGGCGTCCCGAGCTTTTTTTTTTTTTTTTTTCCGCTTCCCCTGTGACAATCAAGAGATAAAAGGAAAACACAATGGCGGTGCCAAAAACGGACAAAGATTCTCGTTCTTTTCAAAAAAACGTGCAATCAAGACGTCTTTGTCGGGTTTCCTTTTTCTTGCGAGTCTTTCAGGATCTGAGGCCTGCTGATGGCTTTTAATTCTGAATGCCGACCCACTTCCTCCCCCCCCTCCCCCAATAGGCTGGGTACTATGTGAACTGCGCCGTGACCGAGCAAAGACGCGCAACCAATGAGGAGGTGACATCGCTCGTAGATGGCTTGGTATCTGCTTAAAGCGGACCTTCGCCCTGAATAAGGGCTCGCGTAGGAGCCCTGTACATACAGATTGCCCACATTAATCCGGACCCTCACCCTGAATAAGAGCCTATCTTGTATGTTTCCCACACCCTGTACATACAGATTGCCCACATTAATCCGGATCCTCACCCTGAATAAGAGCCTATCTTATATGTTTCCCCCACCCTGTACATACAGATTGCCCACATTGATCTGGACCCTCACCCTGAATAAGAGCCTATCTTGTATGTTTCCCACACCCTGTACATACAGATTGCCCACATTAATCCGGACCTTCGCCCTGAATAAGAGCCTATCTTGTATGTTTCCCACACCCTGTACATACAGATTGCCCACATTAATCCGGATCCTCACCTTGAATAAGAGCCTATCTTATATGTTTCCCCCACCCTGTACATACAGATTGCTCACATTAATCCGGACCTTCACCCTGAATAAGAGCCTATCTTATATGTTTCCCACACCCTGTACATACAGATTGCCCACATTGATCCGGACCCTCACCCTGAATAAGAGCCTATCTTATATGTTTCCCACACCCTGTATATACAGATTGCCCACATTAAAAATCATCCTACCTGCATCTACTGCATGTTATGAGCCTTTAAACATCCAAGATGGCGGATCATGGAACATCAGGCAAACAGGAAGTGCCCTCTGACTGTGCTGCTCTGCATTCTGGGATTGCTGACCTTTTCCTGACCCCAACTCTGCTCTGTCTAAGCAAAACACAACTATAACCCGCCCCCCCCCTGTACCTTATCCCACTCTCCTCTCCTCAGTAAGTGTGATGCTTCTGAGTCAAGATGGCGGTGCCCGTATACTAAAGTCCTGAACAGAGTTGCAGCCCAGTGGGGGAAAAAATAAGTAAGTGACTAAAAACTTAAAATATATTAATTTTAGATGCTGGGGAATCGTTTTTTAAGGGTTTGGGCTTTTCAATAAATCACGGTGAAGGTCCGGTTTTCCGTATTTTCAGACAATAGAAAAACATTCAAAAACAAAACAAACAACATGCACTGCCAAGCAACACTGTGCTACGTTTTATCTGATGGTGGAAACGTATTTTATTCCTTTTACGGCACCGCCAATGGCGACCATGTGACCAAGATCCAGCAGGTTCACTTGTAACATCCTGCATTGTGTCAGTTGGGTAAACGACTGATCGTTGTGTAAGTAACTGTCACTTTGGAGGAAGCGCCAGCTGGCGGCTGAACCTGGAGCTTAGAACTGACGAGGGACGGCAGATTTTAGGAAGTAGGTCGGCAACACCCTCCCCGTTTCGTTAAAAAAAAACCATGGCTACTACAGAATTAAATGCAGCTGCGGCGGAGGGGCAGCGCATCAGCTCAGGAGAAATGGCGGGCGAAACCCGCCGTAATAATAGTGATTACCTTCCCTGTAATCGCCACGCCGAAAACACGCTCTGCCATCGTGCGAGATTAAAGCGGCGCCGGGAAGCCGAGAGTAATGTAGGATCTCCGTAATGAAGGCGAGAAAAAGCCGTTGGACTGGAAGAGCTTAATAATAATTAAAACGGCGAGCTAATGAAGTGCACCTGAACGCTTGAAGGGATTCGCAGCTAATGCCGTAACTTTCATTTTATCCCGGTCGTCCCCGATTTAGAGCCAGGGGAGTGGAAGGAAGGTATTTAAAGACGTTCCATCTCGAGGTGAAACGTTACGGCCTAGACAGAAAATAACTTCGGTTGAAAGCTTATTTTAGAGATTGAGAAACCGGGGCCGAGTGCGATGTTCCTAAAGCGATTCCGAGCCGGTGTTCCACTGAGGAACGCAAGGCCCGGAAAGCTAATGGCTGGTCTGTTATGTTTCCATTCTGCTTGGTCCTCCGTCATAAAAAAATGAGAAATCGCTTTGTGCTCAGGGACACAAAGCCCCAGGTGCTGACGGCTTAACAGGTCATGAAAACGGGACGAATATTCTGTTTCTGAAACGTTTCGGAACCCGAAACTGCGTTGAGGAGGAGGGAGGCGGGAGGATCTGGAGGCTAATGGCTGAACAGGTCCATTTGGTCTTCAATGTATCCATTCAAATCGACCTCTGTCCTCCTTCATGAAAACGAAAAACAGTTTTGTGGCTTTTTAAAGTGGACCAACACCCAGGATTTTTACTATCCTGGGTTTTGGTCCACTTCCACGGGGCACCCCGATCGGGGGTGCGTGCTGCGTGAAACCCCCTAGAACGCTCAGCTCAACTCACCTCACCCCGCTCCTACGCGAGCGCTCGTCCAATCAGAGCGCTCAGAGTCGATGTGGTATGCACGTGCAAACGACAGACAACCACATCGGTTGTCCGTCGCATCTCGCGCTTCCTTCTAACAAGGAGCGCGCCCGCGCCGGCTATTAACAAACGGCAGGCGCGGGTGCGCGCCCTGCTAGAAGTTAGCGCGAGATGTGGCTGCGGCCCGCGCATGCGCCGTTGGAACAGGGATAAGGTAAGGTTTCTGGGCGTCCTGGGGGGTTTCACCCCGCGGGGCATCCTGATTTTGGATGCCCCGTGGGGAGGGATCTGATCGGCCCGATCGATCCCCCCTGGGTGTTGGTCCACTTTAAAGCATCTCAGGGCTGAGCCCCATTTCCTAAATCGCTGCATTGAGTGTATTGAGAGACGTGAGGCCTAACGGCTGAATCTGGTCTCCAATGTATCCATTCTGCTTGATCTCTGTCCTCCATTGTTCATGAAAACAAGAAACAGTTTGTGGGCTGATCTTGTCAATCCTGAAGCAATTTGGACCTACTGCTGTGTTGAGGAACATGAGGCCTCAGTGGCTACTGACTGAATTAGTCCATTTGGTCTTACATGTATCCACCCTTTATTCTTCAAGAAAAACAAGAGACCATTTTTGTGGCTTTTTAAATTGTCTCCGGCCCAAGCCTTCTGTTCCGAAGGTGCTTCGGACCTGGCCCTGCACTGAGAAACACAAGGCTGCAACAATGCCCGGTGGGCCGCACTGCTTTGTAGCCAGTTGGGCTGCTGCGTTTAACACCCTCATTCAATCCCTGCCTCCTTAGTTTCCCTCTCAGCCCCACTGTACCTGCAAGGCAAGAAACTCCAGTCCCCAATGCTATAGCTCCGGCATCAGGGTTGGGGGTCTCAGCAGGGACATCTTGGGCCGGCCAGGGGCTGGTAAATCCAGGGCTGATTTTTGGCCCCAGTCCGCCACTGCCTGTTGTTGTGGCGAGGAACACGAGGCCCCAGCGGTTAATGACTGAACAGTTCAAATAGGTGTTCAGCAGGGACAGACTGGCCATAGGAAGACCAGGGACAATTCCCAGTGGGCCACTCAGTTTTGGGGTCAGTTGGGCTGCTGCTTTTAACATCCTGCTGCCTTAGTCTGCTTCTCATCCCCTGTACCCACAGCCAAGGAACCAAAGCTCCAATGCTATAGCCCCAACATCATGGTTGGGGGGCCTCAGTGGGGATGTCTCGGGCTGGCCATGGGCTAGTAAATCCAGGGCTGATTTTTGGCCCCAGTCTGCCACTGGTGTTCAGTGTATCCATTCTTCTCAGCCTCCATTCTTCGTGATCATTAAGAAACACTGCTGTGACTCTATAAAGCATCTTGGAGCCAAGCATTCTGTTCCTGAAGCGATTCCGACCCGGCACTGCATCAAAGAACTTGTGGCCCCCAGCGGCCAATGGCTTTGGGCTTCAGCGTATCCATACTTCTCGGCCTGTGTCCTCCATTCTCCATGTAAACAAGAAACTCTTTAGAGACTTTTTGAAGGAGCCTCAGGACCGAACATTCTGTTCCTAAAATGCTGGGGAATCCAACGTTGCCTTGAGAATCGCAAGGCCCCTGATGGCTAATGGCTGAACTTGTCCATTTCGCTGGTCTTCAGTGTATCTATTCTCCCGTACTTCCCAGCCTCCATTCATCGTGAACATTAAGAAATACTTCTGTGACTCTTTAAAGCATCTTGTAGCCCCAACATCATGGTTGGGGGGCCTCAGTGGGGATGTCTCGGGCCAGCCATGGGCTGG
This sequence comes from Gastrophryne carolinensis, assembly GCA_027917425.1. Classification (NCBI taxonomy): domain Eukaryota; kingdom Metazoa; phylum Chordata; class Amphibia; order Anura; family Microhylidae; genus Gastrophryne; species Gastrophryne carolinensis. The sequence continues at coordinate 4,235,747 of CM051242.1, forward strand.
TAAATCCGGGGTCGATTTTTGGCCCCAGTCCACCACTGGTCTTCAGTGTATCCATTCATCTCAGCCTCCGTTTTGCGTGAACATTAAGAAACACTGCTGTGACTCTATAAAGCATCTTGGAGCCAAGCATTCTGTTCCTGAAGCGATTCTGACCCCACGCTGCGTCAAAGAACGTGTGGCCCCAGGGGCTAATGGCTGAATAGGTCCATTTGGTCTTCAACGTATCCATATTTCTCGGCCTGTGTCCTCCATTCTTCATGAAAACAAAAAACTCTTTTGAGGCTTTTTGAAGGAACCTTAGGCCCGCACATTCTGTTCCTAAAACGCTGCAGAATCCAACGTTGCCTTGAGAATCGCAAGGTCCCTGGCGGCTAATGGCTGAACTTGTCCATTTTGCTGGTCTTCAGAGTATCCATTCTCCCATACTTCTCAGCCTACATTCTTCGTGAACATTAGGAAACACTGCTGAGACTCTTTAAACCATCTTGGAGCCAAGCATTCTGTTCCTGAAGCGATTCTGACCCAGAGCTGCGTCAAAGAACGTGTGGCCCCAGCGGGTAATGGCTGAACGGGTCCATTTGGTCTTCAAAGTATCCATACTTCTTGGCCTGTGTCCTCCATTCCTCATGAAAACAAGAAACCCTTCTGTGACTCTTTAAAGCATATTGAAGCCAAGCATTCTGTTCCAGAAGCGATTCTGACCCAGCGCTGCATCAAAGAACTTATGGCTCCAGTGGCTAATGGCTGAACGTTGGTCTTCAACGTATCCATACTTCTCATCCTCTGTCCTCCATTCTTCATGAAAACAAGAAACTCCTTTGAGGCTTTTTGAAGGAACCTCAGACCCAAACATTCTGTTTCTGAAGAGCTGCGGAATCCAACACCATCTACAAGAAATATAATAGGGGGGAACATGAGGGGGAACATAGGACAGGCTAAAGTTTTGCCCCTCCTCCCTTCCTTTCAATTTTTCCACGTCCACCTCCAAATGTGGTCACGCGGACATGGTGGTCGCACTTACCAGGAGCACTCTCAAGGACAAGTGGTGGTTGCACAACTGCATTTGAAGGTGGTCATAGAGAAATAGCTAATGTCCATTTCACTCTTCAGTGTTTCCATTCAGCTCGGCAGCCGTCCTCCGTCCTTCACGAAAGCAAAGTTCCAATGGCGCGGAAGCTTCTCGGTCTACGATCGCGTTACCCGCTGCCTCGCCGCCTGTAATAAAACGTTTTTATAAGACGTAATGAAATAAAAAGCAATCAAGATTAGCATTTGAACCCAGTGAAACGATTTGTAATTGTGATACACATCTGCAGCCAGTTACAGCTCCCGTCCCAGCTCTGTTGTAGTGGCTGCCATTAATTTCCTCTATTCTCTCTCTAATCGTTCGGGAAATGGAGAATTAGGACAATTTCACTCGGCTTTACTGACAGCATCTCTAAACACGGCTGAGCGTTCACAAATTCGCCCGCCATTCCAGGCCGTTCATTTTTTTTTTTTTTAAGGGTGAAATGTATCAGAACGAAAACATAAATATGAGAGATGTCATCATCTTTATATAAAGCGCCTCCGAGAACACCCGGGTTTCCATTTTCCCTAAATTCCCAACGAGGCTTTGTAGGCTTTTAAATTAAAGGGACGGTACTGGTAATGGCAATAATAAGGCAGTGATGAGGTCACCTAAAGCCTGTCTAATGTTGCACCCTAATATATTTCCTGTAGGTGGCGTAGTAGGGCTCCGAAATTTCCCTATGGCCACCTTCAAATGCAGTTGTGCGACCACCCTATGTCCTTGAGAGTGCTCCTGGCAAGTGCGACCGCATTTGGAGGTGGTCGTGGAAAAATTTAAAGAAAAGGAGGAGGGGCAAACCTTTAGCCTGTCCTATGTTCCTTCCCATGTTCCCCCCTACGATAATTCCTGTAGATGGCGTAGAATGGCTCCAAAATGGACCTTCCTTTCCTTTACATTTCTCTATGACCACCTTCAAATGCAATTGTGCGACCACCATTTGTCCTTGAGAGTGCTCCTGGTAAGTGCGACAGCCGTGTCCGTGTGACCACATTTGGAGGTGGTTGTGCAAAAATTGAAAAGAAAGGAACAGGGGCAAACCTTTAGCCTGTCCTATGTTCCTCCCCATGTTCCCCCCTACTATATTTCCTGTAGATGTCCTAGCAGGGCTCCACCATGGGATCTCCTTTCCTTTACATTTCTCTATGACCACCTTCAAATGCAATTGTGCGACCACCCCTTGTCCGTGAGAGTGCTCCTGGCAAATGCGACCACATTTGGAGGTGGTCGTGGAAAAATTGAAAGGAAAGGAGGAGGGGCCAACCTTTAGATCCCACTTCAGTAAAGAAAGGAGAGGCAACAAGGCTTTGTAGGCTTTTAAATTAAAGGGACAGTCCTGGTAATGGCAATAATAAGGCGGCGACTAGGTCACCTGAAGCCTGTCCCATGTTCCCTCCTGCTATATTTCCTGTAGGTGGCGTAGCAGGGCTCCACAATGGCCCCCCCCTTTCCTTTACATTTCTTTATGATCACCTTTTAAATGTAGTTGTGCTTCTTGCACATGCGACCACCGTGTCTGCGCGACCACCGTGTCTGCGCGACCACATTTGGAGGTGGTCATGGAAGAATTGAAAGGAAAGGAGGAGGGGCAAACTTTTAGATCCTACTACAGTAAAGGAAGGAGAGGCGATGAGGCTTTATAAGCTTTTAAATTAAAGGGACAGTCCTGGTAATAGTAATAATGAGGTCACCTGAAGCCTGTCCCATGTTCCCTCCTACTATATTTCCTGTAGGTGGCATAGCAGGGCTCCATAATGGGCTCTCCTTTCCTTTACATTTCTCTATGACCACCTCCAAATGCAGTTGTGCGACCACCCCTGTTCTTGAAAGTGCTCCTGGCAAGTGCGACCACATTTGGAGGTGGTCCTGGAAAAATTGAAAGGAAAGGAGGAGGGGCAAACCTTTAGATCCCACTACAGTAAATAAAGGAGAGGCAAATAGGACGCTTTCCAAGTTCTGTAGTGATGCTGGTAAGGCTCTCCAAGATCCAAATGCATGCTGGAGAGGCTCTCCAAGTTCTGTAGGCATACTGAAGAGGCTCTCCAAGCTCTGTAGGCATGCTGAAGTGGCTCTCCAAGCTCTGTAGTCATGCTGTAGATGCTTTTCAAGCTCTGTAGGCATACTGATGAGGCTCATCAAGCTCTGTAGTCATACTGAAGAGGCTCTCCAAGCTCTGTAGTCATGCTGGATAGGCTCTCCAAGCTCTGTAGACATGCTGTAGATGCTTTCCAAGCTCTGTAGTCATGCTGGAGAGGCTCTCCAAGCTATGTAGGCACATTGGAGAGGCTCTCCAAGCTCTGTAGGCACACTGGAGAGGCTCTCCAAGCTCTGTAGTCATGCTGTAGATGCTTTCCAAGCTCTGTAGTCATGCTGGAGAGGCTCTCCAAGCTCTGTAGGCATGCTGATGAGGCTCTCCAAGCTCTGTAGGCATACTGATGAGGCTCATCAAGCTCTGTAGTCATACTGAAGAGGCTTTCCAAGCTCTGTAGTCATACTGATGAGGCTCTCCAAGCTCTGTAGTCATACTGATGAGGCTCATCAAGCTCTGTAGTCATACTGATGAGGCTCTCCAAGCTCTGTAGTCATACTGATGAGGCTCATCAAGCTCTGTAGTCATACTGATGAGGCTTTCCAAGCTCTGTAGTCATACTGATGAGGCTCTCCAAGCTCTGTAGTCATACTGATGAGGCTCTCCAAGCTCTGTAGGCATGCTGATGAGGCTCTCCAAGCTCTGTAGTCATACTGATGAGGCTCTCCAAGCTCTGTAGGCATACTGATGAGGCTCTCCAAGCTCTGTAGGCATGCTGGAGAGGCTCTCCAAGCTCTGTAGTCATACTGATGAGGCTCTCCAAGCTCTGTAGTCATACTGAAGAGGCTCTCCAAGCTCTGTAAGCATGCTGGAGAGGCTCTCCAAGCTCGCCAAGCTTGAAGCAATGTCTCTATCCTTCAGCCGCACACACTTCCCCCTCCATTTGCTATCAGGCCATTACACGTTAATTTCTGGAACATTCTCTATCACCCCGGACGCTCTGCCATTAATTAACCGGCCTGGTATTGATCCCTGCGCCACACTTCAGGAAGTCCAGCGTCACCTGTTACAGGGAGATAGGAGAGATCGGCTCCCGGATCACCGGCCTTTCAGCTTCTTTATCAGCATCCTCCATTCCAATTAATAACAGGCGACCGGCCGGCGTCATTAGCAGAGGAAACGGTGAGCCCAGGAATCTGTTTCCCTTCCTCTGCCTGTGTCTCCTAAACTGTTATGGAACTACAAGCACCAGCATGCCTGGATATTCAAGTCCAAGTCCATGCTGGTGCTTGTAGTTCCCCCGGTGGCAGAGGTGAGAGAGTAGGGGGAGAAGGACGGGCATGGTAGGAAGTAGTAGCAGATCATTACTACCATTGTAGACTGATGGTCCAAGCCATGTAGGTCTGATGGAGAGCCTCTCAAAGTGGAGAAGCTCTCCAAGCACTGAGACCTAATGAAGAGGTTTTCTGAGCACCGAGGAGAAATGGAGAGGCTCTCCGAGCCAACATTGTAGACCGATGATTGGCAGCTCTTTCATATGTAACGGTAATTAATATTTGCTAAAAAAAAAAGTATCATCTTTAATATCAAAAAAAAGTATCATCTTTAATATCAAAAAAAAGTATCATCTTTAATATAAAAAAAAAGTATCATCTTTAATATCATTTAACATATAATAAATATTTAATATTATTTATATATAATAATATATGTATATTATTATGTAATACTATTTAATAATAATAACAACAACATTATTATTCGTATTAAATTACTATTATTATTATTATTATTGTTATTACTATTATTATCACATAATAATCAATATTTTTGTTCCGTGTAAGGTTCCACAAATTATTACTATATTATTATTATTTATTATTATTATTATTTTTAAAATTATTAATATTATAGATATTTTTATTCTAATCATTATTATTATTATTATTATTATTACATAATAATCAATAATGGGGTTCCGTGGATTGTGACGCAAATTATTGCAATAGACCATGTATCTCCACCGTCTTATCTGTGTATTATAGGTATCATCAGTTATGGTTAGTATTAGACATCATCTGATTGGGGATACTTTGGGATTCTTCACTGTGGATTAATGTAGATTAATATTTTTGTTTTTTTCCCTCTTATTATTATATTTATTTATTAAAACATTCAAAAGCACAAATTAAATAATAGTTATAATAGTTATAATTAATAGTAATAATCTGTAAATCAATGGGCTCTAACCCCCATTTTTTGACTCCATGGGACAGTCTGTGATCTCTCTGAGGTCTGTATGATGTCTCAGCTTTGCTTTCCATCTAATAAGGAATTGCTTTTAGGGGGCGGGGCTATTGCTTCTGATTGCTGTCAATCAAGGAAGCTGTGGCCCCGCCCATCCCAGCTTTGCGGGTCAAGTCACCCAGATATAAGTGTGCGCTGGTAACTTTAATAAAGATGTTTAACAGAGTTCCCCTTTAAGTGATATGCTCTCTTGCTGGCGTATGAAAACAATTTCCCTGCGTTGAGTCGGCCTTTGTGCGGCGGCCGATGGCAATTTCATAGGCACAATGAGTAAATGGAGTTACGCTCGCCGCCATATTGCAGCCGAGCGCAGAAAAAAAAGAACTCCATCCCGGTGAAGGCCGACAATGCCGAGCCGCCATTGTGTATAGAAATGGGGGAAAAATGGGAGACGGCGGCTCAGCAATAGGCAGCGACCAGAGCGGCTTCACTGGCGCTATAGAGAAGGCGCACGCTCCCATTCACTGCGAGTTACGGTGAGAGAAATCGCCATAATGAAGGTAAAGAGTCTGCATGGCGCATCTGCCAGGGCGAAGGAGGCGGGGCCAGAGAGAGCAATTTATTTTTATTTATCTACTGTCACATCCTTTTACTTACAGTATAATGGAGGATAGAGAAGAAGAAGAGCTTACAATCTATTAGGGTATAAGGGAGGATACAGGAGAAGAGCTTACACTCTATTAGGGTAAAAGGGAGGAAACAGAAGGAGAGGAGCTTACACTCTATTAGGGTATAAGGGAGGATACAGGAGGAGAAGAGCTTACACTCTATTAGGGTATAAGGGAGGATACAGGAGGAGAAGAGCTTACACTCTATTAGGGTATAAGGGAGGATACAGGAGGAGAAGAGCTTACACTCTATTAGGGTATAAGGGAGGATACAGGAGGAGAAGAGCTTACCCTCTATTAGGATATAAGGGAAGATACAGGAGAAGAGCTTACACTCTATTAGGGTATAAGGGAGGATACAGGAGGAGAAGAGCTTACACTCTATTAGGGTATAAGGGAGGATACAGGAGGAGAAGAGCTTACACTCTATTAGGATATAAGGGAAGATACAGGAGAAGAGCTTACACTCTATTAGGGTAAAAGGGAGGAAACAGAAGGAGAGGAGCTTACACTCTATTAGGGTATAAGGGAGGATACAGGAGGAGAAGAGCTTACACTCTATTAGGGTATAAGGGAGGATACAGGAGGAGAAGAGCTTACACTCTATTAGGGTATAAGGGAGGATACAGGAGGAGAAGAGCTTACACTCTATTAGGGTATAAGGGAGGATACAGGAGGAGAAGAGCTTACCCTCTATTAGGATATAAGGGAAGATACAGGAGAAGAGCTTACACTCTATTAGGGTATAAGGGAGGATACAGGAGGAGAAGAGCTTACACTCTATTAGGGTATAAGGGAGGATACAGGAGGAGAAGAGCTTACACTCTATTAGGATATAAGGGAAGATACAGGAGAAGAGCTTACACTCTATTAGGGTAAAAGGGAGGAAACAGAAGGAGAGGAGCTTACACTCTATTAGGGTATAAGGGAGGATACAGGAGGAGAAGAGCTTACACTCTATTAGGGTATAAGGGAGGATACAGGAGGAGAAGAGCTTACACTCTATTAGGATATAAGGGAGGATACAGGAGGAGAAGAGCTTACATTCTATTAGGGTATAAGGGAGGATACAGGAGGAGAAGAGCTTACACTCTATTAGGGTATAAGGGAGGATACAGGAGGAGAAGAGCTTACACTCTATTAGGGTATAAGGGAGGATACAGGAGGAGAAGAGCTTACACTCTATTAGGGTATATGGGAGGATATAGAAGAGGAAGAGCTTACACTCTATTAGGGTATATGGGAGGATATAGAAGAGGAAGAGCTTACACTCTATTAGGGTATATGGGAGGATATAGAAGAGGAAGAGCTTACAATCTATTAGGGTATAAGGGAGGATACAGAAGGAGAAGAGCTTACACTCTATTAGGGTATAAGGGAGGATACAGAAGGAGAAGAGCTTACACTCTATTAGGGTATAAGGGAGGATACAGAAGGAGAAGAGCTTACACTCTATTAGGGTATAAGGGAGGATACAGAAGGAGAAGAGCTTACACTCTATTAGGGTATAAGGGAGGATACAGAAGGAGAAGAGCTTACACTCTATTAGGGTATAAGGGAGGATACAGGAGGAGAAGAGCTTACACTCTATTAGGGTATAAGGGAGGATGCAGAAGGAGAAGAGCTTACAATCTATTAGGGTATAAGGGAGGATACAAAAAAGATAATGTAAGGTTTAAGCTCCCAGGGTGCCTTTGCTTATAGCAAGTCAGTATTTCCACATATACATAAGCTATATCTATAAAGGGTATTGGTAGTGAAGGCAACAATCAGGGGCCCGGGCGCATTCTGCAGCCACTCATCGTCCCTAAATGCCTGACAATTACTCAATTAATGATGGTTAAAAAAGCATCATGGTGGCCAATCACCGGCGTAGCGGTGGCAGCTGTCACTGTGTCAGACTGACAGGCCCGTGATCCCCGGGGATAAGTGTAACAGGATGGGGGGAGACAGGGCAGTAGGTGCGCGGCGGGAGGGGCAGCGGCAGTTTAGCCGCTCTTTAGGATTACACGGATAATATGAAAACATAATGATGGCATATTTCAGACTATTTTATTGGCGGGGGAGAGGACGCCGCACTCTCCGACGGATCATCCGCTGTAACCAAATTACTCCAACACCGAGTGTACATTACCTGAATCTTTTTAACATAAGTGGCAATAAAAAATAAATTGGTTCCAGGCGCCAGGGTCGCGGGAAAAGCAAAATGCGTATTTAATAGGCCGCTGCTTTTTTTTTTTTTCTTTTTCCCGTCTTTTTTTTCTTCTTGGAGCGCCATTTACAGGCTACCACTTCATTATCATTCTGAACAGAGTGTCGCCACCGAGCGCCTATATATATATATATATATATATATATATATATATATATATATATATATTAGATTGCAATCTCTTCTTCTCTATCCCCTCTTATACCCTAATAGATTGTAAGCTCTTCTCCTCCTGTATCCTCCCTTATACCCTAATAGATTGTAGGCTCTTCTCCTTCTGTATCCTCCCTTATACCCTAATAGAGTGTAAGCTCTTCTCCTCCTGTATCCTCCCTTATACCCTAATAGAGTGTAAGCTCTTCTCCTCCTGTATCCTCCCTTATACCCTAATAGAGTGTAAGCTCTTCTCCTTCTGTATCCTCCCTTATACCCTAATATAGTGTAAGCTCTTCTCCTTCTGTATCCTCCCTTATACCCTAATAGAGTGTAAGCTCTTCTCCTCCTGTATCCTCCCTTATACCCTAATAGAGTGTAAGCTCTTCTCCTCCTGTATCCTCCCTTATACCCTAATAGAGTGTAAGCTCTTCTCCTTCTGTATCCTCCCTTATACCCTAATATAGTGTAAGCTCTTCTCCTTCTGTATCCTCCCTTATACCCTAATAGATTGTAAGCTCTTCTCCTCCTGTATCCTCCCTTATACCCTAATAGATTGTAGGCTCTTCTCCTTCTGTATCCTCCCTTATACCCTAATAGAGTGTAAGCTCTTCTCCTCCTGTATCCTCCCTTATACCCTAATAGAGTGTAAGCTCTTCTCCTCCTGTATCCTCCCTTATACCCTAATAGAGTGTAAGCTCTTCTCCTTCTGTATCCTCCCTTATATCCTAATAGAGTGTAAGCTCTTCTCCTCCTGTATCCTCCCTTATACCCTAATAGAGTGTAAGCTCTTCCCCTTCTATATCCTCCCTTATATCCTAATAGAGTGTAAGCTCTTCTCCTTCTGTATCCTCCCTTATACCCTAATAGAGTGTAAGCTCTTCTCCTTCTGTATCCTCCCTTATACCCTAATAGAGTGTAAGCTCTTCTCCTCCTGTATCCCCCCTTATACCCTAATAGAGTGTTAGCTCTTCTCCTCCTGTATCCTCCCTTATACCCTAATAGAGTGTAAGCTCTTCTCCTTCTGTATCCTCCCTTATACCCTAATAGAGTGTAAGCTCTTCTCCTCCTGTATCCCCCCTTATACCCTAATAGAGTGTTAGCTCTTCTCCTCCTGTATCCTCCCTTATACCCTAATAGAGTGTAAGCTCTTCTCCTTCTGTATCCTCCCTTATACCCTAATAGAGTGTAAGCTCTTCTCCTTCTGTATCCTCCCTTATACACTAATAGAGTGTAAGCTCTTCTCCTTCTGTATCCTCCCTTATACCCTAATAGAGTGTAAGCTCTTCTCCTTCTGTATCCTCCCTTATACCCTAATAGAGTGTAAGCTCTTCTCCTTCTGTATCCTCCCTTATACCCTAATAGAGTGTAAGCTCTTCTCCTTCTGTATCCTCCCTTATACCCTAATAGAGTGTAAGCTCTTCTCCTCCTGTATCCTCCCTTATACCCTAATAGAGTGTAAGCTCTTCTCCTTCTGTATCCTCCCTTATACCCTAATAGAGTGTAAGCTCTTCTCCTTCTGTATCCTCCCTTATACACTAATAGAGTGTAAGCTCTTCTCCTTCTGTATCCTCCCTTATACACTAATAGAGTGTAAGCTCTTCTCCTTCTGTATCCTCCCTTATACCCTAATAGAGTGTAAGCTCTTCTCCTTCTGTATCCTCCCTTATACCCTAATAGAGTGTAAGCTCTTCTCCTTCTGTATCCTCCCTTATACCCTAATAGAGTGTAAGCTCTTCTCCTTCTGTATCCTCCCTTATACACTAATAGAGTGTAAGCTCTTCTCCTTCTGTATCCTCCCTTATACCCTAATAGAGTGTAAGCTCTTCTACTCCTGTATCCTCCCTTATACCCTAATAGAGTGTAAGCTCTTCTACTCCTGTATCCTCCCTTATACCCTAATAGAGTGTAAGCTCTTCTCCTCCTGTATCCTCCCTTATACCCTAATAGAGTGTAAGCTCTTCTCCTCCTGTATCCTCCCTTATACCCTAATAGAGTGTAAGCTCTTCTACTCCTGTATCCTCCCTTATACCCTAATAGAGTGTAAGCTCTTCTACTCCTGTATCCTCCCTTATACCCTAATAGAGTGTAAGCTCTTCTACTCCTGTATCCTCCCTTATACAGCCTCGGGAAAGGTGGCTCGCTCTTCAATAAGAATGACTCTGACCTGCGTTATGCTGACACTTTTGGCCAGACTTCTATGATACACACTGTATGGGCCTGCATACGCTGAATACAGATTGTAAGCTTACAAGGTTTGGGTAATAATAATAATAATTATTATTATTATTTGTATTTTTATTATTATTATTATTATTATTATTATTATTATTATTATTATTATTATTAGTATTTTTCAGTTCTTCATCATCATCATTATCAACAATAATAATAATAATGAATTGAAAAAATATAATAACAATTATTCGAAATTACTATTTTTATTGCTTATGGGTTGTCGGCCTGAAGTAACAGCAAATAGTAGTAATAATAATAATAATAATAATAATAATAATAATAATAATAATTATTATTATTATTATTATTATTATTATCAGTAGTAGTAGTAGTAGTAGTAGTAGTAGTAGTAGTAGTAGTAGTAGTAGTTGTTGTTGTAGTTTTAGAATTTGCTGTTACATCCCACCTATATTCCCCCATATAATAATAATTATACAATACTGATTCAATTCGTTAATAATAATAAAAATAACAACAATTCAATTTTGTAATACTAATAAAAATATGTATTCAATTTATTATTATTATTATTATTAACAATAATACAAATAATAATATTAGGAGTTTGTTCTTACATCAGAGCCATTATCCCCCATGTAATATAAGTGTGTTTGTTTTTACTCTGTATATGATTTCTACATCATACAGCGCCACAGAGGATGATGGTGCTATATAAGTAAACAGATATAATAAAAAAAACATATATATCGGCCGACTGGCAGTGTTAAAGAAGGATGGGGGGTGCAGCACTTGTTACACTTCTATGCTGTATGGGAACGTTGACGCGGGCGGCTTTGGTGCTAAACCCGGGAGCGGTGCTGAAGTCTGGTGGAAATGCAGAGGCTCCCGGCGCGGCCTATATCGGGCAGATGTTTGCGGGATGAATAAAAAGTATAATTACTTTGTATCCTAGGAGTTCTTGTCTCTCATGGCGGGAGAGAAGCAGATGCAGCTGAGGAGCCTTACAAAGGGGCGCGCGGCTGGGCGGCAGGCGCGGGAATGGCGGGCAGAGCTCCGCAGGCAGCAGATGTCTACTGTACACAAGAAAGGGGGGAGCAGGGGGGCTCCGGATTAACAGCAGATGTCTGACTTTTCTTACCTCCGCTCTTTTCAGCCCGTTTACACCCCCCCACTCCTTCCTTCCACTCCACTTTCTACACCCAGCTGTATCCATGGTGGTTCGTCAGTGTGGATCACCCTGCGTCTCACTGCAGAGGCCCCCTTTAAAGTGGACCAACACCCAGGATTTTGACTATCCTGGGTTTTGGTCCACTTCGGCGGGGCACCCCAATCGGGGGTGCCCCGCTGTGTGAAACCCCCCAGAAAGCCCCAAAATCTTACCTGTCCCTGCTCCCACGTGACTGGACGGTCCAATCCCCGCCAACGTCCAGGCGGGGATCAGGAACGTCCAAGCGGCTGCCGCCGCCGCCTCCTCCCTCGCGTCACTTTCGGCGCGCGCGCGCCCCCGCCGGCCATTCGCAGACGGCCGGCGCGGGCGCGAGCACGCCTACAGGGGCGCGAGGGAGGCGGCGGCGGCCGGCCGCCGCCGAAGATCAGGTAAGGTGTTTGGGGGGTTTTTGGGGGGTTTCACCCCGCGGGACATCCCGATCTCGGATGTCCCGCGGGGTGGGAGGTGATCGGCCCGGGAATCTTATAGATTTCCGGGCCGATCACCTCTCGGTGTTGGTCCACTTTAAAGTGCTAATGTGGTTTAATCTGCCTGGGGCAGTGCCTGGGGCCCCTGACAACCTTAGGGCCCCATCGCAATAGAGCGTGCGTTAGGAATATGAGTAAAATAATATATTTCATCTCTGATATGCCCCGTCTCTTGTTACATAAGACTTTACTTGCCACGTTATTTGCTAACCCAGCTTTGAGGAAGTGGACTAGCTCCAAAGAAGATTGGTAAACTCAAGCTTGATAGGGTTTTATTCAGAGGGTCTCCACTTCCAAAGGCCCTCCTATTACCCATCACACCGAGCCTAGACAGAAGGGAACCGGAGGGGAAACCCTGTCGGGAAGCTCCAATGACAGGGGGACTTCAAAGAAATCTCCCAGACATTCAGGCTCAAGCACTTTATCAGGAATTTCTAGACTGCAGTTCACCTTAACCATAAAATAAACACATTTTCATATTCTGGAAGTCATAACGTACGCCGAGGTATCTCATGTGTGATTCTCGGGTCCTCAGGGGCGTTCCAGAGAACTCGTGTTAGACACCATACAGAGGCGACAAAGCTCACAGAGGAATAGTTTGGGATGAGAGTTAAAAATATTGGGTTGCATTATCTTTCCTTCCTGATGTGACTGTAACAAACAAGACGAGTCATTCTGAAAAGCCCACCAGCTCCCTGCTGAGAGATCCATTGTGTTACAGCCAAGGAGCAATTCATTTATCTTATTTGTTTCTATTGCAATCGGCTGTGATACTTTCTAAAGCAGTCACAAGCCTACTATTGGAATGTAGATAGCTTACAGTGAATGTGTGCATTATGCTTTGTGATGGAAAAAACTTTGCAAAGATTGTCTCCTCTGTAAGTAGTAGCAGTGTTTGGACCCAATGGATGCGCAGCATCTGACTAAGTGTTTAGACACCAACGTCAAACAACGTCTTTTCATCGAAAAGAGTAAGGTGTCAGACCTGTGATTAAAGGTCACATGGCTTAGCCCCTCTGGTTGTCTCTGCCCAGTGTGAGGCTACATGGAAGAACCAGGAAGACAGCCTGCAAAATGATACAGTAACTGGACATTGTATTTGCTCATTCTGTCTGTAACTTACCACTCGTAATTTGCCCTTCAGACCTGTATATGACTCGTTCGTTACATGTATGTAGTTTGTCTAGTGTGCTCTTAAAGCCATTCAATATATAAATCAATCTTTTGCTGCTTTGTTATCTTGATCCCGGACCGATCACCTGTGTTTAACGATACCTAGCTGGCTCCTGGCCAGGATATAATCACTCTTATGGACCGGGCTTATATCTAATTGAGCTGGTGGCAGTTATTGTAGGCTGGCAGGGTTCGATTTTCTAGTGCCAGTGAAGGATCCCCACAGCTGAACTGAGTCAACAGACGGGTATTAAGAAAATTGTATACCGTGATTTAGGTGACATCATCCAGGGCCCAGGTTTCCTTGCAGCTTGTAAAAACCAACAAGGACTCCTCTATATCACAGTCAGACAGGGTTGTCGTTGGAAATATCTGGGCCTCATTCAACCCACATCTCTGGGCGCCTTTCTGTAGAGGTCCTGGGCGGGGCTGCGAGGTGGGGTGGATGAGGGGAGCTTAGAGAGAGGCGGGTGAGTGGTATAGGTGGGCTTATAAATATTCTGATGTGCTGCTAGCATCCAGAGTAGGACGGGTGAAGTTGCTGCGAGGTAGCCATCAGGGCCAGTGGCTTGGCCACCCTTCATGGTTGGATCGCATACAGAAGTCCTGTCTATACTTCCCTAATTGGGCATTCCTGCTGATCGAGGCCTATGAACCCAGTTCTTCTCACCCATCCCACTACAGCTGATGTCACTATAGCTGAAATCACGTGATTCATTCACGTTTTAACATTTTAACATTTTAAATCCAAAGACCCTGACGGGACTCCTTCACTGACACTAGTGAACAGAACCATGCCAGCCCTTAACTGTTAGGAGGTCTATCTAGGGCCAGAAGCCAGCCCAGTGGCGTATAATATGACCGAGAACACTGACAGTGAGTTCAGGATCAAGATATAGAACAGCCCAAGTTTAAGTTATATATTTAATCTCTTCAAAAGCACACTAGACAAACCTTATATAGAAGTGACAAAGCTCAGCGAGCCATATATTGGGAAGTAATGTTAAAACCTTGGGATGGGCCTGTCCTTCCTGCTAAGACTATAATAAACATGATGAGTCATTCTGAAAAGTCTGCCAGCACCCTGGTGAGAGGTCCCCATTGTGTTACATTATTTAAGCCGAATGATTATCTTAATTGTTCCTATTGTAATCAGCCCTTTATTGGAATTTGGATGGCTTACAGTGCAAAGTGATGTGTGCATCGTGCTGTGGGATGGGAAAGACTCCTCTCCTCTGTACATACAATCACTGTTCCTATTGTAATCAGCCCTTTATTGGACTTTTGATGGCTTACAGTGCAATGTGATGTGTACATCACGATGAGGGATGGGAAAGACTCCTCTGTACATACAATCAACAGATTCCTGTGCAAGTCTGAAAGGCAGGTGAGTAGTTACATTCAAAATGAGCAGATCTTCTTAGAGAGCTTAGCTCTGGATCCGCTTTCCTCCCCGTGATTTGATCAGTAGTGAGGTGCAAACATCAATTAGAGGCCTTTACCTGATTGCAGCCCCGACACTAGCAGCACCCGGCACCCTATTAGCATATGATGGAGTGTGACGATCTGCCCAGCTCAAAACGATAACAATCAGCACAACAATTAACTCCCCCCCCCCCCCCCACAACTGAAGCTATGAATTATGGAATCTGCAGCTGTAGGGTAATAAAGGTCTAATTTCGGTGAAACTCCCAGCGACATAATCTGCATGCAAAACTCAAGTGAGGACTTCTGCCACAATGATTTTCTCAGGTGGGCCCCAAACATGATTTTCTCAGGTGGGCCCAAAAATGATTTCCTCAGATGGGTCCAAGGTGCCTCAGTCCAACCTTGTGTATTTCTAATGAGCAAACAAAAGGCCATTCTGGACCCAACGTGATCGTGGCTTGTTAGCAGACAAAGTTCCTCTCTTGTCTAATCTGATTGGTTGCTGATCTTTTTTCACGCTTACTAATCAGCCGCGGTCACCTGTGAAATTATTTTAGCTTTAGAAAAAGGAGTTAGGTGTTAACTGACAAACAGAGCAGCGTGACTTCTCAATATTTCCTTACTACCATGGGAGATCCTAGCAGCCTGAGATGTGACATCACACATTGTAGCACAGTGATGTTGCTCGTGTAATGCTTTAAATAACCGCTGCTAAAAGTAATAAATATCACGGCTTAGAAATGAAGGACATCTGTGCGTGGGATTAGAAATTATTCTGTGCGATTCTGTGAATTACATCTAGACTGGCCTTGTACATTTCTGGACAATTGAGGTGGGGTAGGAGGGTTACAGACACCAGGAGACCAGTGATGATGCTCCCCCTAACTACCCGGTTCTGAGGTGGATTAAAAAGCTGTGGGGGAATGGGTGGCTCTGGCTAGTAAGGAAAGCTTTGTTTTTCAGTTCCCCAACACCAACCTAACACCAAGAACATCATGGGGTCAAAGAACTCAACACAAGAACTTCATTAAGTCAAATGACCTAACACCAAAAAACATTGTGGGGTCAAAGAACTCAACACAAGAACAAGTCGAAGAACTCAACACCAAGAACATCATGAAGGTGAAAAACCCAAAACCAAGAACATGATGGGTTAACAAACTCAACTTGATGATGTCAAAGAAACTATCACAAATACTAACATGTCGTCAAAGAACTCAACACAAGAACTTCATAAAGAAAAAAAAATCAGAACATAAAACAGAATGTGGTCAAAGAACGCAACACAAGAACATCATGGAGTGGAAGAACCCAGCCTCAAAAACATCATGGAGACAAGTAGCTAAACGCAAGTATGTTATGAAGACATAACACCTAGAATGTCATGTGGTCATAGAACTAAACATAGGTACTTCATAAAATCGAAAAACTTGGCAAAGACACATTATAAGCTGAGGAAACTCATCACAAGAACTTAATGAAGTCGAAGAACCCAACACCAAGAACATCATGGGGTCAAAGAACTCAACACAAGAACTGCATGAATTCAAAGAACCCAACACCAAGAACATCATTGGGTCAAATAACTCAACACAAGAACTAAATGAAGTTGAAGAAACTAACACCAAGAACATCATGGGGTCATGGAACACAAACAAGAACATCATGGAGTCAAAGAACCCAACACCAAGTAGATCATGGGGACAATTAGCTCAACACAAGTAGGTTATGAAGTTGAACCCAACACCAAGCACATCATAGGGTCAAAGAACTCAACAAAAGATCTTCATAAAGTATACCAATAATGCATCATAAAGTCAGAGAACTCAACACAAGAACTTCATGAAGTCGAATGACCCAACACCAAGCACGTCAGGGGGTCAAAGAACTCAACACAAAAACTCTATGACGTCAAAGATACCAGCACCAAAAACATCATGGGGCCAAAGACCTCAAATCAACACAATTATGTCATGAAGTCAAATAGCCCAACTCCAATATCACCATGGGGTCAAAGAACCCAACACAACAACTTCATGAATTCTAAGAACCCAACACCAAGCACATCATGGGGTCAAATACCTTAACACAAGGACTGCATGAATTTGAAGAACCCAACACCAAGAACATCATAAGGTCAAATAACTCAACACAAGAAATTAACAAAGTCAAAGAAACCTAATACCAAGCTCATCGTGGGGTCATAGAACTCAACAAAAGATCTTCATAAAGTTGAAAAACCTAATACCAAGAATGCATCATAAGGTCAGGGAACTCAACACAAGAACTTCATGAAGTCGAATGACCCAACACCAAGCACGTCAGGGGGTCAAAGAACTCAACAAAAAAACTCTATGACGTCAAAGATACCAGCATCAAAAACATCATGGGGCCAAAGACCTCAAATCTGGTGCTTGCGACACCTTATGCTGAAACACAAATGTGATTGTATATCAATGTGTTCAGGTTTGAATAAATAAAAACTTAAAAATATATAAATAAATACACTTTAAAATATATAAATATATATATAAATAAAGACCTCAAATCAACACAATTATGTCATGGAGTCAAATAACCCAACGCCAATATCACCATGGGGTCAAAGAACTCAACACAACAACTTAATGAATTCGAAGAACCCAACACCAAGAACATCATCGAGGCTTAGAACTCGACACAAGAACTTCATAAAGCTGAAAAACCAAATACCAAGAACGCATCATAAGGTCAGGGAACTCAACACAAAAACTTCATGAAGTCGAAGAACATTACCACCAAGCACGGGGTCAAAGAACTCAACACAAGAACTTCATGAGGTAAACAAAAAAACAATAAACTTCCTTGATTCGAAGGAGCAAAACCAAAATTCAGGCTTTGATACAAATTTCCTATAAATTTGGGCCAAGAACGAATTCAAAACTTTAACGATTAATTTGGGGCAAATTTGTTATGATATAGTGTTGGTCAATAATAGAGCCCGGCTCCCTTTAAAGAGGAACATCTCCTTACCTGGGTAAGGAGGTTACTACACTTCTGCCTAGCATTCCGTAATCGGGATGTCCCACTCTTTGTTTTCACCTACAACCATAAGCAGATTTAGAAAGGACTGCATCTTTAAGCAGCTTTTTGTGTCGGCTTCTCCTCCCGTATAAAGTCCTCAGTGAAGAAACGGAAGTGTCATGCCGGCAATCCTAACTGTCAGTAACTTCACTATCTGAAGATGAACCCCCACCAGCAATGTTTTTCAGAGTGAATCATGCATTAATGAAATGGCCCAGAGTCTAACAGTTGCATGTTTCAGAGCAGACTTTGACTCACTGAAGAAGTGACACAATGGATGTAACAAACTAATTATTAGTTTTTTTTTTGTGCTTCTTTTATCTCCTTTTGTCACAGCAGCTTAGAAAACGCAGCCAGTGGGGACTCACAATACTTATTAATGCAATAAAAGCACATAATCTCCCCGATCCCCGTCTATTCATTCCCTGCATTATTTACGGGGGAGCAGCCACTCCAGTCATTCAGAGAGGATTTTTTCTGTAACGTGTTAAACAGTCACATTAAAAAGAAGAAAAGGTAAAAAGAAAGTGGAGGTGGTGGTGGCGGAGGGACATTTTAATCCTGGGTCTACAACAATAACTTGTGTTCTGAGACACCAATGTAACAATTAACCTTCATATTATACTTGTGACTGGTGCTCTTCACTGACAAGTGCCTTTATTATGGCCTGGCAAGGAGCAATTCAGTTACAATTAACAGGTATTGTGGTGAGGGTTTATATAATATGCCCAGGATAGGACTAAGAGGTCTAGAAATGAGACATGGTGGCAGAAAACCCAAAACTAACAGTGATATGGGGTCAAAAACCAAAAACTTCATAAAATCAAAGACCCCAACAAATCCTGATGGAGTCAAAGAACCCAACACGAGGGCTTTTGAAGTTAAAAACCCAACACCAAGAATGTCATAGAGGCATAGAACCCAAAGCCAGAAAGTTCACGGACTCAAGAAACTCAATATCAAAAACTTCATAGAGTCAAATAACTCCAAGAACATCATTATGTCAAAGAACCCAACACCAAGAACATCATGGGGTAAAATAATGCATAACACAAGAAATGTGTTAAGTCAAAGAACTTACATCACAAACGTCATAGACGTCATAGAGTCAAAGAACTCAACGCAAGAACTTCACGAAGTTGAAAAACCCAACAAGTCAAAAAACCCAACACCGAAATCCTAGTGGAGTCAAAGAACCCAACACAAGAACCATATGGAGTCAAAGAACCCAACACAAGAACCCCCTGAAGTCAAAGAACCCCAAACAGGGACTACATGAAGTTAAAAACCCAACACCAAGAACGTCATAAAACCAAAAAATCCAAAACCAAAAAGTTCATGGAGTCAAGAAACTCAATACCAAAATCTTTATGGCATCAAATAACTGTACATAAGAGCTTCATGAAGTTAAAAACACTAAAAACACAAAGCCCAACACTAAGAATGTCATTTAGTCAAAGAACCCCACGCCAAGAATGACATGGGGTAAAATAATGCATTACACAAGAAATTAAAAATATCAAAGAACCTCCACCACGAACATCATGGAGACAAAGATCTAGTACCTTAAGAAGTTGAAGATCCCAATAACTTCATAAAATCAAGGAGGCCAACACCAAGAAATTCATGCGGTCAACGAACCTAACACTAAAAAGTCATGCAGTCAAAGAGTCCAACAGCAAGAACATCTTGGAGGCAAAAAATCCAACACCAAGAAGTTAATGGAGTCAAGATACTCAATACCAAAAACTGCATGAAATAACTCAACACAAGAGTTTCATGAAGTCAACGAACTCTACACCAAAAACTTCATGAAATCAAATAGCTTAACACTATGAACAACATAATGTCACATAACTCAACAGCAAGAGCTTCCAAGAACCAAGAACATCATGGGGTATAATAACACATAATACAAAAAAAATTCTGAAGTTATATAACTTACATCAAGAACCTAATAGAGTCAAAGAAAGAACCTAAAAACTTTATAAAAGAAAATCAAAAACTTCATAATGTCAAAGAACCCAACACCAAAAAGTCATGCAGTTGGAGACACCTTGAATGTCATAGAGCCAAAGAACCTAAAAACCAAAAACTTCATAAAGTAAAAAAAAATCTAATACCAAAAACTTCAAAAGTCAAAGAATCCAACTGCAACTTCCTGGAGTCCAATAACCCAACACAAGTCCACCTAAAACCAAGAACATGCAGGCCACCACGGGAAAACATTCTTGGGACCACCACAGGAAAACATTCTTGGGACCACCACAGGAAATCATTCTTGTGGCCCAGCAGAGGAAATCTTGCCCGGGGCTCAATGGAGGCTATCAGAGGAGGAAATGATTCTCAGGCACACCGGAAGAAAGCATTTTCAAGGCCCACCAGGGAAACCTCTGGTGTACGAGTCCAATGCTGTCACCAAACTTTGGTCCATGGAAAGGTGAAACAGAAACAAGACAAAAATAGTTAATTTTGGGAAAAATCATCCTTCTTCCCTTTTTTTATAAATTAGCAAATACGGTCACATTACTTTATATTCCACCAGCACATCATTTTATATTAAAAAATAACTCTTGACTCCTGTTACCTTTGATCCAATATAACCCATAGCAGCAGCTCTTCACCCGAAGGTACTTCACAACGCGCAGAATGGCTTCGGCAGGAGGAATAGGTGAGGCAGCGGCCTGTGAAGTTTCGTGTCCGCGTTTAAAGAGCAAATCACCCGGGGTAAACAGAATTAATATATTATAATGCAGGCATGGCGATTATGCGGCAGCATTTAGCAAATCGCGCATGAACGGGGTGCGAGCCTTTATCGAGACGGTGTCAATGTTACCTTCACGCACATGAATAAAATCACCATTTCATTACTCCTTCATTAGGAATTAAAACGATTGGGAAGGTGGATATCTGAATAAAACCGGGGGAGGATCTGTCACACAAACAAAGCAATTTTCCACGACCCATGGAGACAGTGACCCGAATAAAAATGCGGTATTCTGTGAAGGCAAAAAATAAGAACGTTGGATTAAAAAAAAAAAGGATAACGTTTTTCAGGTTTATAAAAGAAAAACAAAAGTTTTACAAAACAACTTCCAAGTTTTCGTTGTGCACCGGAGTCAGGTGATCCAACTTACAATAAGAACTAGCAAATCGGAGAGAAGATTGGTGACTACTGCAGCCACCTAAAAACTAGCCGGTGGATTTGGATTTGTATTGTATCTTGTATCCTATCCTATGCTCTTCTCTCCCCATGTATCCTCTTCCCTCATATCTTCTCCTCACGTATCCTCTTATATTCTCTTCTCTCACATCCTTACCTCTTATATGCTCTTCTCTCCCCATGTATCCTCTTCCCTCATATCCTCTTATATTCTATTCTCTCACATCCTTACCTTTTATATGCTCTTCTCTCCCCTTTTATCATCTTCCCTCATATCCTCTTATATTCTCTTCTCTCACATCCTTACCTCTTATATGCTCTTCTCCCCCCATGTATCCTCTTCCCTCATATCCAGTTATATATTCTATTCTCTCACATCCTTACCTCTTATATGCTCTTCTCTCCCCATGTATCCTCTTCCCTTATATCGTCTTATATTCTCTTCTCTCACATCCTTACCTTTTATATGCTCTTCTCTCCCCTTTTATCATCTTCCCTCATATCCTCTTATATTCTCTTCTCTCACATCCTTACCTCTTATATGCTCTTCTCTCCCCATGTATCCTCTTCCCTCATATCCTCTCCTCACGTATCCTCTTATGTTCTCTTCTCTCACATCCTTATCTCTCATATGCTCTTCTCTCGTCTCCTTTTCTATACCCTTCTCTCCCCTTTTACTCTCTATACATATCCCCTAAACTCATGGCCTCTCCTCGTGGTTCCTCTCGTTTCATAATCAATACTCGCGTATCTCCTCCTCTCATATCCTCTACTCATCTCTCATATTCTCTCCAGTGAACCCAACACCAAGAATGTCATGGGGGAAAATAACTTAAAACAAAAGATTTATGAAGTCAGTCCTCTACTCACCTATTGTATCATATCCTGTGGTATCCTCTATTGACCTCTTATATCCTCCCCTCTCATATCCTCACCTATCATATCCCCTCTTCTCGTATACTCTATTTTGCTTTTGTATCCTCTCCTCTCACATCCTATTCTCTGTTAGTCTTCCTTCTCATATCATCTCCCCTTTTTAACCTTTCTTACCCACTCCTCTCATTTCCTCTCTTTCCTTTGGATCCTCTCATATCTGCTACTCATCCCTAATATAATTTCCTCTCCTGTCCTCTCCTCATATACTCTACTCACCTTTTGTATCTTCTCCTCTCGAATACTCTACTCACCTTTTGTATTTTATCCTCTCGAATACTCTACTCACCTTTTGTATTTTCTCCTCTCGTATACTCTACTCACCTTTTTTATCCTCTCCATTTGTGTCCTCTTCTCACTTTTTGTATCCTCTCCTCTTGTGTCCTCTTCTCACTTCTTGTATCCTCTCCTCTTGTGTCCTCTTCTCACTTCTTGTATCCTCTCTTCTTGTGTCCTCTTCTCACTTCTTGTATCCTCTCCTCTTGTGTCCTCTTCTCACTTCTTGTATCCTCTCCTCTTGTATCCTCTTCTCACTTCTTGTATCCTCTCTTCTTGTGTCCTCTTCTCACTTCTTGTATCCTCTCCTCTTGTGTCCTCTTTTCACTTCTTGCATCCTCTCCTCTTGCGTCCTCTTCTCACTTCTTGTATCCTCGCTTCTTGTGTCCTCTTCTCACTTCTTGTATCCTCTCCTCTTGTGTCCTCTTCTCACTTCTTGTATACTCTCCTCTTGTGTCCTCTTCTCACTTCTTGTATACTCTCCTCTTGTGTCCTCTTCTCACTTCTTGCATCCTCTCCTCTTGTGTCCTCTTCTCACTTCTTGTATCCTCTCCTCTTGTGTCCTCTTCTCACTTCTTGTATCCTCGCTTCTTGTGTCCTCTTCTCACTTCTTGTATCCTCGCTTTTTGTGTCCTCCTCTCACTTCTTGTATCCTCTCCTCTTGTGTCCTCTTCTCATTTCTTGTATCCTCGCTTCTTGTGTCCTCTTCTCACTTCTTGTATCCTCGCTTCTTGTGTCCTCTTCTCACTTCTTGTATCCTCTCCTCTTGTGTCCTCTTCCCACTTCTTGTATCCTCTCCTCTTGTGTCCTCTTTTCACTTCTTGCATCATCTCCTCTTGTGTCCTCTTCTCACTTCTTGTATCCTCTCCTCTTGTGTCCTCTTCTCACTTCTTATATCCTCTCCTCTTGTGTCCTCTTCTCACTTCTTGTATCCTCTCCTCTTGTGTCCTCTTTTCACTTCTTGCATCCTCTCCTCTTGTGTCTTCTTCTCACTTCTTGTATCCTCGCTTCTTGTGTCCTCTTCTCACTTCTTGTATCCTCTCATCTTGCGTCCTCTTCTCACTTCTTGTATCCTCTCATCTTGTGTCCTCTTCTCACTTCTTGTATCCTCTCATCTTGTGTCCTCTTCTCACTTCTTGTATCCTCTCCTCTTGTGTCCTCTTCTCACTTCTTGTATCCTCTCCTCTTGTGTCCTCTTCTCACTTCTTGTATCCTCTCCTCTTGTGTCCTCCTCTCACTTCTTGTATCCTCTCCTCTTGTGTCCTCTTCTCACTTCTTGTATCCTCTCCTCTTGTGTCCTCTTCTCACTTCTTGTATCCTCGCTTCTTGTGTCCTCTTCTCACTTCTTGTATCCTCTCCTCTTGTGTCCTCTTCTCACTTCTTGTATCTCTCCTCTTGTGTCCTCTTCTCACTTCTTATATCTTCTCCTCTTGTGTCCTCTTCTCACTTCTTGTATCCTCGCTTCTTGTGTCCTCTTCTCACTTCTTGTATTCTCTCCTCTTGTGTCCTCTTCTCACTTCTTGTATCCTCTCCTCTTGTGTCCTCTTATCACTTCTTATATCTTCTCCTCTTGTGTCCTCTTCTCACTTCTTGTATCCTCGCTTCTTGTGTCCTCTTCTCACTTTTTGTATCCTCTCCTCTTGTGTTCTCTTCTCACTTCTTATATCTTCTCCTCTTGTGTCCTCTTCTCACTTCTTGTATCCTCGCTTCGTGTGTCCTCTTCTCATTTCTTGTATCCTCTCCTCTTGTGTCCTCTTCTCACTTCTTGTATCCTCTCCTCTTGTGTTTTTAGTAAATTGCCTCTCCGATCGCCGAGCCGAAACACCGGGGAAGCCGATTTATTTTGCATAATGCAAATTTTATGACCCAGATTTACTTTCATGATCAAAGGCGAAAACCTAATGGCCGTATAAATCTCTATGCGGGATCAATGTCAATCGATAGACAAGGCCACGCGATAGCGCGCTGAAGGACTCCCACCGTCAGAGCCAGACAGACACGATAGCGGAGATGAATTCGTGAGAGCCTGGATGAGCGGGCGCCCTCTTTTTTTTTTTTTTTTTTTTTCTTTTAAGGAAATTTATCATCGTTAAATGACAATTAATGGGCGATTAATGGCGGCTGCTACCGGAATCATATCAAATGCCGCAGAATCGAACCCAGGGGGCGTGATGCGTCCTAGGATGCAAATGGCATCGCCCCCGTACAACCATTATGTCGCTGTCGTTATTCTGGCAGCAATGGATGCTATAAGTCTCTATATGTCAAAGCGATGGCGGATCCGTTTTACATTTTTCTTTTGTAAATTGAGATCTAAATCTGATTGCGTTTGGGTGTATTAGCGCCATTTATTGCACTGGTGACCTTTACTGCTGCGCGCCTTCGTGCGTTGGGCGTCAATCTCAATTTAGGTGTATTGAGTCTTCTGCCAAACCTAACATATGCATCCAGGGCCGGATTATAATTGGTGCAATGGAGCACCTGCTCCAGGCCCCCACAGCTCTGGGTGGGGGAGCAGTAACAACATTACCCAGGGAACATAACCAGTCAGACTTTAAACTCACATTCTTTCCCTGTCCAAACGGCGCATGACGAATCCCCGCTATCCCTCTAGCAGTGCGCCAGGTATTTCGCGGGCCCGCTCCCTGTTAGAGGGTAGTGGGGGATGTGGCCCCCAATGCGCTCGGATCCAGACGCCTTAGACGAAGGAATGGGAGTGGATCCGAGTGCGCTGATTGGATGAGTGGCTGCGATGTAGCACCAGGAAGAGGTGAGTTTGTTTGGGCGACCTGGGGGGGTTTCACCTCGATTGGGGTGCCCCAGGAAAATGACCAAAATTCTGGGTTTTGGTCCACTTTAACCATAACTCGTAGAGCTCTGTTTTGGTCCTTCCACCAGTTGTCATGTGTGTTTTTTTTTATTAATGGTGTTTTTTGTTGTTGTTTTTGGAGCAATGGGCAGGCTGATTCATTGCTAGCGCCAGCTATTGGCAGATGAGCGTCTGTATAGCGGCACTAAGAGCGACCGCTAGTAGACGCTCCTGTGCATGGATCGGGCGCTGTAACAGAGCGCCTCAGTCGCTGTAGTAACCTGGCCGGCATTGATGAATAAGATGTATGTTGGACATTGCAGCGAGCGAAATGTAGCGCCAGCACAGTGCGTCCGGCACTCGGCGCTCCACACACACACACACACACACACACACAGCGCCAGCTCTCTTAATCTGGGCGCAGTAGAATAGAGCGCCAGACGCTGTGTGATTATAGTCTGTTTTTGAACACATATCCACCAGTAACAAAGCGAAAACACATGAAATGACATTGTTATAACACTGTGACATTAACACTTTAGTGCCAGACCTGTAATGACAATTCTGCATAAAAATATAAAAAAAAACTAAAAAGTTTTCAAAAATGACTCTTTCTAGGCCAGGAGACGTCACACAATGATTGGAGGGGAAAAAATAAATAAAAAACAAAAAAACAAAAAAACAAAAAACTCTGTTTAAACAGAAGAAAAGGAACGTCCATTGAAATGTATGGGAGACCGACAGATAGCGACAGGTAATATCTGGCGCTCTGGAAGCTAGAACGCCGGTGCTATACACTGACCTGTCTGTAATAATACATGTGACGCTACATGACGCTGTTAGAGGCGCTATACACTGACCTGCCTGTAATAATACTTGTGACGCTACATGGCGCTGTTAGAGGTGCTATACACTGACCTGCCTGTAATAATACATGTGACGCTACATGACGCTGTTAGAGGCGCTATACACTGACCTGCCTGTAATAATACATGTGACGCTACATGACGCTGTTAGAGGCGCTATACACTGACCTGCCTGTAATAATACATGTGACGCTACATGGCGCTGTTAGAGGCGCTATACACTGAGCCGCCTGTAATAATACATGTGACGCTACATGGCGCTGTTAGAGGTGCTATACACTGACCTGCCTGTAATAATACATGTGACGCTACATGGCGCTGTTAGAGGCGCTATACACTGAGCCGCCTGTAATAATACATGTGACGCTACATGGCGCTGTTAGAGGCGCTATACACTGAGCCGCCTGTAATAATACATGTGACGCTACATGACGCTGTTAGAGGTGCTATACACTGACCTGCCTGTAATAATACATGTGACACTACATGGCGCTGTTAGAGGCGCTATACACTGACCTGCCTGTAATAATACATGTGACGCTACATGACGCTGTTAGAGGCGCTATACACTGACCTGCCTGTAATAATACATGTGACGCTGCATGGCGCTGTTAGAGGCGCTATACACTGACCTGCCTGTAATAATACATGTGACGCTACATGGCGCTGTTAGAGGCGCTATACACTGACCTGCCTGTAATAATACATGTGACACTACATGACGCTGTTAGAGACGCTATACACTGACCTGCCTGTAATAATACATGTGACGCTACATGGCGCTGTTAGAGGTGCTATACACTGACCTGCCTGTAATAATACATGTGACGCTGCATGGCGCTGTTAGAGGCGCTATACACTGACCTGCCTGTAATAATACATGTGACGCTACATGGCGCTGTTAGAGGCGCTATACACTGACTCGCCTGTAATGATACATGTGACGCTACATGGCGCTGTTAGAGGCGCTAAACACTGACCTGCCTGTAATGATACATGTGACGCTACATGGCGCTGTTAGAGGCACTCACCAGAATCACCTTCATAAATGTGGTTTTGCCTACAGCGCCCGGCGTTCACCAGACGCTGCCTGCCGCTACGAGGCGCTACCTGCGCTATCCCTTCATGAATAATCCCAAAAGTTTGATATTTAAATAACAACAGCGATAGTTGTGGAGACTTTTCGGGGCCAATCCGGGGGCCTGGTTGTGTGTATCCTCATCCCGCACACCCCTTACTTTGGGTTTTTCCCCGCGATGGCGCTGGCGATTTTCTACGATACGGAAAAGAGCAATTTCGCACCTTTTATTGGCTCGCCATCAAAACACGAATCAAACGCAGGTTTTTTTTTTTTTGTTATTTATTATTTTTTTTCTAATCCCTGTAGGCGTCTGAAATTAAAAAGCTTTCTAATGGTTTACCAATAAAAGCACTCAAAGGATTAGAGCCGCAATCGCTCGCCTCGTATTAAAAGCCGGCGGTCGTAAATAACACAGAAATAGTCTAAAAAAGCACAACCGCCGCCGGTGCGCAGCCCGCGCCCACGCGTCGTTTACGATGTGAGGACCGCAAACAATCATGGGGGAGGGGGGACAATGGCGGATGATTAATAATGGGCTTAATGCAGATATAGAGGATGATAACAATGTATATAGACAATAGGTGACAACAATGAAACAAGTCGCACAATGTAACAAGCAAATCCTGTTATTTAATTGCTGTAGATAGAGACATTTCCCAACTTAAAGTGGACCAAAACCCAGGGCTTTTACTATCCTGGGTTTGGTCCTTTCCCGCAGTTGGGGGTGCCCCGCTGTGTGAAACCCCCAGATCGTCGAGCGCAGCTCACCTCTTCCCGGTCCTAAGGCGTATGCGCTCAGCCAATAAGCGGCTTCGAGCGCGCTGGCGGCGGCACCCCCTGCTTCCCTCTAACAGGAAGCGTGGCAGCACCGCCCATTCACAAATGCCTGGCACGCGCCCTGCTAGAGGGATAGCGGGGATGCGGCCGCGGCTCGTGCATGCGCCATTGCGGGAACAAAGGTAAGTGTACGGGCGACCTGGGGGCTTTCACAAAGTGGGGGATCCTGATTTTTAATGCCCCGGGGGAGGGAGTCGATAGGCCCGGGAATCATGCACTGGGTTTTGTTCCGCTTTAAAGGAGACATTTCCCCACTCATTATGATCAGGGATATTATTAATACTTGTTATATACAGTGTCACATCTTATCTCAGATCAACCAATCAGAAGCCTCCGTTCATTTATCTTACTATGACATCAGGAGACTCTGGATTAAGGCTTTTCCCTGCTCTATGGTTACATAGTTACATAGTTATATAGTTACATAGTTACATAGTTATATAGTTACATAGTTACATAGTTATATAGTTATATAGTTACATAGTTACATAGTTACATAGTTACTTAGTTATATAGTTACATAGTTACATAGTTACATAGTTACTTAGGCCCTTATTTAAGAAAGGATAGCGTCAGGTAGCGCCTGGTTAATGAGAGGTAGCGACAGATAGCGACTGGTGAACGCCAGACACGGCACGCAATTCCACATTTATCAAGCAGAATCTGTTTAGCGACTGGGATAGCGAATTTTAGGGCCATTTTCGCAGCCTCAGCGAACAGCGCCGGCGTTCAGCCTTGCACAGCGCCAGGTATGACCTCTCGCTACCTGTCGCTCTCCCATACATTTCAATGGACGAACCTTTTCTTCTCTTTAAACCGGGTTTTTTTTTTTTTTTTGCCAAAAAACACAAATAATTCTGTGACCTCTTCTGGCATTGAAAATGCTGTTTTTTTTCACATTTTTATGATTTTTTAAAATTTTTTTCAGAAATGACATTACAGGTCTGGCATTAAAGTGTCATGTTACAATGTTGCTACAATGTAATTCCATATGTTTTCGCTTTGTTACTGGTGGATAGATGCAGAAAAACAGACTTTAAACACACAGCCTCCTGCGCTTTGGGCTTCAAACAACTATTTTTCAGCGCCAGAGATTTGTAAGGCTGCTTTTTTGCTGAATATGGTGTGAGTCGGTCGCTATGAGCAGTCGCTAACATGCGCTCCCATATAGCGCTGTACTGGTCAAATAGCGACTCCGCACAATGTATTCAACATTACTGAACAGCGACTGAGTCGTTATGAAGTAGCGACCCACGGCTGAGCAAAGCGACTACTAGCGGGCGCTCTGAAAATGCCGCTACAGACGCTCATCTGTCGCTACCTGCCGCTATTAATGAATCAGCCTCATAGTTACATAGTTACATAGTTAATACGGTTGAAAAAAGACATATGTCCATCAAGTACAACCAAGGGTGTTGGGGTCGGGAAGTTATTTTCTATTTATAGGTTGAAGTTATTTATTTTATTATTTACTTTAGTTTTTGTTTTTTTACTGGTAACCTCCTAATAGTAACTGTTAATGTTATTTTCTTCTAAATAAGCATCTAATCCTTTTTTGAAGCTGTCAGCGGTTGATGCTGTAACAAGCTTTTGGGGGAGGCTATTCCATAAATGTATAGTTCCTATAGTAAAGAATGATTGTTGCCCCTGGAGACTGACTTCCTTTTTTTCCAATGGAAGGCAGCGCCTGAAATAGCGTTCTCCTATATTTTTTGTATGGGCCATTTATATATTTATACAAGTTAATCATGTCCCCCCTCAGCCGTCTCCTCTCAAGACTAAACAGATTTAATTCTCGTAATCTTTCCTCGTAACTAAGACCCTTCATTCCTCTTATTAGTTTGGTGTCTCCTCTGCTCCCTTTCCATAGTCACAGCGTCCTTTCTATGTGCCCAGAACTGGACGGCATATTCCAGGTGAGGGCGCACCAGTGCCTTGTAAAGAGGTAAAATTACTCACCTATCCCGTGATTCCAGGCCTCTTTGGTAATCTGGAATACACCGGTGTATACGGTCGGGCCAGTCACACGGGATGCTTTATGGGGGATTGGCGCAGGCTGCACGCTGCAGGCAGATGCCGGCTGGAGACGGTGGCGGTGAGATATGGAGGGGCCCCCAGCGGCTCGGGGCCCCCAGGGTTGAGCAGACAGAAGGAGCTGTGGCCCCCGGTGTTTGTGCTGCTGGCAGAAAGAGGGAAGATTACCATTCCAGATGTTCCGTCCGCTGCCGCCGGCGCATCAGATGGCTCCTGTCCTCGGCACTTTTCAATTTCTTCTTTTCCAATCCATTTATTTTCAACTCCTATTCCCCCCCCCCCCCCACATCCTCCACAGCCTCCACAGCCTCAGATGGCGCCGTACAAAAAGTTTATTCGCGCAGAAGAGTTTCTTGCTTCATTCAAGTGAAAATCTTCAAAAGGGCTGAAGATTCTAAAGAGGACCTGCAATGACTATAAACATGTGATCTGACATTATAAGACAAGAAGAGCTTACACCCTATTAGGGTATAAGGGAGGATACAGGAGGAGAAGAGCTTACACTCTATTAGGGTATAAGGGAGGATACAGGAGGAGAAGAGCTTACACTCTATTAGGGTATAAGGGAGGATACAGGAGGAGAAGAGCTTACACTCTATTAGGGTATAAGGGAGGATACAGGAGGAGAAGAGCTTACACTCTATTAGGGTATAAGGGAGGATACAGGAGGAGAAGAGCTTACACTCTATTAGGGTATAGGGGAGGATACAGGAGGAGAAGAGCTTACACTCTATTAGGGTATAAGGGAGGATACAGGAGGAGAAGAGCTTACACTCTATTAGGGTATAAGGGAGGATACAGAGGGAGAAGAGCTTACACTCTATTAGGGTATAAGGGAGGATACAGAGGGAGAAGAGCTTACACTCTATTAGGGTATAAGGGAGGATACAGGAGGAGAAGAGCTTACACTCTATTAGGGTATAAGGGAGGATACAGGAGGAGAAGAGCTTACACTCTATTAGGGTATAAGGGAGGATACAGGAGGAGAAGAGCTTACACTCTATTAGGGTATAAGGGAGGATACAGGAGGAGAAGAGCTTACACTCTATTAGGGTATAAGGGAGGATACAGGAGGAGAAGAGCTTACACTCTATTAGGGTATAAGGGAGGATACAGAAGGAGAAGAGCTTACACTCTATTGGGGTATAAGGGAGGATACAGAAGGAGAAGAGCTTACACTCTATTAGGATATAAGGGAGGATACAGAAGGAGAAGAGCTTACACTCTATTAGGGTATAAGGGAGGATACAGAACACCTGGGCACAAGTGCGCATTCAGAGAATGATAAGACTGGAGATAGGTGGAAGGATGGATGAGATGGGCTAGGTGGAGATAAGTGGGGATGGATGGCTGAGATGGGCTAGGTGGAGATAAGTGGGGATGGATGGATGAGATGGGCTAGGTGGAGATAAGTGGGGATGGATGGATGAGATGGGCTAGGTGGAGATAAGTGGGGATGAATGGATGAGATGGGCTAGGTGGAGATAAGTGGGGATGAATGGATGAGATGGGCTAGGTGGAGATAAGTGGGGATGGATGGATGAGATGGGCTAGGTGGAGATAAATGGGGATGGATGGATGAGATGGGCTAGGTGGAGATAAGTGGGGATGGATGGATGAGATGGGCTAGGTGGAGATAAGTGGGGATGAATGGATGAGATGGGCTAGGTGGAGATAAGTGGGGATGGATGGATGAGATGGGCTAGGTGGAGATAAGTGGGGATGGATGGATGAGATGGGCTAGGTGGAGATAAGTGGGGATGGATGGATGAGATGGGCTAGGTGGAGATAAGTGGGGATGGATGGATGAGATGGGCTAGGTGGAGATAAGTGGGGATGGATGGATGAGATGGGCTAGGTGGAGATAAGTGGGGATGGATGGATGAGATGGGCTAGGTGGAGATAAGTGGGGATGGATGGATGGATGGATGAGATGGGCTAGGTGGAGATAAGTGGGGATGGATGGATGAGATGGGCTAGGTGGAGATAAGTGGGGATGGATGGATGGCTGAGATGGGCTAGGTGGAGATAAGTGGGGATGGATGGCTGGATGGATGAGATGGGCTAGGTGTAGATATGTGGGGATGGATGGATGGCTGAGATGGGCTAGGTGGAGATAAGTGGGGATGGATGGCTGGATGGATGAGATGGGCTAGGTGTAGATATGTGGGGATGGATGGATGAGATGGGCTAGGTGGAGATAAGTGGGGATGGATGGATGAGATGGGCTAGGTGGAGATAAGTGGGAATGGATGGATGAGATGGGCTAGGTGGAGATAAGTGCAGATGGATGAATGAGATGGGCAGAGATTAGTGTGGGTGGCTGGATGGATGAGATGGGCTAGGTGGAGATAAGTGGGGATGGATGGATGAGATGGGCTAGGTGGAGATAAGTGGGGATGGATGGATGAGATGGGCTAGGGGGAGATAAGTGGGGATTGATGGATGAGATGGGCTAGGTGGAGATAAGTGGGGATGGATGTATGAGTAGCTGGGTGGAGATAAGTGCAGATGGATGAATGAGATGGGCGGAGATTAGTGTGGGTGGCTGGATGGATGAGATGGGGATAAGTGCAGATGGATGAATGGATGGATGAGACGGACCGCTGTGAGAGGAGTCCTGGATTTTGGGCATTTTGCTGGGAGAATAATGGTGGGATGCGGTTAGTGATTTATACTGGTCACAGGTGATATACTGGGTGCCCTCACATCACAGCTGGGTGCTGCTGGGACGATGGGTGCTGGGGCTTGCGGTCCTCTAATGAAGCGGTCAGGATCAGAAGGTTCAGGTAGACAGGAGCACTGCGAGGCTTTTCACCGACTGTCCGCTATTGTGCGCTCGGCCTTGTGGCTCGGCTGATAAAAAATGTAACAAAAAAATAAATAAATAAATGTGATTGAAAGAAAATGAAAGTGGAAATCGCCGGCCGGAGAGAAGCTCCCGACAACTTCTCAGACAAACAACACAACAGGACGTCTCCATCTGTCAGGCCGCCTTATCTCGTCTGCTCGCTGACATTTCCGAGCTCACGGGGAGAACGAGAAGCATCCGGAGTGACCCGTAAATCACACCGCGCGGCCAACGCCACTGACACCGCGTCCGACACATTGGATCAGCGTCAGCGACTGAGCACCGCGCCCGCCGCCATTAACCCGCAACAACCCCTGAGTCTCGTGTCACACCCCAGATACACACCCGCTGAAAAACATCCCTGGCTACAGCAATCCTCAACTCAACTGGATGATTTAGCCTGAAACGTAAGCCGATGCATCAGAGGTTTTAGGATCATGTTCTGTGTCATTGTTGAACATGATAGGTGGACAAGTGAGACTCAAATCAGCCCCCCATCTATAGGCTCCAATCACCCCCTATACATAAACTACCATCACCCCTATGCATGGATTTCCATTACTCCCTATACATAGACCCCCCATCTATAGGCTCCAATCACCCCCTATACATAAACTCCCATCACCCCATGCATGGATTTCCATTACTCCCTATACATAGACCCCCCATCCATAGGCTCCAATCACCCCTATACATTAACTACCATCACCCCTATGCATGGATTTCCATTACTCCCTATACATAGACCCCCCATCCATAGGCACCAATCACCCCTATACATAAACTACCATCACCAGTATGCATGGATTTCCATTACTCCCTATACATAGACCCCCCATCCATAGGCTCCAATCACCCCTATACATAAACTACCATCACCCCTATGCATGGATTTCCATTACTCCCTATACATAGACCCCCCATCTATAGGCTCCAATCACCCCCTATACATAAACTCCCATCACCCCATGCATGGATTTCCATTACTCCCTATAGACCCCCCATCCATAGGCACCAATCACCCCTATACATAAATTCCCATCACCTCCTACACATAGACTCCCATCACCCCCTATAACATGGATTCCCAGTAATCCTTATACATAGACCCCTTCCCCTCTTATACATATGTTAAAGAATGATTTAATTTAATTTAAAAGCTTTGGAGAGTCTGTCACAAGCTTGACTACTGAAATCTGTATTCTGTATACATTGAGAAATAGAGGTCTCCCTTTGGATATATCATGTACCAAGCTGTCTGTAAAAATAACCACTCGCTATAAGAAGATCAAATAGCCATGAACAGCTGTTGCCATCAGATGAGCCAGCACTATGAGCTCATGTATACTGGTTTTGGCTGTTCACTTGTGATTGGATAAAGCATATGTTTTGCCCAAATATGTTGTACAACTCCCTTCATTTTACTCTATAAAAAGCCAATGGAATTGTCTTTTGAGCGCAACCTTTCCGGAGGTATACGAAACTACACTGTGTCTGTGTGTGTGTGTGTTCTTCAAACGACATGATCAATTTCCCTGACACATAGAATCCCATCACCCCCTATAATAGACTCCCATCATCTCTATACATAGATTCCCATCACCCCCTATCAACAGACTCCCATGACCCAAATCCATAGAATTCCATTACCCCCTATATATAGAATCCCATCACTTTGTATAAATAGACACTCATCACCCCCTAACCATAACCTTGCATCACTCCTATTCATAGACTCCCATCACTCCCTATCTATGGACTCCTATCACCTTATCCATAGGCTCCCATCACCCCCTATCCATAGACTCCTATCACTTTATCCATAGACTCCCGACATTCCCAATCCATAGACTCCCATCACCCCCTATCCATAGACTCCTATTACCTTACCTTATCTATAGACTCCTAACACTCCCTATCTATAGACTCTCATCACCCTCTATCCATAGACTCCTATCACCTTATCCATAGGCTCCCATCACCCCCTATCCATAGACTGCTATCACTTTATCCATAGACTCCCGACACTCCCAATCCATTGACTCCCATCACCCCCTATCCATAGACTCCTATTACCTTACCTTATCTATAGACTCCCAAAACTCCCTATCTATAGACTCTCATCACCCTCTATCCATAGACTCCTATCACCTTATCCATAGACTCCCATCACCCCCTATACATAGACCGACATCACCCCATAGTTATAGGGAACTGGTAAGGGGTCCAAGTAAGCCCTACTCTAGTTCACAGGGTAGTGATGGCCAACATCAGTGGGTGTCATGCCGGATAATTTGACCTGGATCTTGGCGGTACCCAAAATGGGTTGAACCTGAATGGATCGGCAAGATCTGGGTCAGATTTAGCTTCGGCCCGAATCCGAAACCCATTACTGCTCATCACTAGTCTGTACACAATTAAAGCAGGCTGGCACTGCTCTCAATCCCTTCCCTCCTTATCAAAGGGATAGATAGAGAGATAAATAACAATTGTAAAGGGACAGGTCAGATGGCATCATTCTGCCACATAAATGATGATATATAAAGAGTAACCCCGAAGCCGGACACGATCGTCTACATCACACAAAGAGTAGACCCTTTAAGGCCGGGCTCGGCCCTCCTTGGTGCTCATCTGTTAAATGTGCGGTAATGAATGGTTCCGTAATAAAAGCGCAGTCATTATATCCCCGGCACACGTTTAATGAGTGTAAGAAAAGCTTAGCTGGCAAGAAAAGTGAGGAAGGGAAAACAGTAATTAAATTTACATTGTTAGAAATATTGTGAAAACACGCTCGTTAATCAGAAGATTTCTCTTACCGACTCCCAACATAAATCTCTTCTCCTGGGAAGCGCCCATGGAGCGTTGCCACGCACTAACTCATCTTTATATGACCGACAAGCTCACGCATCATTATTACGGCCAGAAGCTGCAGCTCCTCTATGATGGGGAGGGGAGCAGCTGGCAAGCCCCCCCCCCCGTCTTGATTAAAATGAGGAGGGCAGGGGTGAGGTGAGAAAACCATGAGGAGGAGCTTGTTTCGATGGCCAATCACATTCAAAAGCAGGACTCGAAAATACTCACCTATTGTCCTGTGCAGCTGATCAACCCTATTCCAATAGTTTGAAACTGACCTCCACCAGGGATCCAAACTGCACCATCCCTTCTGCCTACTTACCATGCCGTCGCACCACTCACCATGACTGGCCACACTCGCTCCATCAATTTCAATGTAGGGAGCGTGCCAAGGGCTGTCCTGCTGCTCTCTATCCTTTCCTCTTGCTGCTTCCCCTGTCTTTTTGTATAACATGTTCCCTGCACACCGTTCCTTACTGCTATCCAGCATTTACTTCTGCAACCTCCTCTGCCTTTCTGCATAACATCTTCCCTGCACACCGTTCCCTACTGCTCTCCAGCATTTCCTCCTCCTGCCTCCCCTGTCTCCAGTGTTTCCTTCTGCGGCCGCCTCTCACTTTCTGTAAAACATCCTTCCTGCACATCGTTCCCTACTGCTTTCCAGCATTTCTTTATGATGCCTCCTCTGCCGTTCCGTATAACATCTTCCCTGCACACCATTCCCTACAGCTCTCCATTATTTCCTCCTGCTGCCTCCTCTGCCTTTCTGTATAACATCTTCCCTGCACACCATTCCCTACAACTCTCCATTATTTCCTCCTGCTGCCTCCTCTGCCTTTCTGTATGACATCTTTCCTGCACACCATTCCCTACTGCTCTCTATCCTTCCCTCCTGCAGCCTCCTCTGCCTTTCTGTATGACATCTTTCCTGCACACCATTCCCTACTGCTCTCCATTATTTCCTCCTGCTGCCTCCTCTGCCTTTCTGTATGACATCTTTCCTGCACACCATTCCCTACTGCTCTCTATCCTTCCCTCCTGCTGCCTCCTCTGCCTTTCTGTATGACATCTTTCCTGCACACCATTCCCTACTGCTCTCTATCCTTTCCTCCTGCTGCCTCCTCTGCCTTTCTGTATGACATCTTTCCTGCATACCATTCCCTACTGCTCTCTATCCTTCCCTCCTGCTGCCTCCTCTGCCTTTCTGTATGACATCTTCCTTGCACACCATTCCCTACTGCTCTCTATCCTTTCCTCCTGCTGCCTCCTCTGCCTTTCTGTATGACATCTTTCCTGCACACCATTCCCTACTGCTCTCTATCCTTTCCTCCTGCTGCCTCCTCTGCCTTTCTGTATGACATCTTTCCTGCACACCATTCCCTACTGCTCTCTATCCTTTCCTCCTGCTGCCTCTTCTGCCTTTCTGTATGACATCTTCCCTGCACACCATTCCCTACTGCTCTCTATCCTTTCCTCCTGCTGCCTCTTCTGCCTTTCTGTATGACATCTTTCCTGCACACCATTCCCTACTGCTCTATATCCTTCCCTCCTGCAGCCTCCTCTGCCTTTCTGTATAACATCTTTCCTGCACACCGTTCCCTACTACTCTCTATCCTTCCCTCCTGCTGCCTCCTCTGCCTTTCTGTATGACATCTTCCTTGCACACCATTCCCTACTGCTCTCTATCCTTCCCTCCTGCTGCCTCCTCTGCCTTTCTGTATGACATCTTTCCTGCACACCGTTCCCTACTACTCTCTATCCTTCCCTCCTGCAGCCTCCTCTGCCTTTCTGTATGACATCTTTCCTGCACACCATTCCCTACTGCTCTCTATCCTTCCCTCCTGCAGCCTCCTCTGCCTTTCTGTATAACATCTTTCCTGCACACCATTCCCTACTGCTCTCTATCCTTCCCTCCTTCTGCCTCCTCTGCCTTTCTGTATGACATCTTTCCTGCACACCGTTCCCTACTGCTCTCTATCCTTCCCTCCTGCTGCCTCCTCTGCCTTTCTGTATGACATCTTCCTTGCACACCATTCCCTACTGCTCTCTATCCTTCGCTCCTGCTGCCTCCTCTGCCTTTCTGTATGACATCTTCCTTGCACACCATTCCCTACTGCTCTCTATCCTTCCCTCCTGCTGCCTCCTCTGCCTTTCTGTATGACATCTTCCTTGCACACCATTCCCTACTGCTCTCTATCCTTTCCTCCTGCAGCCTCCTCTGCCTTTCTGTATGATATCTTTCCTGCACACCATTCCCTACTGCTCTCTATCCTTTCCTCCTGCAGCCTCCTCTGCCTTTCTGTATAACATCTTCCCTGCACACCATTCCCTACTACTCTCTATCCTTCCCTCCTGCAGCCTCCTCTGCCTTTCTGTATAATATCTTTCTTGCACACCATTCCCTACTGCTCTCTATCCTTCCCTCCTGCTGCCTCCTCTGCCTTTCTGTATGACATCTTCCTTGCACACCATTCCCTACTGCTCTCTATCCTTTCCTCCTGCAGCCTCCTCTGCCTTTCTGTATGACATCTTTCCTGCACACCATTCCCTACTGCTCTCTATCCTTCCCTCCTGCTGCCTCCTCTGCCTTTCTGTATGACATCTTTCCTGCACACCATTCCCTACTGCACTCTATCCTTCCCTCCTGCAGCCTCTTCTGCCTTTCTGTATAACATCTTTCCTGCACACCATTCCCTACTGCTCTCTATCCTTCCCTCCTGCTGCCTCCTCTGCCTTTCTGTATGACATCTTTCCTGCACACCGTTCCCTATTGCTCTCTATCCTTCCCTCCTGCA
Organism: Gastrophryne carolinensis; assembly: GCA_027917425.1. Taxonomy (NCBI): domain Eukaryota; kingdom Metazoa; phylum Chordata; class Amphibia; order Anura; family Microhylidae; genus Gastrophryne; species Gastrophryne carolinensis. The sequence goes on from CM051242.1 coordinate 4,274,181, forward strand.
GCCTCCTCTGCCTTTCTGTATGACATCTTTCCTGCACACCATTCCCTACTGCTCTCTATCCTTCCCTTCTGCTGCCTCCTCTGACTTTCTGTATGACATCTTTCCTGCACACCGTTCCCTATTGCTCTCTATCCTTCCCTCCTGCAGCCTCCTCTACCTTTCTGTATGACATCTTTCCTGCACACCATTCCCTACTGCTCTCTATCCTTCCCTCCTGCAGCCTCCTCTGCCTTTCTGTATGACATCTTTCCTGCACACCATTCCCTACTGCTCTCTATCCTTCCCTCCTGCTGCCTCCTCTGCCTTTCTGTATGACATCTTCCTTGCACACCATTCCCTACTGCTCTCTATCCTTCCCTCCTGCTGCCTCCTCTGCCTTTCTGTATGACATCTTCCTTGCACACCGTTCCCTACTACTCTCTATCCTTCCCTCCTGCTGCCTCCTCTGCCTTTCTGTATGACATCTTCCTTGCACACCATTCCCTACTGCTCTCTATCCTTCCCTCCTGCTGCCTCCTCTGCCTTTCTGTATGACATCTTTCCTGCACACCGTTCCCTACTACTCTCTATCCTTCCCTCCTGCAGCCTCCTCTGCCTTTCTGTATGACATCTTTCCTGCACACCATTCCCTACTGCTCTCTATCCTTCCCTTCTGCTGCCTCCTCTGACTTTCTGTATGACATCTTTCCTGCACACCGTTCCCTATTGCTCTCTATCCTTCCCTCCTGCAGCCTCCTCTGCCTTTCTGTATGACATCTTCCTTGCACACCATTCCCTTCTGCTCTCTATCCTTTCCTCCTGCAGCCACCTCTGCCTTTCTGTATGATATCTTTCCTGCACACCATTCCCTACTGCTCTCTATCCTTTCCTCCTGCAGCCTCCTCTGCCTTTCTGTATAACATCTTCCCTGCACACCATTCCCTACTACTCTCTATCCTTCCCTCCTGCAGCCTCCTCTGCCTTTCTGTATAATATCTTTCTTGCACACCATTCCCTACTGCTCTCTATCCTTCCCTCCTGCTGCCTCCTCTGCCTTTCTGTATGACATCTTCCTTGCACACCATTCCCTACTACTCTCTATCCTTCCCTCCTGCAGCCTCTTCTGCCTTTCTGTATGACATCTTTCCTGCACACCATTCCCTACTGCTCTCTATCCTTCCCTCCTGCAGCCTCTTCTGCCTTTCTGTATAACATCTTTCCTGCACACCATTCCCTACTGCTCTCTATCCTTCCCTCCTGCTGCCTCCTCTGCCTTTCTGTATAACATCTTTCCTGCACACCATTCCCTACTGCTCTCTATCCTTCCCTTCTGCTGCCTCCTCTGACTTTCTGTATGACATCTTTCCTGCACACCGTTCCCTATTGCTCTCTATCCTTTCCTCCTGCTGCCTCCTCTGCCTTTCTGTATGACATCTTTCCTGCACACCATTCCCTACTGCTCTCTATCCTTCCCTTCTGCTGCCTCCTCTGACTTTCTGTATGACATCTTTCCTGCACACCGTTCCCTATTGCTCTCTATCCTTCCCTCCTGCAGCCTCCTCTACCTTTCTGTATGACATCTTTCCTGCACACCATTCCCTACTGCTCTCTATCCTTCCCTCCTGCAGCCTCCTCTGCCTTTCTGTATGACATCTTTCCTGCACACCATTCCCTACTGCTCTCTATCCTTCCCTCCTGCAGCCTCCTCTGCCTTTCTGTATGACATCTTTCCTGCACACCATTCCCTACTGCTCTCTATCCTTTCCTCCTGCTGCCTCCTCTGCCTTTCTGTATGACATCTTCCTTGCACACCATTCCCTACTGCTCTCTATCCTTTCCTCCTGCTGCCTCTTCTGCCTTTCTGTATGACATCTTTCCTGCACACCGTTCCCTACTACTCTCTATCCTTCCCTCCTGCTGCCTCCTCTGCCTTTCTGTATGACATCTTTCCTGCACACCGTTCCCTACTACTCTCTATCCTTCCCTCCTGCAGCCTCCTCTGCCTTTCTGTATGACATCTTTCCTGCACACCATTCCCTACTGCTCTCTATCCTTCCCTCCTGCAGCCTCCTCTGCCTTTCTGTATGACATCTTCCTTGCACACCATTCCCTACTGCTCTCTATCCTTCCCTCCTGCTGCCTCCTCTGCCTTTCTGTATGACATCTTTCCTGCACACCGTTCCCTACTACTCTCTATCCTTCCCTCCTGCAGCCTCCTCTGCCTTTCTGTATGACATCTTTCCTGCACAATGTTCCCTACAACTCTCTATCCTTTCCTCCTGCTTCCTCCTCTGCCTTTCTGTATGACATCTTTCCTGCACACCATTCCCTACTGCTCTCTATCCTTCCCTCCTGCAGCCTCCTCTGCCTTTCTGTATGACATCTTCCTTGCACACCATTCCCTACTGCTCTCTATCCTTCCCTCCTGCTGCCTCCTCTGCCTTTCTGTATGACATCTTTCCTGCACACCGTTCCCTACTACTCTCTATCCTTCCCTCCTGCAGCCTCCTCTGCCTTTCTGTATGACATCTTTCCTGCACAATGTTCCCTACAACTCTCTATCCTTTCCTCCTGCTTCCTCCTCTGCCTTTCTGTATGACATCTTTCCTGCACACCATTCCCTACTGCTCTCTATCCTTCCCTCCTGCAGCCTCCTCTGCCTTTCTGTATGACATCTTCCTTGCACACCATTCCCTACTGCTCTCTATCCTTTCCTCCTGCAGCCTCCTCTGCCTTTCTGTATAACATCTTTCCTGCACACCATTCCCTACTGCTCTCTATCCTTCCCTCCTTCTGCCTCCTCTGCCTTTCTGTATGACATCTTTCCTGCACACCGTTCCCTACTACTCTCTATCCTTCCCTCCTGCTGCCTCCTCTGCCTTTCTGTATGACATCTTCCTTGCACACCATTCCCTACTGCTCTCTATCCTTCCCTCCTGCTGCCTCCTCTGCCTTTCTGTATAACATCTTTCTGGCACACCATTCCCTACTGCTCTCTATCCTTTCCTCCTGCAGCCTCCTCTGCCTTTCTGTATGACATCTTCCTTGCACACCATTCCCTACTGCTCTCTATCCTTCGCTCCTGCTGCCTCCTCTGCCTTTCTGTATGACATCTTCCTTGCACACCATTCCCTACTGCTCTCTATCCTTCCCTCCTGCTGCCTCCTCTGCCTTTCTGTATGATATCTTTCCTGCACACCATTCCCTACTGCTCTCTATCCTTTCCTCCTGCAGCCTCCTCTGCCTTTCTGTATAATATCTTTCTTGCACACCATTCCCTACTGCTCTCTATCCTTCCCTCCTGCTGCCTCCTCTGCCTTTCTGTATGACATCTTCCTTGCACACCATTCCCTACTGCTCTCTATCCTTCCCTCCTGCAGCCTCCTCTGCCTTTCTGTATGACATCTTTCCTGCACACCATTCCCTACTGCTCTCTATCCTTCCCTCCTGCAGCCTCTTCTGCCTTTCTGTATGACATCTTTCCTGCACACCATTCCCTACTGCTCTCTATCCTTCCCTCCTGCTGCCTCCTCTGCCTTTCTGTATGACATCTTTCCTGCACACCATTCCCTACTGCTCTCTATCCTTTCCTCCTGCAGCCTCCTCTGCCTTTCTGTATGACATCTTTCCTGCACACCATTCCCTATTGCTCTCTATCCTTCCCTCCTGCAGCCTCCTCTACCTTTCTGTATGACATCTTTCCTGCACACCATTCCCTACTGCTCTCTATCCTTCCCTCCTGCTGCCTCCTCTGCCTTTCTGTATGACATCTTTCCTGCACACCATTCCCTACTGCTCTCTGTCCTTTCCTCCTGCAGCCTCCTCTGCCTTTCTGTATGACATCTTTCCTGCACACCATTCCCTACTGCTCTCTATCCTTTCCTCCTGCTGCCTCCTCTGCCTTTCTGTATAACATCTTCCCTGCACACCATTCCCTACTGCTCTCTACCCTTCCCTCCTGCTGCCTCCTCTGCCTTTCTGTATGACATCTTTCCTGCACACCATTCCCTACTGCTCTCTATCCTTCCCTCCTGCTGCCTCCTCTGCCTTTCTGTATGACATCTTTCCTGCACACCATTCCCTACTGCTCTCTATCCTTTCCTCCTGCTGCCTCCTCTGCCTTTCTGTATGACATCTTTCCTGCACACCATTGCCTACTGCTCTCTATCCTTTCCTCCTGCTGCCTCCTCTGCCTTTCTGTATGACATCTTCCTTGCACACCATTCCCTACTGCTCTCTATCCTTTCCTCCTGCTGCCTCCTCTGCCTTTCTGTATGACATCTTCCTTGCACACCATTCCCTACTGCTCTCTATCCTTTCCTCCTGCTGCCTCCTCTGCCTTTCTGTATGACATCTTCCCTGAATACCATTCCCTACTGTTCTCTATCCTTCCCTCCTGCTGCCTCCTCTGCCTTTCTGTATGACATCTTTCCTGCACACCATTCCCTACTGCTCTCTGTCCTTTCCTCCTGCTGCCTCCTCTTCCTTTCTGTATGACATCTTCCCTGCACACCATTCCCTACTGCTCTCTATCCTTCCCTCCTGCTGCCTCCTCTGCCTTTCTGTATGACATCTTTCCTGCACACCATTCCCTACTGCTCTCTATCCTTCCCTCCTGCTGCCTCCTCTGCCTTTCTGTATGACATATTTCCTGCACACCATTCCCTACTGCTCTCTATCCTTCCCTCCTGCTGCCTCCTCTGCCTTTCTGTATGACATCTTCCCCGCACACCATTCCCTACTGCTCTCTATCCTTCCCTCCTGCTGCCTCCTCTGCCTTTCTGTATGACATCTTTCCCGCACACCATTCCCTACTGCTCTCTATCCTTCCCTCCTGCTGCCTCCTCTGCCTTTCTGTATAACATCTTCCTTGCACACCATTCCCTACTGCTCTCTATCCTTCCCTCCTGCTGCCTCCTCTGCCTTTCTGTATGACATCTTCCCCGCACACCATTCCCTACTGCTCTCTATCCTTCCCTCCTGCTGCCTCCTCTGCCTTTCTGTATGACATCTTTCCCGCACACCATTCCCTACTGCTCTCTATCCTTCCCTCCTGCTGCCTCCTCTGCCTTTCTGTATGACATCTTTCCCGCACACCATTCCCTACTGCTCTCTATCCTTCCCTCCTGCTGCCTCCTATGTCTTTCTGTATGACATCTTTCCTGCACACCATTCCCTACTGCTCTCTATCCTTTCCTCCTGCTGCCTCCTCTGCCTTTCTGTATGACATCTTCCCTGCACACCATTCCCTACTGCTCTCTATCCTTTCCTCCTGCAGCCCCCTCTGCCTTTCTGTATAACATCTTCCCTGCACACCATTCCCTACTGCTTTCTATCCTTCCCTCCTGCTGCCTCCTCTGCCTTTCTGTATGACATCTTTCCTGCACACCATTCCCTACTGCTCTCTATCCTTTCCTCCTGCTGCCTCCTCTGCCTTTCTGTATGACATCTTTCCTGCACACCATTTCCTACTGCTCTCTATCCTTTCCTCCTGCAGCCTCCTCTGCCTTTCTGTATAACATCTTTCCTGCACACCATTCCCTAGTGTTCTCCATCCTTGCCCTTCGATCCTTGTTAAGATAATTGATAACGCTCTTTGCCATTATATGGGGTGTTGAGCATCAAGGTAAGGTTTACTACATCTGTAAATGTGTAATAATGCGTATAAGCCACAGCTATACACTACACACAGTGCACAATCAGCCTCTCCTAACGAATGCGAGAGACGTGTAGACAATATTATTCCAGCCGCCTGATTTCTGTGCCGCAGATTCCAGGCTTCAGCGAGTTAGATGTGACCTGTGTCCTACACCCCGGAGCGTGTTACCAGTAAATAAGTCCTCCGCCAACCTCTAATCTTCCTTATTGGTGGCAGCGGAGTGCCGGCGGCAAAGAAATAAGGAGACTGTAATAAGATTGTCTTTCCCCATTCAGAATACTGACTTAAACTTTAATCAGTTCAGCGATAAATGAGGCAGGCAGAGCAGGCAATCACAGGGGTGACGGTGCCGCTAACCTGCTAAGCTCCTGAGAAACAGCGAGAGGCGGCGCGTCCCTGCGCATCTCTTATGGAAGGTTCCCCTGTCTGCCTCATAAATAAATGACTTCAGTCAGATGCAGAGTCGGATCATCCACAGGGTGCCTACATAAACTCCCATCAGCCCCATCCAGACACTCCCATCACCATCTACACATAGACTCCCATCACCCCTATACATAGACTTCCATCACCCCCTACACATAGACATCCATCACCCAAGTCTATAGAATCCCATCACCCTCTATCTATAGATTCCCATCACCCTCTATCTATAGATTCCCATCACCCTCTACACATAGACATCCATCGACCCCTATACATAGACTCCCATCACCCCTATACAGAGACTCCCATCACCCCTATACAGAGACTTCCATCACCCCCTACACATAGACATCCATCACCCAAGTCTATAGAATCCCATCACCCTCTATCTATAGATTCCCATCACCCTCTATCTATAGATTCCCATCACCCTCTATACATAGACTCCCATCACCCCCTACACATATACATCCATCGACCCCTATACATAGACTCCCATCACCCCTATACAGAGACTCCCATCACCCCCTACACATAGACATCCATCACCCAAGTCTATAGAATCCCATCACCCTCTATCTATAGATTCCCATCACCCTCTATACATAGACTCCCATCACCCCCTACACATAGACATCCATCAACCCCTATACATAGATTCCCATCACCCCTATACATAGACATCCATCACCCAAGTCTATAGATTCCCATCACCCTCTATACATAGACTCCCAACACTCCCTACACATAGACATCCATCAACCCCTATACATAGACTCCTATCACCCCTATACATAGACTCCCATCACCCCCTACACATAGACATCCATCAACCCCTATACATAGACTCCCATCAGCCCTATACATAGACTTCCATCACCCAAGTCTATAGAATCCCATCACCCTCTATCTATAGATTCCCATCACCCTATATACATAGACTCCCATCACTCCCTACACATAGACATCCATCAACCCCTATACATAGACTCCCATCAATCCCTTTACATAGACTCTCATCATTCCCTTTACATAGACTTCTATCACCCAAATTCATAGAAGCCATCAAATTACTTAACTCTCTATCTATAGATTCCCATCACTCCCTACACATAGACATCCATCAACCCCTATACATAGACTTCACATCACCCCCTATACATAGACTCCCATCACCCCCTACACATAGACATCCATCACCCAAGTCTATAGAATCCCATCACCCTCTATCTATAGATTCCCATCACCCTCTATACATAGACTCCCATCACCCCCTACACATAGACATCCATCGACCCCTATACATAGACTCCCATCACCCCTATACAGAGACTCCCATCACCCCCTACACATAGACATCCATCACCCAAGTCTATAGAATCCCATCACCCTCTATCTATAGATTCCCATCACCCTCTATACATAGACTCCCATCACCCCCTACACATAGACATCCATAAACCCCTATACATAGATTCCCATCACCCCTATACATAGACATCCATCACCCAAGTCTATAGATTCCCATCACCCTCTATACATAGACTCCCAACACTCCCTACACATAGACATCCATCAACCCCTATACATAGACTCCTATCACCCCTATACATAGACTCCCATCACCCCCTACACATAGACATCCATCAACCCCTATACATAGACTCCCATCACCCCTATGCATAGACTTCCATCACCCAAGTCTATAGAATCCCATCACCCTCTATCTATAGATTCCCATCACCCTATATACATAGACTCCCATCACTCCCTACACATAGACATCCATCACTCCCTATACATAGACTCCCATCACTACATACACATAGACATCCATCAACCCCTATACATAGACATCCATCAACCCCTATACATAGACTCCCATCACCCCTATACATAGACTTCACATCAACCCCTATACATAGACTCCTATCACCCACTATACATAGACTTCCATCACTCCCTATACATAGACTCCCATCACTACATACACATAGACATCCATCAACCCCTATACATAGACTCCCATCAATCCCTATACATAGACTCTCATCATTCCCTTTACATAGACTTCTATCACCCAAATTCATAGAAGCCATCAAATTACTTAACTCTCTATCTATAGATTCCCATCACTCCCTACACATAGACATCCATCAACCCCTATACATAGACTCCTATCACCCACTATACATAGACTTCCATCACTCCCTATACATAGACTCCCATCACTACATACACATAGACTCTCATCATTCCCTTTACATAGACTTCTATCACCCAGATTCATAGAAGCCATCAAATTACTTAACTTTCTATCTATAGACTCCCATCACCCACTATACTTAGACTCCCATCGCCCACTATACATAGACTCCCATCACTCCCTTTACATAGACTTCCATCACCCAAATCCATAGAATCCCTTAACTCTTTATCTATAGACTCCCATCATCCCAATCTATAGAACCCCTCACCACCTGTATATAGACTCCTATCACTTCCTATCCATAGTCTTCCATCACTACTATCCATAAACTTTCATCACCCCCTATGCATAGAATCCCATCACTCCGTATACATAGAATCCCATTACCCCCTACCCATAGACTTATATCACCCCTATCCATAGACTCCTATCACTCCCTATGCATAGTTTTCCATCACCCCTATCCATAGGGTTATGGACCCAAATTGTCTGGCTGTGGCTCAAATGATGGTAATTGGTGCTTTAAAATAAAACACACCTACCAGCAGGTAAAAGATCAGGGGGGCCCCATCATTGTTGTTTCTCTGCCTTATTTAGTATATTTGTGCTCTCATTGGATCATGAACATTGTTTGTTTTGGTCTTTAGTCGTTCTGTCTTTTAGCCGCTGACCTTCCCTTGGGGAATCCTGATCGGGATGTGAAACCCTGACAGGAAGCCCTGACTATGGGGCACCCGTTAGTTGTGCTTTATTTAGGAAGCTAGAAAGCATGATGATGTCATCCACCCATCAGTTGTGCTTTATTAAGGAAGCTTTGAAGAATGATGATGTCATCCACCCATCAGTTGTGCTTTACTAAGGAAGCTTTGAAGAATGATGATGTCATCCACCCATCAGTTGTGCTTTATTAAGGAAGCTTTGAAGAATGATGATGTCATCCACCCATCAGTTGTGCTTTATTAAGGAAGCTTTGAAGAATGATGATGTCATCCACTCATCAGTTATGCTTTATTAAGGAAGCTTTGAAGAATGCTGATGACATCCACCCATCAGTTGTGCTTTATTTAGGAAGCTTTGAAGAATGATGATGTCATCCACCCATCAGTTGTGCTTTATTTAGGAAGCTAGAAAGAATGATGATGTCATCCACCCATCAGTTGTGCTTTATTTAGGAAGCTAGAAAGAATGATGATGTCATCCACCCATCAGTTGTGCTTTATTTAGGAAGCTAGAAAGAATGATGATGTCACCCACCCATCAGTTGTGCTTTATTTAGGAAGCTAGAAAGAATGATGATGTCATCCACCCATCAGTTGTGCTTTATTTAGGAAGCTAGAAAGAATGATGATGTCATTCACCTATCAGTTGTGCTTTACTAAGAAAGTTTTGAAGAATGATGACATCCATAAACCCTCACACTTTCCAGCTCCAACAGCACATGAGCGGGCTCTCGTCCAATGGGAGCAGGAAGCCCTGACTAAGTTGTTGCAAACGGCCCTCATTGTTGTCAATTTGGAGCACACACTGCCTCATCCCCTGCATCCCCGGCAGTTTTTTTGTTGATGTCGACCTTCGCAAAGGCCAATCTTGGCGCTCAACATGGGGCAGGTTGATTGGTCTTGATAAGAAGCTGCTGAACCCAAACTCCCAAATTATGACATCAGCCAGATAGTGACACGTAAATGCAGATGGCAGCCAAGGTCAGTTCAGGTGGTTGAGGATCGTGATTGGATAGACAGGCCAAGGTTAGTTCAGGTGGTTGAATATCGTGATTGGGCAGACAGGCCAAGGTCAGTTCAGGTGATTGATTATCGTGATTGGGTATACAGGCCAAGGTCAGTTCAGGAGGTTAAGGATCGTGATTGGATAGAGAAGGCAAGGTCAGTTCAGGAGGTTGAGGATCATGATTGGATAGACAGGCCAAGGTCAGTTCAGGAGGTTGAGGATCGTGATTGGGTAGACAGGCCAAGATCAGTTCAGGCGGTTGAGGATTGTGATTGGGTAGACAGGCCAAGGTCAGTTCATGAGGTTAAGGATCTTTATTAAATAGACAGGCCAAGGTCAGTTCATGAGGTTGAGGATCTTTATTAAATAGACAGGCCAAGGTCAGTTCATGAGGTTGAGTATCTTTATTAAATAGACAGGCCAAGGTCAGTTCATGAGGTTGAGGATCTTTATTAAATAGACAGGCCAAGGTCAGTTCATGAGGTTGAGGATCTTTATTAAATAGACAGGCCAAGGTCAGTCAAGATGGTTGAGGATCTTGATTGGGGAAACAGGCCAAGGTCAGTTCAGTTTGTTGAGGATTGTGATTGAGGAAACAGGCCAAGGTCAGTTCAATGGGTTGATGATGCTGCATCCCCTTCATCCCTGGCAGTGTGCGCACACTCATGCCCCAGCAATTCATATCAGAAGGCTGGGGCAGACACGTGTACAACAGAGGGGTTGCAGAGGATGCACGCTCTTCCTATTGCAGTCAATATGGGATGCTCCAGGGGAACGGAACATCAAATTCCCGGATTTCGTTACGCTTTGTGTTAAGATGTTGTGACCTTTAAGCAGAAAAGTGAAGCGGGAGCCCTGAACAGCGTGGAAATTGCCGGAACACACATCCGGCTCGGCAATTACTTGTGCTCTTTTACAAACAATTAAGGAGGGGGGTGTTAATGAAACACCTTCGGCTAATCACGGTACACTGCGTCAATTATCCCAATTTTTTTTCGTTGTCGTCGAGCTCCGCGCCGTCAATCTTGGCGCCCAACATGGGGCAGGTTGGTCGGCCTTGATTAGAAGCTACTGAACCCAAACCCCCAAATTATGACATCAGCCAGATAGTGACATGTAAAATGCGGATGGTGGCCCGGTGCCCGGGGGCCTGCTGGGCTCTTGTTCGACGGTAATTTCTATTGTTTGTGAGATGGCAAATGCACTAGAAGAACCCACTGCGGGGGTAATTACAGAGCTCGGGCAGGATGGGGGCGCCACAATGTCACAGGGAAACAATGCAAAGAAATTGCCAGGGCGCATGGGGTGGTGTTCGTTCAATTCAGTGGGAATTTGTAAAGCTGAGTCGTTCTTTAGGACCACCGCTGACTGTCAACAGGAAAAAGTGCTGCGCACAACCTCAGCAGCAGGTGATAGGGACTCATTGGCGGTGCTGAGTCTACCAAGGTACCAGGATCCTGAAGCTGAGATAAGACTTGGCTGTGTGCTGTGCCATGGTCCTGGATTGGTCCCATGATGCTTCATGAGGTCCTAACAGTACTAAAGAAATCCTGGAGGAGTCCGCTGAGTGATGATGTCATCCACCCATCAGTTGTATTTAATAAGGAAGCTTTGAAGAATGATGATGTCATCTACCCATCAGTTGTGCTTTATTAAGGAAGCTTTGAAGAGTGATGATGTCATCCACCCATCAGTTGTGCTTTATTTAGGAAGCTAGAAAGAATGATGATGTCATCCATCGGTTGTGCTTTCTATAGGTAGATATAAACAGTTTATGATGTCATTCACCCTCCACCCACCAGTTGTGCTTTATTAAGGGATCTTTGAAGAATGATGATGTCATCCACCCATCAATTGTGCTTTATTAGGGAAGCTTTGAAGTGTGATGATGTCATCCACCCATCAGTTGTGCTTTATTAAGGAAGCTTTGAGAAGCGGTGATGTCATTCACCCATCAGGTGTGCTTTCTATAAAAATAATGATGATGTCATCCAAGCTTCACCGATCAGTAGTGCTTTATTAAGGAAGTTTTGAAGAGTGATGATGTCATTCACCCATCAGTTTTAAATTATTAAGGAAGCTTTGAAGAGTGATGGTGTCATCCACCCCTCAGTTGTGCTTTAGTTAGGGAGCTAGAAACAATGATGATGTCATCCACCCATCAGTTGTGCTTTAGTTAGGGAGCTAGAAACATTGATGATGTCATCCACCCACCAGTTCAGCTTTATTGAAAAAGCTTTGAAGAATGGCGATGCCATCCACTCATCAGTTGTGCTTTATTTAGGAAGCTTTGAAGAATGATGATGTCATCCACCCATCAGTTGTGCTTTATTAAGGAAGTTTTGAAGAGTGATGATGTCATCCACCCATCAGTTGTGCTTTAGTTAGGAAGCTAGAAAGAATGATGATGTCATCCACCCATCAGTTGTGCTTTCTATAGGTAGATATAAACAATGATGATGTCATCCACCCATCAGTTGTGCTTTATTAAGGAAACTTTGAAGAGTGATGATGTCATCCACCCATCAGTTGTGCTATATTTAGGAAGCTAGAAGGAATACTGATGTCATTCACACATCAGTTGTGCTTTCTATAGGTAGATATAAACAATGATGATTTCATCCACCCTCCACCCTTCAGTTGTGCTTTATTAAGGAAGCTTTGAAGAGTGATGATGTCATCCACCCATCAGTTGTGCTTTATTTAGGAAGCTAGAAAGAATGATGATGTCATCCAGCCATCATTTGTGCTTTCTGTGGGTAGATATAAACAATGATGATGTCATCCACCCTCCACCCACCATTGGGCTTTATTAGGGAAGCTTTGAAGAGTGATGATGTCATCCACCCACCAGTTGTGCTTTATTAAGGAAGCTTTAAAGAATGATGATGTCATCCACCCATCAGTTGTGCTTTATTACGGAAGCTTTGAAGAGTGATGATGTCATCCACCCATCAGTTGTGCTTTATTACGGAAGCTTTGAAGAGTGATGATGTCATCCACCCATCAGTTGTGCTCTCTATCGGAAGATATAAAAAATGATGATGTCATCCCCCCCATCAGTTGTGTTCTCTATTTTATTCTAAGTGTAGATACAGAGGCAGCAGCACTCGTTGTAATAAAACTCCCGGCTGGGAATGTTAAAACTTGCGCTGTCTTACCTCACGCTGTACAGTGTAACAAGCAGCTCAGCTCCCCTCTGTGTTACACTGTAGCACCCAGGTGCGTGGCTGCTGTTTACAATGGAACAAGGGCTGCTCCCTGCTGAGTTACATGGCTACTGTTACAATGTAATCAGCGATGTGTGAGCGATCTCTTCACTCTACAATTAAGATATCACTTTGAAATATACTGTATGTGTTAGCTCAGGATCCTGACTGGGATAAACTCACAGAGGTTGTTGCTGGCAGCTGAGGATCCGAATTGTGCAGACAAGTCAAGGGCTGTCACGGATTGCGGGACACCCTTCTTGCATGAGCCAACAATCCCCAATCTCCACCGCCTCTTGTGCCTATAGACAAGCCCCCGCTCGCTGGAGACACGAGTTATGCCTCTCCAGACTCGGTTGCCCCCAGGACTTACTAGCGCAAAGATTGCTGGCTTATGGAGAAGACGGGTGAACTGCAGGGTATCCCAAATCAGGGGTTCAAGTGAACAGAGTCCGAAACGTCAATCCAAGGGTTAGGCAGAGAATAGTCGAGACAGGCAGGGGTCAAAGCCGGGAGGTCACAGAAGCGCGGTATCCAAGGGGTAAGCAGAAGCAAGGTCAGACAGGCAGAAGGTCGGTGCGGGCAGCAGACAGGAGTGGTCAAAGACGAAGCCGGATCAAACACACTAAACGCAATTCCAACAGCACACCCAAGCTAATAATGGCTATAACGGGCGCTGGTAGTCAGGGCAAGGACATATTTAAAGGGGAACTGGCCAATGGGAAGGGGAGAATGACTGATCGGTGCAACTTGATTTGTGATTGGTGCAACTTAGTGACCACGTGCCGGGCGCACCCCCGAGAGGGAAGGAGCAGGCGCCGCGCCGGCCAAAGAGGCGGAGGAGCCGCCCAAGACGCCGGAGACTGCAGTCGCCGCTGATGCAGAGGAGGCGGCGGAGGCCGAAGCCCCAGCAGAGAGGAGGAGGCGGCCTGGCGCGGCCGACGGAAGACCAGAGCCGGCCAAGAGCACGCCGCGGGAACGGGTCCCAGGTGAGTTTCTTACAAGGGCAGTGCAGTCTGAGCCTCAGGTACAGTAGATCTGGGTTGTTCAGACAGCTTAGGATTGTGATTGGGTAGACAGGCAAAGGTCAGCTCAGGCAGCTCTAGATTGTCCTTGGGTAGGCATGTCTAGATCAGTGCAGGCAGTTAAATATTGTGGGTAATAAGTGGGTAAGAAGGCCAAGGCGTGTTCGAGCAGCTCTGTTGTTGGGTAGACAGTCGTGATTGGGTGGACAGGCCAAAGTCAGTTAAGGTGGTTGAGGATCATGATTGGGTAGACAGGCCAAGGTCAGTTCAGAGGGTTGATGATCGTGATTGTGTAGACAGGCCAAGGTCAGTTCAGATAGTTGAGGATCTTGATTAAGTAGCCAGGCCAATTTCAGTTCTGGTGGTTGAGGATCATGATTGGGTAGACAGGCCAAGGTCAATTCAGGTGGTTGAGGATCGTGATTGGGTAGACAGGCCGAGGTCAGTTAAGGTGATTGAGGATCATGATAGGGTATACAGGCCAATTCAGTTCAGATGGTTGAGGTAGGTTAGGTAGACAGGCCAGGATCAGTCAAGGTGGTTGAGGATTGTAATTGGGTAGACAGGCCAAGGTCAGTTAAGGTGGTTAAGTATCGTAATTGTGTAGACAGGCCAAGTTCAGTCCAGGTGATTGAGGTAGACATCATGATTGGGTAGATATGCTGAGATTAGTTCAGGCAGGTCAGGATTGTGATAGGGTAGATGGGCCAAGGTTGATGCAGGCAGTTCAAGTTTAGAATTGGGCCGACATACTGAGCTCAGTTCAGGTAGCACATGAATCCTGATTGTGGTTGGGTACGCAGGCCTGGGTCAGTTCAGGCAGCTAAGGATTGTGATTGGGTAGAAATGCTGATCTTAGTCCAGATGGATCATGAGTCCTGATTGTGGATAGGTAGACAGCTCAGGATCTTTTTTGGGTAGGAAGGCTGAGATCGGTTCAGGCAGCTTTTGGATCATGATCAGGTAGACATGTAAGGTTGATGCAGGCAGCTAAGGATCTTGATTGGGTAGACAGGCCAAGGTCATTTCAGATGGTTGAGGATCTTGATTAAGTAGACAGGCCAAGGTCAATCAAGGTGGTTTAGGATCGTAATTGGGTAGACAGGCCAAGTTCATTTCAGGTGATTGAGTTAGACATCATAATTGGGCAGACATGCTGAGATTAGTTCAGGCAGGTCAGGATTGTAATTGGTTAGACACAGCTAAGGATCGTGATTGGGTAGGCAGGCCACAGTCAGTTCAAGCAGCTCAGGATTGTTTTTGGGTAGACAGGCCTAGGTTGGTTTAGGCAGCTCAAGGTTGTGATAGGGTAGACAGGCCAAAGTCAGTTCAGGTGACTGAGGTAGACATCATGATTGGGTAGATATGCTGGGAGTAGTTGAGGCAGGTCAGGGTTGTTATTGGGTAGATAGGCCTAGGTTGTTTCAGGCAGCTCAGGATCATGATAGGGTAGACATGCCAAGGTCAGTTCAGTTGGTTGAGGATCGTGAATGGTTAGACAGGCCAAGGTCAGTTAAGGTGGTTGAGGATCATGATTGGGTAGACAGGCCAAGGTCAGTTCAGGAAGTTGATGATTGTG
Organism: Gastrophryne carolinensis; assembly: GCA_027917425.1. Lineage (NCBI taxonomy): Eukaryota > Metazoa > Chordata > Amphibia > Anura > Microhylidae > Gastrophryne > Gastrophryne carolinensis. Next base: position 4,289,992 of record CM051242.1, read on the forward strand.
ATTGTGTAGACAGGTCAAAGTCAGTTCAGGTGGCTGAGGATTGTTATTGAGTAGACAGGCCTAGGTTGGTTCAGGCAGCTCAGGATCGTGATAGGGTAGAGAGGCCAAGCTTGATGCTGGCAGCTCAAGTTTAGAATTGGGTCAACATGATGAGCTCAGTTCAGGCATCTCATGAATGCTGAGCCTGGGCAGGCTGAGGATGGTTTAGGCAGCTTTGGATCATGATCAGGTAGGCATGTTAGGGCTGGTGCAGGCAAGAAAGGATCTTGGTTGGGTAGACAGGCAAGGGTCAGTTCAGGCATCTCAGGACCATTGTTGGGCATTCAAGGTCGGTTAAGTTAGCTCATGGCCTTGATTAAGTAAACAGGCAAAGGTTGGTTCATGCACCTCAGGATCATGATCAAGTTAGGTTGGGCAGCTCAGGAACGTGTTCGGAGAAAATGGCCAATGTCAGGGCAGGCAGATCAGGATCCTGATTGGGTAGAAAGTCCAACAAGCCACAAAGATACAAACAGAAGTGACATCAGAGAAGACAAAGGTGGGGGGGGGAGTGGAATCTTAATCACAAGAAGGGGTGGCAGGTCAGGACTGTGCATGCGTCCCAGCATTGCACTTGGGTTCTGTGGATGAGCTCATTAATTTAAACTCAAACACGTTCCAAGCACCGAGCGGCCCCGGCCGCCATTGTCGACAGTCAATAGACAGACGCCGCATGTCTTTTCTTAAAGACGTTCCGCCCGTCTTCCAGCTGGGGGAGGTTTTCGGATCAGCACCTGGCATCTCTTTGTTTGCAGCGCAGTGGAGGGGAGGAAGCCGGACAACAATGGCAGAAGGAGAGAACTTCGGGAAGGCGCTAAGAATCGGCCGCACAATAGAAAACGAGGGCAGGTTGGGTAGCGGAAGATAGGAAAGCGGTGGTGGAGGTGCAGAGCTGGAAGATAATCGGAGTAATAATAAGAAGACTCACATCGGAAGAGCCTTTGATCCACAACAAAAACACAAAGCCATTCAAATGCGGCGGCTGGGCGACGGCGGCGGCCGAGGGGGGGGGAGAGAGATCCGACGGAAGAGAGGATTTTTTTTCTGACGGCATTTAATTCATTAGCGTCTCGGTTATTCAGCTCCTCGGTGTAACCTCTAATTAAACACCGCCGCAGCCACGCTCTCTGTGGAGGCGCCTGAAACCCGCCTCTCAATATCCCGCCATTATTATCCCCCTATTGTTCCAGGCAAAAAGAGCGGGAGAGCAACCACCGGCGTGAAAGCCGCAATGACTGGCGGAAGGATAGAGTGGGGGGGTAGAAGATTTTCCAACCTTCAGTTTCCAGGTCCTCCGTGTAGAGGTGACACACCGCTTTTCACTAAAAGCAGAACAAAACCCTCAGCGGCCGGCCCTGGAGTCTGAAGGACACCAGGGATTCCCCCGGGGCAGGGAACGAAATTCGGGATAGTTAAAATCCCTGGTTTTGTTGCACTTTAATTCAAACAAGAAAGAGCTACCCGTTGCTGACCACAGAGAAGGTGGCAGAATCGACCAACACAGCACTGAAACTCGGGCTGCTGTTACAATTGTAACACACTTATCGTCCTGTTGTGATACATTGTATAACAGCCACCAACCTGGTATGAAAGAGGCGGAAGCACTAAATGCACTGAAACTCGGACTGGGAGGTTTTCACCTCTTGCTGCTGCTTAGAAACAAGCCATGGTCCATTTTAAATTCCAGTCAGCTTCTGTGTATTACATTGTATCAGTCAGGCATGGGGCTTATGTTACAATTGTAACAAGAGCAGCAGCCAGTGTCTATGTATATTAGCGTGCTTTGATCCTCAGATCAAAACACATGGGAAAAAGAGCCCTGCACTTCATGATCTAATTCTATTTCTATAGGAATAGGAATACTGGAAAGTTTATTTTTTTTACTATATCAGTAATGCCAGCGCCCACTGAAGGTTGCCACCCTAGGCATGGATCTAGGTTTGTCTAAAGGGAAAAAAGGGCCCTATGCTTTATGATCCGAATCTATGCTCCCGTTGGATAATCATTCAAGTAATTGGTGGTTTAATGATCAGATTCTATTCCTGTTCCTGGGTCCTGCGCTTTCCTTTGAAGTAAGAATACTGTTTATTTTTAACTATATCAGTAATGCCAGCGTCTACTAAAGGTTGTCGCACCAGGGGATGGATCTATGTTTGCCTAAGGGCAACAAGGGCCCTGCGTTTCATGATACGAATCTATGCGTCTGTTGGATAATCAATCAAGTTACTGGCGGTTTAATGATCCGATTCTATTCCTGGGTCCTGCGCTTTCCTTTACAGTAGGAATACTGTTTTGTTTTTACTATATCAGTAATGCCAGCGCCCACTGAAGGTTGCGGCCCTAGGCGTGGGTCTATGTTTCCGTAAGGGGATTAAGGGCACTGCGCTTCATGATCCGAATCTATGCATCTGTTGGGTAATCAATTAAGTAATTGGTGGTTTAATGATCCGATCCTATTCATGGGTCCTGCGCTTTCCTTTAGAGTAGGCTCCACAAAAAAATGATGGTTCAAGAATTATTTTTTATCATTATTGCTGGGTTTTCCATTTAAAAATCACATACAAACACATAATCTAGAATACCCAAGGTCATTCATTGTGAAGGGCATCCCATATTGACCCGCAATCCTAATATAATCCGTGCTAAATTCATCAGAATAAAAATCAAACAAACATATAAAGTGCAATTTTGCTATCCAATAAAGTGCCTCAGTGCAAAAAAGTGCAAAATACTTTCCAAACAATTCCCATACAGTACAATCTATACAGAAAAATGGCAAAAGGAGCAAAGTGCAGAGTGGTCTCAATAAAACATGTAATAGCAAAAAAAAATAGCAAGAAAAACTTCACCTAGAAGTGAGCGAGTCCCCGAGATGTCCCCCACATGAGCAGACCAAGGATGGGCTCCCACGCGTTCCATAGTCAGGCCCCCGACTACTTTTTCAAGGTTTTTTTGTGGAGTTTATAATTTATATTTAGCCCCTGGTAGTAGGCACGGCCACATGCAATATAGAATCATATCAATTATATATGGAATAGGTGGTGTGAAATACATTCATTTTGTATAGATTCCTTTAGAGTAGGAATACTGTTTTTTTTAACTATATCAGTAATGCCAGCACCCAACGAAGATTGCCGCCCTAGGCATGGGTCTATGTTTGCCTAAAGGGAAAAAAGGCCCTGCGCTTCATGATCCGAATCTATGCGTCTGTTGGATAATCAATCAGGTAATTGGCGGACTAAGCTTTATGTGGGGGTGGGGGGGGTCGCTACCGACTGTCTCGGCAAGTCGAGGCCAACTGCAGAAGTGAGCATCGCATGGAGCGGAGGCGCTCTGATGAGCTTGTAAGTGACATTCGCTTATAAGTGGGCATTAATTCCGGCTTAATGTAGCGTGCCGCGCCCGGGCCGGAGAGAGAGAGAGCGGCTGCGGGATGATGAGTTTGAGCGCGCGCCATTCATTTATCGACCATTTCTTCCGCTATATGAAGTCGTAAAAAAAAAAATTCTGAACCCTGATGGAGGAGAAAAGGATCGCCACAGGACTGCTGCAGGAAGGAAGGGATCGGCTGACTGACACCGGGCCTGAGATGCAGCACGGACACTTGACCATTCGTCGGCATGTGTGTCTGGGCCCTGGTGCAGACTTTTAAAGGGACCCCGTTACTGCTCAAGGCATTAACTGCACTGGATACAAGTAGACCACTGTGACCAAACTGGTATTTATTTTTGTTTGTCATTTCTTCTTTTTTTTTCCTTTCAGTACTTGTATTCTTTCTTTCAATCTCTTCATTTTTTCTCTCCCTCTTTCCTGTTTTTTTTCTGTCATTCCTTTTATTCCTTCTTTGTTTTTGTCATTCATTCATTTATGGCCTTATTCATGAAGGTATAGCGCCAGGTAGTGCCTGTACAGCGGCAGGAAGCGTCAGGTGAACGCCGGACATGGCAGCAATTACACATTTATGAAGCCGAATCTGTAGAGCGACTGGAACAACGCCATGTAGCGTCCGATTCATCATTATCCCAGGCTCAGCGTACAGCGCCGGCGTTCAGCCTTGCAGAGCGCCACGTCATACCTGGCGCTACCTGGCGTCTCCAAAACATTTCTATGGACGATCCTTAAATCCCTTTCCTGATCCCAATTTTTTTTTTCCCTAAAACAAAACACAAACCTTCTGACATGTTTCCTGGGCAAGAAAATGACATTTTTGAAAACTTTTTTGATTCATAATATTTTTATGCAGAATTGTCCTGACATGTCTGGTATTAAAGTGTTACAATGTTATAACAATGTCATTCCATGTGTTTTCGCTTTGTTACTAGTGGATACATGCTCAAAAACAGACTTTAATCACACAGCCTCTGGCGCTATGGGCTACATTTACATGATTTTGAGCGCCGGCGCTGTGTAAGGCTGTTTTTTTTTTGATGAATGTGGTGTGAGTCAGTCGCACTGAGCTGGCGTTACTGTTCACTCCCATACAGCGTAGTACTGCGACTCACACATCATATTCATCAATGCCAGACAGCGACTGGGGCGCTCTGAAACAATGATCCATGGCCGAGCATAGTGACTACTAGCAGTCGCTCTCTACAGACGCTACCTGGCGTTAGTAATGAATCAGCCTGTAAATCTTTTTTTTGTTTTTCTCATTCATTTTATGCTTTTGCTCTTTTGTTGCTTTCCATTTCTTTTTTATTTCTTTCCATCTATTTTTTGTCATTCCTTTTCTCTTTCATTTTTTTTTCTGCCATTCCTTTTATTTTTTTATTCTTTCATTCACTTTATTTCTGTCTTTCCTTCTATGCTTTGTCGTCCCTTCTATTATTTCTTTCTATTCTTTGGCAGTATTCACCATACGTGCAGCACCGTGTATGGAATGTCATAACAAACCACAAGGGGCCCATTGAGACGCTATCGCACAAGGGCCCGCATAAACCTGGGGCCGACCTCCCTGGATAGAGCCCACTGACCTCATGGGCCCTGGTGCGGTCTTTACTTCTCTTTCTTGTGGTTATTCCTTCTATTATTTTTTTTCTTTTGATTCTTTAGCAATATTTACCGCGCAAGTGATTGCAACATTACTTTTTCCGGGCAGAACTGCAAACGCGCAGGAAAGCGGCGCACGTGGAGCTGCAGAGGGATCAGCCTCTCTAAGCCAATGACAAGCTGTGCTTTTGTGCCGCCGCTCCCCCGCGGTGCCCTTTGACCAGATAATGACGGCGACTTATTGAACAAGAAGCTTAGAGGCGCGTATGATCTTCTGAGCGCGGCCGCCGGGGCGATAAGCCTCCCGTAAGCCCATTGTTTTTTTGAGGCTTCCCGTTTTACAGCGCAGAAGGGAAACGGACACTAATCCGGTTAAACCCGGCCGCCATTATCTTGTCTGTCCCAACAAAACGCAGGATTAGCACCCCGCTTACAGGTGCGAGCTTACTTAGGGGGTGCTATTCAGCCCAAACGCATCGCCATCCTATAACATCACTGAGTATAAATATATAAAAGGCTGATACAAAGAGACGCCTTAGAGGGGATCTAATCACTGAGTATAAATATATAAAAGGCTGATACAAAGAGACGCCTTAGAGGGGATCTAATCACTGTGTATAATATATACAAGGCCAATACAAAGAGACGCCTTAGAGGGGATCTAATCACTGTGTATAATATATACAAGGCCAATACAAAGAGACGCCTTAGAGGGGATCTAATCACTGTGTATAATATATACAAGGCCAATACAAAGAGACGCCTTAGAGGGGATCTAATCACTGTGTATAATATATACAAGGCCGATACAAAGAGACACCTTAGAGGGGGTCTAATCACTGTGTATAATATATACAAGGCCGATACAAAGAGACACCTTAGAGGGGATCTAATCACTGTGTATAATATATACAAGGCCAATACAAAGAGACGCCTTAGAGGGGATCTAATCACTGTGTATAATATATACAAGGCCAATACAAAGAGACGCCTTAGAGGGGATCTAATCACTGTGTATAATATATACAAGGCCAATACAAAGAGACGCCTTAGAGGGGATCTAATCACTGTGTATAATATATACAAGGCCAATACAAAGAGACGCCTTAGAGGGGATCTAATCACTGTGTATAATATATACAAGGCCGATACAAAGAGACGCCTTAGAGGGGGTCTAATCACTGTGTATAATATATACAAGGCCAATACAAAGAGACACCTTAGAGGGGATCTAATCACTGTGTATAATATATACAAGGTCAATACAAAGAGACGCCTTAGAGGGGATCTAATCACTGTGTATAATATATACAAGGCCAATACAAAGAGACGCCTTAGAGGGGATCTAATCACTATGTATAATATATACAAGGCCAATACAAAGAGACGCCTTAGAGGGGATCTAATCACTGGGTATAATATATACAAGGCCAATACAAAGAGACGCCTTAGAAGGGTCTAATCACTGTGTATAATATATACAAGGCCAATACAAAGAGACGCCTTAGAGGGGATCTAATCACTGTGTATAATATATACAAGGCCAATACAAAGAGGCGCCTTAGAGGGGATCTAATCACTGTGTATAATATATACAAGGCCAATACAAAGAGACACCTTAGAGGGGATCTAATCACTGTGTATAATATATACAAGGCCAATACAAAGAGACGCCTTAGAGGGGATCTGGTGTTATCCATTGATTCTCTGTTAGATGAACTTTCTGTATGAGCAATAAAAACATTATTTTAAAAATAATAAAATAAAAAGTAATATGTGGGAAATATGGGCCATTATCAGGAGGCGGCAGACGTCACCATGTCTGAGGAAACATTGGATGAAGCTGTAATTATAATTAGTTGTGTTATTGTGGCGATATACAAAGCTCCTAATAGCGATTTAATTCATTTCTCTGTGATAATGAATTATTTTGAATATAATTAACATTTGCCGAGGAAATATTATATATAAAAATAAATAAGTAAGCGGCAGTCATGCAAGATTCATGTCCCGGGATCAGAGAAGATTTTCTCTAACAGAGATAAACAAATTAATTGAACAGCTTACCAGGAAAGTGCGCGCGGCTTTAGCGCCGGGAGGGGTTAGATCCCCAGATATGCAGCGAGAAAGGCGATGGGTCGGCTCAGTGTGTGCGGGCCTGTCTCAGTGGTTGGATAATACAATAATCTCTTTGCAGATCAGAGGTATTATTTAGTGTATGGATAATATATTATTATTAAGTGGCAATTATAAAAAATATTTATAATAAAATATAATAATAAAAATAATATAGCATAAAATAATAATAATAATAATAATAATAATAATAATAATAATAACAATAATAGTAATATATATATATATATATATATATATTAAGAATTAATCATTCAATATAATAATATAACAATAATATAATAATATATTAATAATATAATAATTATAATAAAATAATAATAAATATAATACTAACAATAATAATAGCAATAATATATATATAATAATAATATATATATATATATTAATTAAGGACAATTTGTTTTTAATATAACAATAATTATAATATAATAATATAATTATAATATAATAACTAAAATAATATATATATATATATATATATATATATATATATATATATAATTATAACTCTCTCTCTCTCTCTCTATATATATATATATATATATATATATATATATATATATATATATATATATATATATATATTATAATTATAGTTCTGCACCCTAAGAAGGGAGTTTCGGCAGGTGCTTTGGCCATATGTATTTCAGGGTTTTGGTCTACTTTAGAGGTGTTCGTACAGTTCGGAGGCCCCCTCCAGGTCCCTCCTCGCTGGTGACATAATTAGCCATTCCCATAAAGTATATCCCTCCCCTCCAGTGATGTCACATTCGGTGACTATAGCCTGGCAGAACACTGAGGAATGAAGACCTGTGTCCCCCCTTCAGTACAGATGCTGGCGTAAATGTATTTATTGAGTTTTTATGTGAACGAGCGAAACAAAGTAGCAAGAAAATGCCTTTTCCAAATGTTTATAAAGTAAAAAAACTGTACTCTAATAGCCCTATATCTAAAAAAATAAAAATAAAATAAATAATGCATAGATCACCATTGTATGTACACACATAGGAATTAGTTTTCCGCATTTAACCCATCCATGCAGTGAGTGTACACATGCCCCTTCCCAGAGCGGTGGGCTGCCCTAATTTCGGCGCCCGGGGAGCAGTTGGGGGGTGAGGTGCCTTCGCTTTCAGGTAAGGTGGGCCGGAGGTCCCCACCATCCTGATTATTTGTCCACTGTGGTAGAGGACCCCTCTATCCCTGTGGAAAATTTTGCTAAGGAAGGTTTTGTATTTCTTATTGTTGTCTCTGCAAAAATGTTCTCTGCAACTTCCCCCCCTTCTTCTTATTTTTCCCTTCTCCCCCCTCCTCCCTTTCTTCGGTGTCCAGTGCCCCTAAGCTAACAGATATAGTATTGCTTTTAGATGGCGGTTAAACTTGTTTCGCTCAATGTCCAGGGCCTGAATGCCCCCAAAAAAGGATAAAGGCGTTTCGTCAGATGAGGTCCATGCATGCCGACATTGTCTGCTTCCAAGAGACTCACTTCACTAAGAAGAACACCCCAAAACATCTTAGCTCAGAATACCCTCTCTTCTTTATGGCATCTGCAGATACCAAGCAGAGAGGAGTCCTCATTGCTTTCAAGCGCTCTTTCCCCTTCTCTTTGGAGCAGACAATATGGGACCCCTTGGGTCGTTTCCTCATTCTGACTGGTATGGTCCAAGACCAAGCAGTCACAATTGCTACATATTATGCTCCCAACCAGAACTAGTATGCCTTTTTTGAGGAGTTTCTTAAGACTCTTGACCTCCAGGTTAAGGGGCTTCTCTTACTGGCGGGTGACTCCAATCAAGTTCTGCATCTCACTCTGGACAGACAAACGGTGGGTCACCCTTTGGATCACCCTAGGGATGCCCCCTCAGGAAAGGCATTCTGCTCTCTCCTCAACCATTATCACCTTGTGGACGCTTGGAGAGAAGTCCACCCCACTAAGAGAGACTTCACTCACTATTCTTTTTCGCACAAGGTTTTCACAAGAATAGATCACATCTTTTTGCAGCTGTCTTCCGTGCCCCACATATCCCACTCCTCTATTGTCCCGATAGTATGGTCTGACCACAACTTGGTTGCTGTTGAGTTGATCTCCCTGACTCAGAGATCCTCCCAGAGGTCCTGGAAGCTCTATGGTCCCATGTTGTCCAATGAGGTGCTCCTTGAACGCCTCCGGAAGGAGATAGAGATTTTTTTCCGCCCAAGGCTAAGACCTTCTTAGACAAGCCGATCGATCTATCCGAGGTCCAGGAAGCCATTAACTCCTTAAAGATCGGGAAACAACCTGGCCCGGATGGGTTCACCGCCCTCTATTATAAAAAATTTGCCCAGGTACTCTCTCCGCGCCTGGTCCGGATGTTTAACTCCCTTAGTAATGGTGACTCCTGGAGCACTGAGGCACTCACAGCAGCTGTCTGTATGATACCCAAACCCAATGTTGATACCACTCTCTGGTCCAACTATAGACCCATATCCTTATTAAATATTGATGTCAAACTGCTCGCAAAAGTCTTAGCGGCACGACTTAATAGGTATATAGCATCCTTAATCTCTAAAGAGCAGGCAGGATTTATTCCTCAGCGCCAAGGGGGGCACAATATTCGCAAGGTCATCAATTTGGTCCACCATGTGAGGAAGGAGGGACGACAGGCCATGCTACTAACTCTTGATATCCGAAAAGCATTTTACACAGTAGCTTGGGACTACCTACAATTTATCTTGAAAAAGTGGGGCCTGGGTCCCTCCTTCACTACATGGATCTCCTTGTTATACTCTAATCTGGGTGCGTTCGTTAGATATGCAGGCTATTCCTCCAAGTTCACTTTGGGCAGAGGCACAAGACAAGGTTGTCCCCTTAGCCTTTTACTTTTCACCCTCGCGATTGAACCTCTATCCCGGCTAATACAGGCTAACGTCGATATAGCGGGAATCACCGTAGGGGGATATGAGCATAAGATTTCTCTATTTGCTGATGACATTCTGATGCTCATATCTAACCCTATCACTTCCCTCCCAAATCTCTTTCAAACTTTAGAAGTTTTCTTTAAGATTTCGGGCCTGCAGATTAATACTTCGAAGTCCCAAGCCCTTAGCATTACCCTTCCTGATAGCGCATTATCTGCCCTTAAGGCTTCCTTTGACTTCTGGCAAGAGTGGCATATCAAATATCTGGGTGTCAACCTGACAGCAGACTATGAATCCCTCTATGCCGCCAATTACCCCACTATGCTTAAGGACCTCCGCTCCCTGCTGTCCTCCTGGGCCGAGCTGCACCTTTCGTGGCTGGGAAGAATAGCCGCTGTAAAAATGACATGGCTCCCCAAAGTGCTCTACTTCTTCCGGGTTTTGCCGGTTCTGATTCCAGCCGTTTGTTTGAAAGGCCTCCAATCCGCCTTAAACTCCTTCATTTGGGGAAAGCAGAAACCAAGGATAAATCGTACGACCATGTACAGATCCAAACAACAGGGTGGCCTTGGTGTCCGCTACTATTCCGCATGCCAGATTGCGTAAATGGCTGCAATCAATGCTGGAGATGATAGACCACTTTGGGTAGACATTGAGAAGGCCGGTTGCACCCCGACAGCAATCTCAAATTTACTGTGGCTACCCTCAACAGCTCTTAAGGGTACCGACAACCCGGTCCTTAAACACTCTCTTAGAATCTGGAAAACCAACAGGTTAAAAGGTCACTTTGCCTCCCCCCAGACTCCTCTGCTTTCGGTTCTAGGTAACCCTGAATTTCTCCCGGCCTTTAGGGAAACAACCGCGTTTGGCTGGTGGAAAACACAAAACCTAACGAGGATTAAAGACTACAGATGGGAAAACGATCTTGGCATCAGCTTATCGCCAAGTGATTGGAAAATAGCATGGCAGAACTCATTCTCTCAAGAGGTCAATACTAAAGTCCTACTCCGATGGTATCTTGTCCCGGATAGGATCCACAGATTTTGTCCTTCTTACCCACCAGAGTGCTTTAGAGAATGGCTGTTTCAAGGGATCATACATCCATATATGATGGGAATGTAGGGTGGTTCGCCACTTCTGGGCTAAGGTTTATTATCTCCTAAGGAAAGCAACGGGGTTACACCTGACCCCCCGCCCCAACTCGCCCTGTTCAATTTGAAACCCCCCGACTGTCCAAGGTCACAATTTGAGCATATTAGACACATCCTGACGGCTGCCAAACTCATTATAGCACACTCATGGAAGAAAAGAACGATCCCTAGTGGGAGCCTGATCCCTCACATCAACAAAGTAATGCTCTTCGAGAAAATGGCAGCCTCGATGCAAGGTGACCTAACCCCCTTCTTGAATACATGGGAGGGCTGGATCGCTCACTTCCATCCCAAAAACTTTGATCGATCCCTCCTCACTTCTCAATGATGTACTGCACTCATCTCAAGTCAAGAGGTGGCTGGACACCCACCCCCTTCACTCCCACTCCTCCCCGCCTATTTTTTTTCATTCTAGCCTCCCTTCTCTTACCTTCCGTCTTTTATCCCCTGGTACATGATCTTTTACTACACGTACCTCATATTTTGTCTTAAACGACATTGTTACCTATTTCTGTACAAGTTTGCACCCTTTTGAATGTCTATACATGCTTTACAAAATATACAGTATGTTGTATGCCGATGTACCTCTCTTATAACCTCAATAAAAATATTAATTAAAAAAAATATATATATATATTATTAATCAAAAAAGTTTTCAAAAATGTCATTTTCTAGGCCAGGATACATGTCTGAAAGATTCAAGTTTTTTTTTATTTTTTTTAATTGGGATCAGGAAAGGGATTTAAGGATCGTCCATAGAAATGTATGGGAGAGCGCCAGGTAGCGACAGGTAAGACGTGGTGCTCTGCAAGGCTGAACGCCAGCGCTCTACGCTGAGCCTGGGATAATGATGAATCGGACGCTACATGGTGTTGTTCCAGTCGCTCACCAGAATCGCCTTCATAAATGTGTAATTGCGTGCCGTGCCCGGCGTTCACCTGATGCTACCTGGCGCTGTACAGACACTACCTGGCGCTATCCCTTCATTAATAAGGCCCTCGGGAATAATCAGCAACGCAATCTCTGTAGGGTCTTTCCAGGGGAAATTGGTACAAGGTCTTCCCGGGAAATAGTTTCTCAGTCGATCCTCTAACTCATGCAGGCGAAACATTCCTCCGATTGATATCGCCCTTGTGTGCCGGTGACTCCAGCGGTCCCATTATAATGTAACATTATTCACAGAGCGTTTATCTGCAGGGAATGCGGAGCTGCCATCATTACTATTCTGCCGCTATCTGGAGAGATGGAATTCCTGGCACGCGGCCTTTGATACAATGTAACACTCCTACCACTGCGACCTGTACTGGCGGCACAGAGGCACCGAGCTCCCGTCTACGTTGGAGTTACTGAATTATTTTCAGTTCTTTCCAGTGGCTTTTGTGATGTCCTAAGTCATGGCAGCAAGTGTGGCGACACCCTTACCTTGTGGCCCCGGCTGACGTCACCGAGATCACATGATACGTTTCGTTAACACTGGCCTTCGCAACCCTGATTGGCTACCATCAGTGAACAGAGTCCTGCCAGCCCATAATGAAGTTACCAGGTCTGGTTTAGGACAGGCCACAAGTGCAAAAGAGGCACACGAGATTCAAAAGAAGGACAGGGGGTACAGAAGAGGGAGAAGTGGCGCGATAGAGGCACACAGGGGAGGTGAAAGAGAGACAGGGGGTGCAAAGGAGTGACACAGGGTGAAAAACAGGGACATGGGGTGTGAAAGAGAGACATGGGGTGCAAAAGAATGACAGGGGGTGCGAAACAGGGACATGGAGTGTGAAAGAGAGACAGGGGGTGCAAAGGAGTGACACAGGGTGCAAAACAGGGACATAGAGTGCGAAAGAGGGACAGGGGGTGCAAAGGAGTGACACAGGGTGCAAAACAGGGACATGGGGTGTGAAAGAGTGACACAGGGTGCAAAACAGGGACATAGAGTGCGAAAGAGGGACATGGGGTGCAAAAGAATGACAGGGGGTGCGAAACAGGGACATAGGGTGTGAAAGAGAGACAGGGGGTGCGAAAGAGTGTCATGGGGTGCGAAACAGGGACATAGGATGTGAAAGAGAGACTCGGGGTGCGAAAGAAGGACAGGGGGTGCGAAACGGTGACATAGGGTGTGAAAGAGAGACAGGGGGTGCGAAAGAGTGTCATTGGGTGCGAAACAGGGACATGGGGTGTGAAAGAGAGACTCGGGGTGCGAAAGAAGGACAGGGGGTGCGAAACAGTGACATAGGGTGTGAAAGAGAGACAGGGGGTGCGAAAGAGTGTCATTGGGTGCGAAACAGGGACATGAGGTGTGAAAGAGAGACAGGGGGCGCAAAAGAGGGGGTCTATCTAAGGTCCAGTAGCGAGTAATATAACCAAGATGCACAGACAACTGGGAGTTTGTGGATCAAAATAAAAGCAGCCAAAAATGTATTGATGTATTTAATTTCTTAGGGCGAAGAGCACACTAGACAAACTATATACATACAATGAATAGATGCAATACAGGTCAGAATGGCAAATGCAAGCGAGTAATACAAGCGAGTTAGCAGAGAAAGTAAATTCCATTTACTTTATTGCAGACAGATGATAGGTAGTGAGGCAGGGCAACCACAGGGAGATGCGGAGGCAGCCTGCAAGTTCCTGGTTCTTCCAGCATGATAGGTCTGTGGGATTTTGTTGAAGCTTGCACTCTGGCCAAGCTTACTGCTGCTCAGGCTTTTTCAGCCTTAGGTGTGAACTGAATCAGTATGGGGTCTTTGATCATCTTAGGTCTTTGTGTACCGACCGGACATGCACCGCTCCTACGTGAAATTACAAGCAGTTCCTAACAACTCTTGTGAAGTTATAACTATTTTTAACAGCAGCTGGTTAAGTTTTGCTGCATCTTTATAAGGGGATAGTGCAATCCTAAGCAGGGCCGGTGCCAGCACAGGGCAAACCTGGCCAATTGCCAGGGGCCCTGGCATCTTCAGGGGCCCACTCAGGCTTACACTTGGCCATGGAATTATTTTAGAATGGACCCGAACCACCAAATGTTGGATGCTGTGTGCAAACTAGCTTATGGTTGGCCCCAGCAACAAGGGATGATCAGCAACAATGGAGAAGGTGGCCACAAACCTGGAGTCGGCCCTTATCCTAGGTATGATCACACAGCGTTCTACTCAAGGATAGTCCCACCCATTCCCGCTGATCTTACCTAATCCCAAAGAGTAATTGGGGGGGGGGGGGGGGGGAATACCCAAAGTGTGAAATGCTGATCCGAGGAGACAAGACGTGACAAGTGACTGATAGACTCGGCCGTTCATCAGTGCCGCTCGCCTATATTCTCCTCAATCTTCGGCGGATAACGGGCGCTGAGCAATACATCACGCCACACACAAGAGATCGCAAATCGGCTTAGAGCGTGTAACGTGCAATCAGCGCACACGTAATGAACACGGAGTGCTGGGGAACCTAATGAGATAACCGGATTACGGGGGACAGGATGACTGATGACTTCAACTTTCCCAATTATATTGTCCTGCTCCAAATACCCGGCCCGCCATTATCCGTGCGGATTACAAGGAGGAGCGAGTACATCAGGAGGGCATTAGTGCTGCAATGAGATTCTGGAGTCACAGGAAAGGGACCTGTGCCGGACAGACCATTCGGTACAGTGACACATGGGATGCATCTGTGCCAGGGAGCAGGGCCGGCGTCAGCACCCGGTAAGGTGGGGTAGCTGCCAGGGCCCCCGGACCCCAGGGGGGCCCACTGGTTTAAGAAACAAATTAATACGTTTTTTTTTTAGGTTAGAATCTCTTAAAGGCTGCTCATACTCGTATCTGTCGCTGCTATTTAAAGCAGATTAAAACCCAAGATTTCCAGCCCCATATTCTGGTCCTCTTTACAGGAGCATCTCAATTTGGGATGCCCCTGTTTGTGACAGATCCCCCCCCCGGTTCGGCGATCCCACAGTGCATTCTCCAGTTTAAGAAAAGTAATGGGCAAACAGGGTGGGGGGTGGGGGGGTCACAGACAGAGGCATCCAAAATCAGGAATGCCCCTGGGGATCCTTTTCACTTGGCCCTAGATTCGTTTAGACTCTGAGGTCAGGTTTAAAGGGTTTTTGGCGCACTTCAATGTGGACCAAAGGGGCCCACTGAGACCATGCCTCCCAAGGGCCCACATAAACTTAGAGCCAGCCCTGCCAGGGAGGTTTCTGGTCTACCGGGACATCAAATTAAACTGGCCATCCGTATATATAAGGTTCTGGTGCTGGTGGTTTCTCTGTCCACCAAGCATCCTGATCTGGGATGCCGCACTGTGTGCAACGCTATGATTTATTGTCTTTTAAGTACCAATTCCACCAAATTGCGGCACGTGTGCGGCCTCTCCACCAATTAGCGTACTTGGGCGTGCATATTAAAGTGGCTCAATCAGCATTTTGTCCGGCCCCAAACTATAAAAGACTTCAGGGCCATCCAGTTACCCAGCCTCAGGGTATCCTGATTTTGGATGCCTTGCTGCTCGAGACCTTGCTGGTCCCTTGCAAAGCTCTCCAGCAGTCCCTCAGTGCATGTGGCCGCATCCATAAAATCTTGCGGCCGGTATTACAGCTGACTCTTAGCTTTCTGTGATGTGTGAGCGATTTCTCCATCACAGTGCTACGATCACGAGATTATAGTGAAGAATGCCGCATCCATATATAGCGGCTGGCAGAGGTGAAAAGATCATGGTCTTAGGTAGTGCAACACTGATCAAGGCAGAATTAGTAGGGGGCCCATCAGCATTGTACTGGCCTAGACTGAGTGGCGGAGAGGGTGGTGTTGGTTAAAAAACACCCTTAATCTGGTCTAATGCCCGGGTATCTAAGCTCCCTCCACGGGTCCTTATGTTGGCTTTCTGGTCAGGTCCTAGCTCGAGTGTTGAGCCTAAATCTGGTTATCTTTATTGATTCCAGCTAATTTCCTAAACAATCCCTCATATATCTGAGCCTTTGAGCTCCCTCTGCAGGTCCTCATGTTGGGTGTCTGGCCCAGGGCTGGCTCGAGGGTTGCCCCTAGCTCTAGTTGTCTTTAGTGATTACAACCTATCCCCTATACACTCTATCAGGTATCTGAGCCCTCAAGCCCCCCTTTGCAGGTCCTCGTGTTGGGTGTTTGGCCCAGGGCTGGCTCTAGGGTTGTCCCTAGTTCTTGTTGTCTTTAGTGATTCCAGCCTATCCCCTATACACTCCATCAGGTATCTGGGCTTTCAAGCTTCCTCCTCAGGTCCTCGTGTTGGGTGTCTGACCCAGTTCTGGCTTAAGGGTTGACCCTGGCTCTGATTGTGCTTAATGATTGAATGTTGACCTTCAAGCTTCCTCTGCAAATCCTGGTCGCGGCTATCTAGCCCAGCCCCGGCTTAAGGGTTGCCCCAGGCACTGGTTGACTTTAGTGATTCCAGCTAAACCCCTAAATATTCCAGCAGGTGTCTGGGACTTCAAGCGACCTCGACAGGTTCTGGTGTTGGCTGTCTGGCCCAGTCCTGGCTTAAGGATTGCTTCTAGATCTGGTTGTCTTTAATGATTCCTTGTTCGTGGTCTTAGGTAGTGCAACAGTGATCAAGCCCAAAGGATTGGGGGGCTTGCCAATGTTTTGCTGGCCCATATTGGTTAGTGAAAGGAGTAATGCTAGAGGTGGATGCCAATAAACTAACTGCTTCATAGTAAGGACCCCCTTTATCTGGCCGATTAAAGAGTATGTTGTTTTCAATATCAGACCCTTAAGAGAGACAGGTTTAAAAAAAAAGAAGACAAAAAGAATCATTTAGAGGACCCATCAGGAGCCACAAAAGTCCCCTAGATATCATTCTCGAAATTTCCTCTCTATAAGGATGAATAAACACAACGATGTTTCCTGACAGCCCAAAAATATTCCGGATATACAATGGGCTCCGCACAACAGCTAAATTAATTGGGGAACAAGCAGCCGTTTTATTAATACACAGCATGAGTAAACATAAATCTGAGGATAAAATTGAATTTATAATAAGCATCAGCTATTCAGACAGTGAAGAATAGGATGATGGTGGAGAGCGGCGGAGGAGGGAGACGACCTGGATCTGTTTGGCAACAAGCCCACAGAAGCGTCTCGCTTAGCTCTTGTTATAGAGACCATCGATTAGTTGGGTGCTGTGTCTCTTTTTGCCATCTAGTAAGCATTGGTTAATGTCTGATATATTTCCTGTGACCAGTAAATATTTGTAGGGGCTTGTAAAAGCTACCTGCAGTAATAATTAAATTAAAATTGGCAGCACCAAGGTTCCCCCTGGGTCTGGCTGTCTTTACTGATTCCAGCTAAACCCCTATATACTCCAGCAAATATCTGGGCTTTCAAGCTCTCTCTGCAGGGCCTCATGTTGGCTGTCAGGCCCAGTCCTGGCTCAAGGGTTGCCCCTGCCTCTGAGTTGTACTTAGTAGTTCTAACTAAAGCCCTATACAGTCGAGCAAGTATCTGGGCCTTCAAGATCCTTCTGCAGGTCCTCGTGTTGGCTGTCTGGCCCAGTACTGGCTCAAGGGTTGCCCCTGGCTTTGGTTGTCTCTAGTGATCCTAGCTAAATGCTTATACACTCCAGCAGGTACCTAGGTCTTCACGCTTCCGCCACAGCTTCTCATGTTCTCATGTGCTGGCTTAAGGGATCCCCCTGGGTCTTGCTGTTTTTAGTAATTCCAGCTAGGCCCCTATACACTCCAGCAGGTATCTTGGTCTTCAATCTTCCTCTGCAGGTCCTTTTCTTGGCTGTCTGTCCCAGTCCTGGGTCAATGGTTGCCCTGGATCTGGTTGTCTATAGTGATTCCAGCAACAAACCCTTATCCATTCCCAGCAGGTATCTGGTCCTTTAATCTCCCTCTGCATGTCCTAGTGTTGGCTGTCTGTCCAGTCCTAGCTCACGGTTTTCCCCTGGCTCTTGCTGTGTTTAGTGATTTCATTTAAGCACCTATACACTCTAGCAAGTATCTGGGCCTTCAAGCTCTCTCCACAGGACCTCGTGTTGGCTGTCTGGCCCAATCCTGGATCAAGGGTTGCCCCTTGCTCTGGTTGTGTTTAATGATTCTAGCTAAGTCCCTATACACTGCAGCAGGTAACTTGATATCTAATATCCCCATGCAGGTCCCCATGTTGGCTGTCTGGCCCAGTCCTGGCTCAAGGGTTGCCCCTAGCTTTGGTTTTCTTAAGTGATTTCAGTAAACCCCTTCACAACTCCTTCCAGCAGGTATCTGGGCCTTCAAGCTTCCTCCACAGGTGTTCATGTTGGTTGTCTGGCCCAGCCCTGGCTTGGGGGTTGTCCCTGGCTCTAGATGTATTTAGTGATTTAGTGAAGTCTCTAAACATTTGAGCAGGTCCTCGTCTTGGCTGTCTGGATCAGCCCTGGCTCAAGGGTTGCCCTTAGCTTTGGTCGTCTTTAGTGATTCCAGTAAACCCCTTCACAACCCCTTCCAGCAGGTATCTGGGCCTTCAAGCTTCCTCCACAGGTATTCATGTTGGCTGTTTGGCCCAGCCCTGGCTTGAGGGTTGTCCCTGGCTCTGGATGTGTTTAGTGATTTAGTGAAGTCTCTAAACATTTGAGCAGGTCCTTGTCTTGGTTGTCTGGATCAGAGCTGGCTCGAGGGTTGCCCCTAGCTTTGGTTGTCTTTAGTGATTCCAGTAAACCCCTTCACAACCGCTTCCAGCAGGTATCTGGGCCTTCAAGCTTCCTCCACATGTGTTTATGTTGGTTGTTTGGCCCAGCCCTGGCTCGAGGGTTGTCCCTGGCTCTATATGCATTTAGTGATTTCCAGAAGGTATCTGGGCCTTCAAGCTTCCTCCATAGGTGTTCTTGTTGGTTGTCTGGCCCAGCCCTGGCTTGAGGGTTGTCCCTGCCCCTACATTCCAGTAGGTCCTCATCTTGGCTGTCTGGACTTGTCCTGGCTCAAGGGTTGATTTTAGGCTTACCCAACCAGCGCTATTCCAGCTGCTCCGGTCCGACATAGATCGGCACAGGCCGGCTAGCTAGCCGGTGGTTTTATCTTCCTGTGCTGCCACACTTAGTAAATCAGACCATAAATATTCCCTAAGAAGGAAACAAAGAAACCTGGCAGCACTGTAAAATCAGTGCTCTTATTAATATTTAATAATGATGGTCAGACAGGGTTGACCTCACCATCCCGTTTTGGCTTTGCGCCGTCAAGAGACTGAGACAGTCGGGTGACCACCAAGTGTGTTGTCCTTTCACCGGCGCCATTGCTTTGGGCTATAGGATGCTGTAAACCATTTGTTTTGGACTGCGCTCCTTACACTCTGCCCTGTTGCCCCTCGCCATAGGACGACGAGACGTTTGATGGGATAATTTAGCCAGTTGCAGCTAGTTAAAAGCTCCTCCCTCATGGCTAATGTACATTTCCCCGGCGTAAAGCTCGTCCTGGCACATCTAACTACCCACAATTACTGTATCTGCCTGTGAGATGCCGTAATTGGAGGTCAGAGGGGGGGGGGGGGGGAACCGGCAGAGGTATAATTGTGAGCTGGATCATGCCCTTATTCCTATTAAATCCCTTTCTTTCAGCACCAAGATGGATCTTAGTAGCTGCAAATGGCCTCTTCTGTCCATTCTCTGACAAATGGGCGGCTTTTAGAAACTTCCTTTCCTCGCTAAAGATCATTTTAATCAATTTGAGGTCTGTGGTTTCATCTTAGAAAGACTTCATTATTTATTCATTGTCTTATTTTTACACGGCCGTTCCAGCATACGATGTGCTTCCATGGCCCGAGCAAGCCGAGGCTCTGGAGGACATCAGCCAAGAGCGGCTTACATCGGATGCCGGGGAGATCTTGATGTACGATCTGACCCTCTTGCCAGTGTTTTTACAAGCCCCTAGAGACCATATTTATGTAAAAAGAAAAAACATGCCCCTCATGTCTATACCACTCGGGGGGTGTTGGTCTTCCTGTTCATGGGACATCCCCAATTTGCACCTGCGGCGGGATTTTACAAGCCCCTAGAGGCCATATTTATATATAAAGGAAAAACATGCCTCTCAAGTCTATACGACTCGGGGGGTGTTGGTCTTCCTGTTCATGGGGCATCCCCAATTTGCACCAGCGGTGGGTCTTCCTGAATGGGCGATGCATGCACAGATAGAGGCAGGAATGCAGCCACATTCGGCTTTAGGAGAAATCCAAATGGAACGAGCCCCTGTCATGTGGCCCATGTGGGAAATACTGTAGCAAGAGGTGAGTTTTCAGGGGCGATCTATGGGGATAAACACAGTGGGGCATCTCAAATTGGGATTCCCCACCAGGGAGGCACAATACTCAAGAAAGTCTTTTTTTGGATGTTGTTCCTCCTTAAAACTCAACTTAGAATGAGAACAATTTGTATTTATTGTCCTCCTTGTATGTACTGATGCAGCATTCCTAAAGAGGAATAACACACCCCATTTCAGGGTGTTGTTCTTCTCAGTGGGGGCATCCCGAATTGGCCCTGCTGCCCTGCCCTGCTGTGTGTAGGTTACTCGCCTGTCTGTTGTATCTACGACTCGGACGAGAACAAGCGTGCTTTCACTCGGCTCCCTTTGGCCTGTACGACTAAGCAGAGGATCCGAGTGCACCGCTGGCCACATTCCCCGCTCACCTCCTAGCTGCCCGGTGCCTGCACCACCCATTCAGAAAGCCAGACGCAGGTGCGCACACGGCTAGAGGTGAGCTGGCATGCGTCCGTGGCACCGAGGGCGAGGGCTTTGGGACAGAGTGAGTGAAAAGGGGCTTCTGGGAGGTTTACACAGTGGTCTTTTAGACTCCAGGGCCTCTAATGTTCCTCTTTACAGATGCAGAATTCTTTATTGTAAACTCAAATTCACTGAAAACACACCCTAAGATGTCCTAGTCATGGAGGTGTGTCAATCCAAGAAATAAGAAAGGTAATAGGCCAACATATGACAGGCAGCCATTTTGAAGGAATCAAGACACTTGCAGAAGTCCAAGGACATTGGGTAATAGTTAGTTTATAGTTAATGCATCATGTAAGAGATGAGTTAGAGAGATCCAGAGCCACAGAGCATTCCAACCAGTCAACCATTAGAAGGCGCCACACAACACCCCAGTAGGATCCATGGCAACGGCCCTGAGCCACAGAGCGCCCCATCCAGGCTGCCATTTCAAGGTGGCACACGACACCCCAGTAGGGTTCATGGAAAGTCCAAAAAGGATGTTGGGTATGGGTATACCATGTAAGAGTTGAGTTAGAGAGATGGAATGCTTCTGAGCATAGAGCACCCCAATCAGGCTTCCATTCCTAGGTGCAAAACAACACCACAGTAGGATCCATGGCAAGATCCAAAAAGTCTGCTGGGTAATAGGTTAGTATGGGTATACCATGCAAGAGTTAAGTTAGAGAGATGAAGTGGTCCTAAGCCATAGAGCACCCCGACCAGGCTGCCATTCCTAGGTGCAAAACAACATCCTAGGAGGGTCTATCGCATAATCCAAAAAGGACATTGGGTATTGGGTTAATATGGGTACACCAAGTAAGAGTTAAGTTAGAGAGGTGAAGTGGTCCTGAGCCATAGAGCACCCCAACAAGGCTGCCATTCATAGGTACAACACCCCAGTAGGGTCTATCGCAAAATCCAAAAAGGACGTTGAGTAATAGGTTAGTATGGTTATACCATGTAAGCGTTAAGTTAGAGAGATGAAGTGGTCCTGAGCCATAGATCACCCCAACCAGGCTGCCATTTTAAGGTGCAACATGAAGTTCCAGCAGGGTCTATCGCAAAATCCAAAATGGGTATTGGGTTAATATGGGTACACAAAGTAAGAGTTAAGTAAGAGAGGTGAAGTGGTCCTGAGCCACAGAGCACCCCATCCAGACTGCCATTCCAAGGTAACATACGACATCCCAGTAGGGTCTATTTCAAAATCCAAAAAGGATGTTGGGTAATAGGTTAGTATGGTTACACCATGTAAGAGTTAAGTAAGATTGTTGAAGTGGCCCTGAGCCATAGAGCACCCCAACGAGGCTGACATTCCTAGGTGCAACACAATGCAAAATCCAAAAAAGGACATTGGGTATTGGGTTAGTATGGGTACACCATGTAAGAGTTAAGTTAGAGAGATGAAGTGGTCCTGAGCCATAGAGCTCCCCAACCAGGCTGCCATTCCTAGGCGCAAAACGATGTTCCAGTAGGGTCTATTGCAAAATCCAAACAGGATGTTGGGTAAGAGTTGTGTTAGACAGATAAAACGGCCCTGAGCCCAGGGCACCCCCTATCCATGCTGCCATTCCAAGGTGCCACACGACACCCCAGTAGGGTTCATGGCAAGTCCAAAAAGGATGTTGGGTATGGGTACACCATGTAAGAGTTGAGTTAGAGAGATGGAACGCTTCTGAGCATAGAGCACCCCAACCGAGCTGTCATTCCAAGACGCCACATGACATCCCAGTAGGGTCTATGGCCAGATCCAAAAAGAATCCTATCCCATTTGCAGTAAGCCAAGGTGTAAAGATGAGCCAGTAAGGAACACACGTGAAGGCCTTGACCCTGTGCTGACCCGGACATGGTAATCAAATCTACGAGGAGGCCTTCTCTCGGCCAATACCCCATAGAAATCCAAGAAACACATGAAACTGTCGAAGAAACTCAGCAAGACAACCAATCAGATGCCCTGGTCGATCCATATTTCACGCATTTAGCTTTTTCCGTCTCCCTCTCGTCAATATGAATCTTTCATAATGATATTTACTCTCTATAGTCCTCATTTACATAAGGTTGACAAACGTGAAGAGCACTTAGAAGCCTTTAGAGAAGTCCTCGTGCCTCAAAGAAGCTCGCTATCTAAAGCAAAGCCATCGCAGTCACCACTTAGGCGCCCACGCCGCTGGGCCATTTTGAAGGTCTTGTTTAATAAGTCTCAGAGAGTTGATAAGACGCAGCAGCGATGTTACGCGTGTGGGGGGTCTTTCATCTGCCGCGCACTTATCCCAACGCTCTCGGCATAGTGCTGATCAAGGTCTCCCTTTTAGCGTCTCGTCCTTTGACATGGCGACAAAAAATGAGCCCATCAGATCGTCTGTGAAGACGCAAGGACGGCGTTAGTAGAGTCTTCCAGGATGTGACAGCGACATAATACAGAGGCACTCCGCACAAAGAAAAAAGAAAAATTATGAAAAACAAAGGTGCTTGAAAGGCTGCAATGTGGCTGCGGCGGTTGAAGGGCTGATGGGTGGAACAGGGCTATTGGGTGGCATAGTGCTGATAGGTGGCACGTGGCAGATGGGTGGCACATGGTTATTGTATGGCACAGGGCTGATGAGTGGCACACATATAATGGATGGCACAGGGCTGATGGGTAGCACATGGCTAATGGATCACCCAAGGCTGATGGGTGGAACAGGGCTAATGGGTGGCATAGTGCTGATGGGTGGCACACTGGAAATGAATGGCACAAGGCTAAAGAAAACACAGGGCTGATAGGTGGCAATGGGCTGATGGGTGGCACAGGGCTGATGGGTGGAACAGGGCTAATGGGTGGCATAGTGCTGATGGGTGGCACATGGCTAAAGAAAACACAGGGCTGATAGGTGGCGATGGGCTGATGGGTGACACAGGGCTGATGGGTGGCACAGGGCTTGTGGGTTGCACATGGCTGATTGGTGGCACATGGCTGATGAGTGGCACAGGGTTAATGTATGGCACAAGGATGATGGGTGACCACTGGAAATTGATGGCACAAGGCTAAAGAAACCACAGGGCTGATAGGTGGTAACGGGCTGATGGGTGGCACAGGGCTGATGGGTGGCACAGGGGTAATGGGTGGCACATGGCTGATGGGTGGCACAGGATTAATCAATGGCACAGGGTTAATTGGTGGCATAGGGCTGATGGGTGGCACAATGTTAATGGGAGGCACAGGGCTAATGTATGGCACAGAGCTGATGGGTGGAACAGGGCTGATCCATGGCACAGGTATAATGTATGGCACAGAGCTGATGGGTGGCACAGGGCTGATCAGTGGCACCAGTATAATGGATGGCACAGGGCTAATGGATCACGCAATGCTGATAGGTGGCACAGGGCTGATGTATGGCACAGGACTGATGGGTGGCACAGGGCTGATCAGTGGCACTGGTATAATGGATGGCACAGAGCTGATGGGTGGCACAGGGCTAATGTATGGCACAGGGCTGATGGGTGGAACAGGGCTGATCCGTGGCACCGGTCTAATGTATGGAACACGGCTAAAGAAAGCACAGGGCTAATAGTTGGCAATGAGATGATGGGTGACACATGGCTGATGGGTGACACATGGCTGATGGGTGGCAAGTGACTGATGGGTGGCACATGGCAGATGGGTGACACAGGGCTGATCGTGGCACAAATATAACAGATGGCACAGTGCTCAAGGGTGGCACAGGGCTAATGGATTACCCAAGGCTGATGGGTGGCACAGGGTTAATGGGTGACACAGGGACAATGGGAGGTACAGGTATAATGGGTGGAACAGAGCTAAAGGGTTGTATAGGGTTGATAAGTGGCCCAGTTATAATGGATGGCACAGGTCTAATGGATCGCCCCCAAGACTGATAGGTGGCACAAGTATGATGGGTGGCTCAGGTCTGATGGAAGGCACAGGGCTAATGGGTGGCACAGAGCTTGATATGCTGCAAAAAAATAAGAGGTCGATTCATTAACAGCGGCAGGTAGCGACAGTTGAGCGACTGTAGCGGCATTTTCAGAGCGCCCGCTAGTAGTCGCTGTGCTTGGCCGTTGTTGGGTAGTTGATAGCGACTCAGTCGGTTTGCCATAATGTTGAATATTGGGTGAGGAGTCGCTATTTGACAGGTTCCGCGCTGTATGGGAGCGCATGATAGCGACTGGTCAGAGCGACCGGCTTCCACCATATTCATTAACAAATCACGCTCAAAAAATTATCGCGCAGTAAAATGCATGTTTAAACCCCAGAGCGCTGGCGGCGATGTGTTAAAAGTAGTTTTTTAACCCCCAACCATATTTTTGGAAACCAAAAAAAACTATTTTTTTAAATAATTTAGTAATATGAATACATTAATATCAGACCTGTAATATCAATTCTGTACATTTTTTTTTTTTTTAACCTTAAAAAAAAAAATTAAAATGGCAGAAGTGGTCACAGAATTTTTCACATTAAAAAAAAAAAATATTAACAATTAATTATGAATATTTAAAGATTGTTCCATTGAAATGCATTGGAGAGCGCCAGGTAGCGAGAGGTCATACCTGTCGCTGTTCAAGGTCGGACGCTGGCGCTGTGGGCTGAGGCTGGAATAATGATGACTGAGTCGCTATATGGCGCTATCTCAGTCGCTAAGCAGGATCGGCTTGATAAATGTGTGATTGTGGTGGGGAGCCGGCGTTCTCGTGGCAGGGCCCATCATTACCGGCCGCTCACCAGTCGCTACCTGTCGCTATTCCTTGTTAAATAAGGGCCAAAGACTCATGCAGCCCAAGCTTATGTCCAATCAGATTCCACTAACATAAAAACCATGAGTGAGCTGAGGCCCATGTGGCCACGTCAGTTTCAGATATTTCCACGGAACGTTCTTCTTTAATAAATACCTCCTTGTGATTAATATCATATGTTACCTCCGTGGGATTAAAGGGAATTGAGGGATTACTTCTTTTCCCTGGTCCCAATGCTGCGGCTGCGCTGATCCTCCATCTGCTGGCCCGGCCGGTGTTATTTAAATGTCTGTACTGTTAATAAAAGCCGTATTAGAAGCTTTTCTGCTCATCAAGATTTCTTATCAGACCCTTTACCATTTTATTGCTCCATAATCCTCGCAATGCCGCCGCGCTCAGATTAATTCCCGCCAAATATTCAGCATCTGGCTCCACAAGCCCTCCATCCATCCACTACCGCTCCTGCTGCTTCTGTATCCTCCCTTATACCCTAATAGAGTGTAAGCTCTTCTCCTCCTGTATCCTCCCTTATACCCTAATAGAGTGTAAGCTCTTCTCCTCCTGTATCCTCCCTTATACCCTAATAGAGTGTAAGCTCTTCTCCTTCTGTATCCACCCTTATACCCTAATAGATTGTAAGCTCTTCTCCTCCTGTATCCTCCATTATACCCTAATAGAGTGTAAGCTCTTCTCCTTCTGTATCCTCCCTTATACCCTAATAGATTGTAAGCTCTTCTCCTCCTGTATCCTCCATTATACCCTAATAGAGTGTAAGCTCTTCTCCTTCTGTATCCTCCCTTATACCCTAATAGAGTGTAAGCTCTTCTCCTTCTGTATCCTCCCTTATATCCTAATAGATTTTAAGCTCTTCTCCTCCTGTATCCTCCCTTATACCCTAATAGAGTGTAAGCTCTTCTCCTTCTGTATCCTCCCTTATACCCTAATAGAGTGTAAGCTCTTCTCCTTCTGTATCCTCCTTTATACCCTAATAGAGTGTAAGCTCTTCTCCTCCTGTATCCTCCCTTATACCCTAATAGAGTGTAAGCTCTTCTCCTTCTGTATCCTCCCTTATATCCTAATAGATTTTAAGCTCTTCTCCTCCTGTATCCTCCCTTATACCCTAATAGAGTGTAAGCTCTTCTCCTTCTGTATCCTCCCTTATACCCTAATAGATTGTAAGCTCTTCTCCTCCTGTATCCTCCCTTATACCCTAATAGATTGAAAGCTCTTCTCCTTCTGTATCCTCCCTTATACCCTAATAGAGTGTAAGCTCTTCTCCTCCTCCTGTATCCTCCCTTATACCCTAATAGAGTGTAAGCTCTTCTCCTTCTGTATCCTCCCTTATACCCTAATAGAGTGTAAGCTCTTCTCCTCCTGTATCCTCCCTTATACCCTAATAGAGTGTAAGCTCTACTCCTCCTGTATCCTCCCTTATACCCTAATAGAGTGTAAGCTCTTCTCCTCCTGTATCCTCCCTTATACCCTAATAGAGTGTAAGCTCTTCTCCTTCTGTATCCTCCCTTATGCCCTAATAGATTGTAAGCCCTAATCATCAAGGCCACGCGTCCTCCACTGATGATTGGTGGCGCTGTCTCTTTATTTGTGTTGCAGTCTTGACTTTTATTTCCTGTTTAAGTTGCTATTTTATTCTCGCAATTAATTCAGCTGTTGATTTTGATTTAATTATAAGATTCCTCCTCTTCTTCATTGGGTTTGGCCACGCCGCTGATTAGCGTTTAATCCTGACGCGGGAGATGTTCTCGCTATTTTGGGTTATTTTGTACTCAGGCTCTGATTTATATTCTGCACACTAATCACAGAGGTATTATTGTTATTTTTAATTTTTCCTTCCTCTTCACTTTGTGTCGACGCTCAGCTGTAGATTGTTGAGGAGGATCATCACCTTGCATTAAATTATTTTTATTTTGTTTCTCAAATTGTCTTGGGGGTGGGGGGTTATTTACGGGGAGGCCGATTCATTAATAGCGGCAGGTAGCGACAGTTGAGCGACTGTAGCAGTATTTTCACAGCGCCCGCTAGTAGTCGCTGTGCTTGGCCATTGCTCGGTTGTTGATAGCGACTCAGTCGGTGTGCAGTAATGTTGAATACGGGGTGACGAGTCGCTATTTGACAGGTTCCACGCTGTATGGGTGCGCATGATAGCGACTGGTCAGAGCGTCCGGCTCCCACCATATTCATCAAAAAATTACGCTCCAAAAATTCTCGCGCTGTGAAATGCATGTTTAAACCCCAGAGCGCTGGCGGCGATGGGTTAAAAGAAGTTTTTTAACCCCCAAACCATATTTTTGGAAACCAAAAAAAAAAAAATTTTGAAAGAATTTAGTAATATGAATACATTAATATCAGACCTGTAAATTCTGCACAATTTTTTTTTTTTTTTTTTTACCTTAAAAAAATTATCTAACATGGCAGAAGTGGTCACAGAATTTTTCACATTTAAAAAAAAAAAAAAAAAAACATTAATAACAATTAATTATGAATATTTAAAGATTGTTCCATTGAAATGCATTGGAGAGCGCCAGGTAGCGAGAGGTCATACCTGTCGCTGTTCAAGGTCGGACGCTGGCGCTGTGGGGTGAGGCTGGAATAATGATGAATGATTCGCTATCTGGCGCTCTGTCAGTCGCTAAGCAGGATTGGGTTGATAAATGTGTGATTGTGGTGGGGAGCCGGCGTTCTCGTGGCGGTGACCGTCATTACCGTTCGCTCACCAGTCGCTACCTGCCGCTATTCCTTCATAAATAAGGGCCTAAGAATGCAGGTCTTATTTAGGTCCCATTGAGGCAGACTCTTTAGATAGATAGATACTTTGGCCCTTATTTAACAAGGGATAGCGACAGGTAGCGACTGGTGAGCGGCCGGTAATGACGGGCCCCGCCACGAGAACGCCGGCTCCCCACCACAGTCACACATTTATCAAGCCAATCCTGCTTAGCGACTGAGATAGCGCCATATAGCGACTCATTCATCATTATTCCAGCCTCAGCCCACAGCTGAACAGCCTTGAACAGCGACAGGTATGACCTCTCGCTACCTGGCGCTCTCCAATGCATTTCAATGGAACAATCTTTAAATATTCATAATTAATTGTTATTAATTTTTTTTTTTTTTTTTTGTGAAAAATTCTGTGACCACTTCTGCCATTTTTAATAATTTTTTTAAGGTAAAAAAAAACAAAAATGTACAGAATTGATATTACAGGTCTGATATTAATGTATTCATATTAGAAAATTATTTTAAAAACTTGTTTTTTTGGGTTTCCAAAAATATGGTGGTTTGGGGGTTAAAAAACTACTTTAAACCCATCGCCGCCAGCGCTCTGGGGTTTAAACAAGCATTTCACAGCGCGAGACTTTTTGGAGCGTGATTTGTTAATGAATATGGTGGAAGCCGGTCGCTAGGGCCAGTCGCTATCATGCGCTCCCATACAGCGCGGAACCTGTCAAATAGCGACTCCTCACCCAATATTCAACATTACTACACACCGACTGAGTCGCTATCAACTACCGAACAACGGCCAAGCACAGCGACTACTAGCGGGCGTTCTGAAAATGCCGCTACAGTCGCTCAACTGTCGCTACCTGCCGCTATTAATGAATCAGCCTCTTTATTTATTCCACCAAGTAAGCACAGGATACAAACAAGGAATGCTTTTTGGCAAGGAGATACTCCAGGAGAGCTATTAACAATTGCTCACAACAACATATTAGTAACAGAAATTAAGGTTTAGGGTCTAGTACAGGTTAATTGTATATAATAACATAATTATCAACACTGCATGTCCGGATAGAGACGGGCAGGCTGATTCATGAATAGCGCCAGGTATCGGCAGATGAGCGTCTCTACGGAGGCGCTTAAAGTGACTGCTAGTAGACGCTGTGATCGGCTATCGGGCGCTGTTAAAGAGCGCCGCAATCACTGTAGTAACCTGGCCGGCATTGATGAATGAGATGTATGTTGGGCGTTCTAACACCAGTACAGCGCTGCAGGGAGCGAACGGCAGCGACTGCTCAGTGCGACCGAATCTCAGCGACTCACACCATGTTCATCAAAAATCCACACACACAGCGCCGGCGCTCAAAATTGGGTCGCTGTAGCCCATAGCGCCAGATGCTGTGGGATTAAAGTCTGTTTTTGTACACATATCCTCCAGTAACAAAGCGAAAACACATGAAATGACATTGTTGTAACACTGTGACATTAACACTTTAATGCCAGACCAGTAATTACAATTATACATAAAAATATAAAAAATCTAAAAAGTTTTCAAAAATTACTTTTAATAGGCCATGAGAGGTCACATAATGATTTCATTAAAAAAAAAAAAATTGAAAGAAAATCCTGTTTAAAGAGAAGAAAAGGAAAGTCCATTGAAATGTATTGGAGAGCAACAGGTAGCGACAGGTAATACCAGGCTTTGGAAGCCAGAGCGCCGGCGCTATACGCTGAGCCGTCTGTGATGACGAATCGGACGCTACATGGCGTTGTAAGAGTCGCTCACCGGAATCGCTTTGATGAATGTGGTATTGCGTACAGCGCCCAGCGTTCAATGCGCTAGGAGACGCTACCTGCCACTATCCCTTGATGAATAAACCCCTAAGAACATCCCACACTGGTTTTGTTTAGAGCCCTGATGGCCAGTTGAAAACTATTGTTGTATCTAGAGATTTGAGTTGAATGAGCCATGATTCTGCGTCCAGAGTGTAAGAATCTGAAGAAGGAAGGCCATGGATGCGTTGGGTCCTCAGTTATCTTCTTAGCCCTTGAGGAAATTCTTCTTAAGAATTGCTCATCTAGAGATGGTAAGGGGGATCCAATTATCTGCTCGCCGGTCCTGGTTATCTGCTTCAACCTATGCTTGTCCTTAGCTATTGCCCCACTGTACCAGACTGTGAATGAAGTGGTCAAGATCGATCCAATGGCAGAATTGTGGAAGGTTTTTAAGATCCTTTTAGACATACTGTATCTTTTGAATCGTCTCAAGGAGTATAATCTTTGTTGGGCCTTCTTCCTTAGATACTGATAGCTTGCTTACTCCACTTCAAGTCTTGTGAGATCTGGGTACCTTACTACTTACTATGATTTTGAGTTTCTCTTCACCAATCAAAATGGGATGATGCGTTTTGGGGGTTCGTCTGAAGTCAATTATGAGTTCGACCATTTTCTGGATATTCAGAATGAGGTTGTTTGCCTTGCACATGGGTCGAAGGTTTTGACTTGGTTCCAAGACTTCCTCTTCACCTATCAAAATTGTGATGATGCGTTTTAGGGGTTCGTCTGACGTCAGTTTTGAGTTTGACAGTTTTCTGGATATTCAGAATGAGGTTGTTTGCCTTGCACCATGATTCAAGGGTTTTGACTTGGTTCCGGTAGGTAGACTCATTGTTGTCATTAATGAGGCCTACTAAGGTGGTATCATCCGCGTACTTGATGATCCTTACCGAGGGATCTTTAGAGGTGAAGTAATTTGTGTAAAGTGGTAAGAGAAGGGGAGACTCGTTCATTCATTAGATCATTCAATCATTAGA
Source organism: Gastrophryne carolinensis (assembly GCA_027917425.1). Lineage (NCBI taxonomy): Eukaryota > Metazoa > Chordata > Amphibia > Anura > Microhylidae > Gastrophryne > Gastrophryne carolinensis. Next base: position 4,321,173 of record CM051242.1, read on the forward strand.
TTCATATAACTTGCTCACCTAAGTTGGCCTCGTTACACGTTCAACAAGCAGATAAGTGCAGCCGGAGCCAGGTCAGCTTGGGTAACAAAAGGTTCTGACAGACAGGAACATAAGGATAGAAGAGGAGAGGAGGAGGCGGGTGGAGGAACTTCCTAGAATTAAAGCTAAAAACAGCCCCGTAATGTAAAATAAATCTCACAGCCAAGTTTCCACTCCCTGCAACAAAAGATCAATAAACATCCAGAACCCCTGAAGAACACGATGGTAATTTATCCGTCACTCATGCGGGTGTCCAGCAACTGACAGCAACATGATAAAAAGCCAAAGTCGAACTGAATGAAGAGTAAAGAGAGCTAGCTTTAGTTTCAAGCAGAGATCTAAACCGAAATCTTGGAGCTAAGGAAAGGCCACCTAGGAATGCAAACCTAGGGTATACCTTCATTTGGGAAGGTCAACTCTTGAACCATCACCATCTAGGAAAGCAAACCCCCAAACCATAATCTAATTGAACTCTGCAAAAACAAAGTTCATAGAGACCACCAGCTACATCATGAAGCAAATAGCAATACCTTGTAATGCCAGAGCCACCAAGGGATGGAAATTTACCATATAGGAAAGCAAATATTTTCCTTAGGGAAGCAAAGGCATGAAAGGCAACCTAGTGGAGCAAAGTTCTAAAACAACTCCACCTAAAGAAAGAAAGTCCATAAACATTACCCTCTATAAAAGGTCCTTCATACCAAGCAGAGGTCTACCCCAAAATCAGCACCTAGGGAAGACCTCCATTTGGGAAGGTCAACTCTTGAAACCAGTGTATAGCAACAAAGAGGCAAGGGAGGAAACGGACACAGAAAACAGCACCTAGGAATACAAAGACCACAAAAGCCCCTGCTTAATGTATGCGCGCAAAGGCCTACAGAAACTAAGGCCATTTAGACCACCGAGCCTATAGAGGCAAATCACAACACTAAGGGGAAGCATGAGACACTTTGGGATGGAAAATTACCATTTAGGAAAGCAAAGGCCACCATCTAGGAGGTCACATCACATCTTGGCAAATCCCAAAATGGCACTGTATAGAGAAGTACAGTACAGGCCGCAAATGCCACCATCTAGGAGAGCAAATTCACCGAGAACTCTGCCTATGGTGCAGCTACCTCCACTTAGGAAAGCAAAGTCCCCAAACCAGAATCCAGTAACACAGAGGCTAGAGAAGCAAAGGTCACAGAGAACACACCTGAAAAAAACAAAGACCACAAAAGTTAGTATCTATTATAGGGGAGTAAAGGTCTAAATGACCTCTACCTACAGACACAAAGGACATAGTAACCATCAACGATGAAGCAAATAGCAACACTTAGTCAAGCAGGAGACACCAAGGGAAGGAAAATCATTATCTAGGAAAGCAAACCCACCATCTAGAAAGCACATCTATTCCTTAGGAGAGAGGACGCAGAGAAGTACTGTACAGACCACAAAGACCGTCATCTAGGGGAGAATAGGCCACCGCCTAAGGAAGCAAAGGCCACAGCGGACACTGCCTAGGGAGCATAGACCTCCATTTAGGAAAGCAAACCTCCCAAACCCTAATCTAATTGAACTCTACAAAAACAAAGGTCATAGAGACCAACAGCTACAGTATGAAGCAAATAGTAACACTTAGTAATGTCAGAGCCACCAAGTGATGAAAACTTACCATCTAGGAAAGCAAATATTCTCCTTAGGGAAGCAAAAGCATAGATGGCAATGTATAGAAAAGCACTGTATAGACTACAAAGGCCATCGTCTAGGAGCAAAGACCACCACATAGAAAAGCAACGGTCACAAAAATAGTGGAGCAAAGGTCTAAAACAACTCCACCTAAAGAAAGAAAAGGCCATAGAGATCACCCTCTAGAAAAGCAAAAACACAAATCTAGGTCCTTTATACTATCCTGTGGCTCACTTACAAAATTTAAGGGTACTTCATGCCGCCTCATGGCCCACCCATACCACTCACAGGTGCTACATATAGTACTTCCCTTTGGCCCACCTGTTATGACCAAGAACCTCTTACCCAACCATCCATGCCAACCAAGGACCCCTTTATATAACTTTGTGTCCCATTTTACTATCCAAGAGCCCCTCAATTCCTTATTGCAATCCAGCACCTCCCTGGAGAACACTGTTGGAGGACCCCCTTAACGCATATTTTAGTATAATTTTGGATTACTCTTGATGACCATTTGATGATCCCCCATACTTTATGGCACTTATGCATTGTTATTCCCGGATGCCATGGGTGTGAAAAGTTTAACCCCCGGAGTGCAGAGTTTTCTCATGCCGTGCCCCAATCAATCTAAAGGCTAAACCAAGAAACTTCAGAGAAGGATCATCAGGCCCCCGAGTTGTGTTGTTGGGCCTGAGTTAGGATTATTCTCACATTTAGGACTCTTTGTGTATTCTACAAGGCTGAAAGCATCGGGTGCCATGGGTGTGAAAAGTTTAACTCCCTCTGTGCAGATTTTTCTCATGCCGTGCCCCAATCAATCTAAAGGCTAAACCAAGAAACCTCAGAGAAGGATCATCAGGCCCCCGAGTTGTGTTGTTGGGCCTGAGTTAGGATTATTCTCACATTTAGGACTCTTCGTGTATTCTACAAGGCTGAATGCATCGGGTGCCATGGGTGTGAAAAGTTTAACCCCCGGAGTGCAGAGTTTTCTCATTCCGTGCCCCAATCAATCTAAAGGCTAAACCAAGAAACCACAGAGAAGGATCATCAGGCCCCCGAGTTGTGTTGTTGGGCCTGAGTTAGGATTATTTTCACATTTAGGACTCTTTGTGTATTCTACAAGGCTGAAAGCATTGCGTGTCTTCCATAAATAAACCTGCTCCCGGTCGGCAGCTAGTCTTGGCCTGCACTCATTGCACTCACTGGCCTTTCTCGCTTAGCATGTGGCCCATTATGACTAATGGACGGAGCGAGTTAATAGAGTATTTTTGTATAAATGCCCAATTATCGGAAGTAGGCAACATAATGTAGGAGAATTCCGCGGCTAATCTCTATAAGTGGAAGGTCGGTGCAGCTCTGGTGTTGCTTCAGAGGTAAGGTAAACTTTCTTGTTGCCTTGTAGTTATTGGTTCTCCATTGAGGTAGCAGCACTAAGGGTTAGTAGGCCGCTTGGTGTAACAGAAAGCCTGAATGGTTTGGAGTCTGATTTACCCCAAAAAACTAGATATGACTAGAAAATTGTATACCCTCAACTTTACACAAATGTTTACCTCCACTAGGTCATCAGAGACAGTTATCATGTTACAGAAGCCAGTTAGAGACCGCCGTTAGCTGCCTTGACTACTGTAAATGTTCGTATGGCTGGATCCAGCTCTGTACCCAAAGCAGGGCCGGAGTAAAGGAGGGGCCAACCAAAAATTCTGCCTCAGAGTCTTTACCACTTGTTATTACAATGGCAGAGATTGCTCTGTGGTCATTTACAGGGGGACCTCCAATGGACTTTCTGCCCAAGGTCAAGGTGGGTGGGGGGGGGGCTGGCCATAGGGTGCACAGGGAGAGTTCCTGATGGGCCGCATTGCTTTGGGGCCAACTGGGATGGAATTTCAACCAGACCCTGTGCCAAAATTCACTCAGAACCCTGTCTTCATAGTCTCTCCACATTCGTTGTACCCCTCAGCCATGACAGTCCAGTCCTTATTTTGCCCCCACATTTCTTATAGCCCCAGGATCATGGCTGTGGGGGTCAAGTTCAATGCTGACATCTTTTCCTACAATACAGAAGGGCTATTACCATCTCTTTATGAGTGGCTACTTCCACCTCCGTCTATGATCCGCCCCTCAGTGGAAGAACATACTCATTGACCAGCTCAGAAGCACCCTGAGGGCGAGGAAAAGCAGCTCGTGGGGTGATCATAGACTGGCTAGGACCCTTAAATGCCAGGGCGGATTTTTGGCCCCAGTCAGCCCCTGCCTAGGGGCCTCTATCACACCTAATCTAGTTCTGTGGCCTGGTATGTGGTGGGACAGTTCACCTTGATCTTTTTCCTGGTTGTCAGATAGCTACGTATATGATAAGGAATTACAGCCATCTTAGTTCTACAGTTTCAGTGATACCTTGTTCTAGGGCCCAGATTATAGGAGGGGTGAACCTGAGCTCCTTTTCTGGGGCCTCCACCAAATGTTAACAAGGCCAGCGATTGATCTACAGTCATTTATGAGTGGCCTCCAATGATGCCTCCTCTAATTCAGTCCTGTAGCCTGGGATATGGTGGGGAAATCTACTTTGGCCTTCATCAAACTTAATCTAGTCCTGTGACCTGGGATGTGAGGGGGAAATCTACTTTGGCCTCCATCAAACGTAATCTAGTCCTGTGACCTGGGATGTGGGGGGGAAATCTACTTTGGCCTCCATCAAACTTAATCTAGTCCTGTGACCTGGGATGTGGTGGGAAAGTCTACCTTGTCCCCCATCACACTTAATATAGTTCTGTAACCTGGGATGTGGTAGGAAAGGTCTACTTTGACCCCCCTTCAAACTTAATATAGTCCTGTAACCTGGGATGTGGTGGGAAAGGCTACTATGGCCCCCATCACACATAATCTAGTCCTGTGGCCTGGGGTGTGGTGGTAAACTCTACTTTGCCCCCCCATCACACTTAATATAGTCCCGTAACCTGGGATGTGGTGAGGAAGTCTACTATGGCCCCATCACACTTAATCTAGTCCTGTGGCCTGAGATGTAGTGGAAAGGTCTACTTTTGCCTCCATTATACTTAATTCAGTCCTGTGGGCATGGGTGTGGTGGGAAAGGCTACAGTGTCAGTGAGAATTCAATGATACCTCGTCCTGCTTCTATCTGATCTAAAAGTTTCGAGAAAGTGTGACATCACATAATGACATCATCGGAATGCGTTCTGGATGGCCGGTGGCGTATTTGTCTCTCGTTTGATAAATCATCCGCTCGCATCTATTTTATTTTTCGTACTTGGCGTTCCCAAACAAACGGGAAGCATTTAATCCTCAGGATTCCGGCTGCTATTTGTTCGTCGCCCACCGCCATCTCACGGCGGATATCGGCCTCTGTTTGCCTGGCCAAGCTTTAAGTGACAGTAATGCTAATGAGGTTTAGCAAAGCAATCTGCCAGGCGTACCTCCGCTGCACCGACACTCCATCACATCTGGTTCGTCTGCATATTTTGCTCTTCTCTTTTTAAGTAAGGGCTTAACCCCTCTCTGCGCTGGCAAGGTGTGCGCTAGCAGCCCAACATGCAGGAGCCGGGCACAAAGCCGGCCGGCTTCTCGGTCGGAAACAGCTTGGCAGTGATCTAGTAATAGAGAGGCTAGTGGGAAGTCGCACCATGAAAGCCATCTGCAGATATGATCTCAGCGGCGGCAACAAATAACTCTTAACAGAACAAGGCCGGCTTCATCTCCCCTCCCCGGAATCCCGTGTTATATCTTTCCTGTAGCCACAGATCTGTGTTGACTCAATTCCCAGTAACGTGATCAGAAAAAAATAAGTCAGTATCTCCGGCTTTTACCGTTGCTATTTCCCCGCAGTTAAAGTAAAAATGATGGAGCTGCAGTACACTCTATGACCGTTAGTTTTCCACTGTGGTGGCCATTTTGGCCTTGCTTTCCTTGGTGATGACCTTCCTAGATAGTAATTTTTTGTTATGATTGCTGGTGGTCTTTGTGACCTCTGTTTCCTTAGGTAGTCTGTTTCTTTCCTAGGTGGTGGCCATTTTGACCTTGCTTTCCTTGGCGATGACCTTCCTAGATAGTGACTGCTTTGTTATGATTGCTGGTGGTCTTTGTAACCTCTGTTTCCTTAGGTAGTCTGTTTCTTTCCTAGGTGGTGGCCATTTTGGCCTTGCTTTCCTTGGTGATGACCTTCATAGATAGTGATTTTTTTGTTATGTTTTCTGGTGGTCTTTGTGACCTCTGTTTCTTTGGCTAGTTTATATATATAAATATATATATATATATATATATATATATATATATATATATATATATATAAATCTATGGATTTTTGGATATTCTCCCATATACATTTATTAAGTAATAGATGTATTAACATGGTCCTGTGTAGGTGGGTTTTTAATGTTGTCTTGGCATTTTTTGTTTTTAAATCTGCTTTGTGGCAAATAAAATGTATTAACATGGGTTTTGTGGTATCCTTTCGAGTGTTAAAGCCCTGTTTCTAGACTCTATTGTCTTTTTTTTATAAATTGTGCATTGTTGAGTCTAGAGGGAGCACCACCCACCTCTTTTTGATGCATTTAGAATCTTTGTGGTGCCTAATGTAATTGTTCTGGCAAGTTGGAAATGTGACCTTGCGATCGTGATCAAGCAGATACGAAAACGGGCCATCGCATGATCGCATCAACATACTACGACAAAGAGAAGAAAATGAAGGCCCAGGGAGGCCAACATCAGGCCAGTCTATTCCGAGAGAAACTTGTATAGAAGCCTTCTATTCATAGCTGTCTTGTGTTACGAGGCTGGCAAGCTATCGCCATCCAGTTTTGTCTCGTTGTCTCCAGTTTTGCCATACCCCAATATCACTTTGATGGCCAAACTTGCCCTGCCAGTTTAACTAGACTGAGACTTGTGGACCTGTCTTGCTGGACTGTCCTCGGGTCTAGAGCAAGGCCATCCTGGTGGGCTAGCAGCTTCTTGCTTTCCTGCCATCCCTTCCTCAGGCTTCTCTCTCTCAGTTATAGCCCGATATCCCTTTGATGTCCAGACTTGTCTTCCCAGTCTGGTTACCCTGAAACCTGTCCCAACCCAATTTGCTGGACTCCATGATCTAAAACCTCGATGAACTAAAAACTTGATCTAAAACCTGTTTTTATTAGGGTGGGGGAACGGAATGTCGGCTGGCCAGCCTCTGGGCCTGAGAGGGACATTGGCCTGCCAGAATGACCTGACCTATGTATGACTGGTCAAATGCAACTATTTATACATACAGAAATAGATTAAAACATTACAGAATATTTTAACAATATTCATTTTCCATAAAGGACCATTGTTTACACCAATATTAGGCCTGTCTATTTTGCTGTTCCAAGGGAGAATTGTACCAAAGTCTTCTATTCGTTGTCAGTTTGCGTTACGAGACTGGCACACTACCACAGTCCGGTTTCTTTTTGCCTGGAAATACGACCATGCAATAGCAAGATCAAGCAGACACAAAAACAGGCCATCGCATGATCGCATCAACACACTATGACAAAGAGGTAGGAAGGAAGACCCAGGGGAGCCAACACCAGGCCTGTTTTTTCTGCTATCCTGAGTGTTCAATTTGTTGCCGCCTTGTGTTACGAGACACAAGCATGCTACCGCAGTCCAGGTTCTTTTTGCCTGGAAATACGATTATGCAATAGCAAGTTCAAGCAGACACAAAAACAGGCCATCACACTATCGCATTAACACACCATGACAAAGAGGCGGGAAGGAAGACCCGGGGGAGCCAACATAGGTCATAGGTGCTCATGACCAGAGCATCATTTTACCCCTGTACAAGTCACTGGTCAGACCCCATATGGAATACTGTGTACAGTTTGGGCACCTGTGCTTAAGAAGGACATATCAGAACGGGAGCGGGTTCAAAGAAGGGCAAGTTAGGTTTATTTAGTTTAGAAAAAAGACGATTGAGGGGTGATCTAATTACTATGTATAAATATATTCGGGGTCAATACAAAGATCTGCCCCACAATCTATTTATACCTTGGAGTGTAACTATAACCCGAGGGCATCCACTAAGGTTAGATGAAAGGTGCTTTCTCCACCGACATAGAAGGGGATTCTTCTCTGTAAGAGCAGTGAGACTATGGAACTCGCTGCCAGAGGAGGTAGTTATGAAGGATACAGTAAAAACGTTCAAAAGTGGCCTTGATGCCTTCCTGGCATGTAATAACATTTCCAGCTTTGGCTACTAGACCACTGGAAGAAGATCTATAGTGGCCGAGTTGCCCTCCGTGCATGTAATAACATTACCAGCTATGGCTACTAGACCACTGGAAGGTGATCTATAGTGGCCGGGATGTCCTCCTTGCATGTAATAACATTTCCAGCTATGGCTACTAGACCACTGGAGGAGATAAACAGGCTGAACTGGATGGACTAAAGTCTTTATTTAGCCTTACATACTATGTTACTATGTTACATCAGGCCTGTCTATTCCATTATTCCCGAGGGAAACTTGTATAGTCTTCTATTCGTTGTCCTCTTGCGTTGCGAGACTGGCACACTTCTGTAGTCCGGGTTCTTTCTGCCTGGAAATATGACCATGCAATAGCAAGGTCAAGCAGACACAAAAACAGGCCATCGCAAGATCGCATCAACACACCATGACAAAGAGACAGGTAGGAAGGCCGGGGGAGGCCAACACCAGGTCTGTCTATTTCGCTTTCCGAGTCTTCTATTAGTTGCCGTCTTGTCGTCTGTGCTGTCTGGCATGCTATCGCAGTCCGGGGTCTCAGGTCTAAGACTGCAACATCTGTTGTGCCTCCTTTCGCTGTTCCAAGGGAAAATTGTATAGAAGTCTTCAATTCGTTGGCGGTTTGCATTACAAGACTGACACACTACCGAAGTCCAGGTTCTTTTAATCTGGAAATACGACCATGCAAAAGCAAGATCAAGCAGACACAAAAACAGGCCATCACACTATTGCATCAACACACTATGACAAGGAAGCAAGAAGGAAGACCCAGGGGAGCCAACATCAGGTCTGTCTATTCTATTCATTGTCAGCTTGCGTTACGAGACAGGCACACTTCCGCAGTCCGGGTTCTTTTTGCCTGGAAATACGACCATGCAATAGCAAGATCAAGCAGACACAAACAGGCCATCGCACTATCACCATGACAAAGAGGCGGGAAGGAAGTCCCAGGGGAGCCAACACCAGGCCTGTCTATTCCACTATCCTGAGTGTTCTATTAGTTGCCATCCTGTGTTACGAGCCTGGTACACTAACGCTGCCCGGGTTCTCAGGTCTAAAACTGCTACATCTTTTGCGCCTCCAGCATGCTGAGCCGGGAAGGGTTAACCTACTCTTCATCTCCAAAATGTTTCCTGACCGCCTCTCGCCTCATCTCGCCCCATCGTAAGCATTTTTATTATGATTAGTTCATTCCCGCTTTATTTCCCTTGCAACCAGAGAAGCACTTAGAAGAATTCCTACTGGAAGCTCGCAAATCGGAGAGAAAATTAGCCGCCGTGTAACATCCGCTGCCAATCTTCAAAACAGCTGCACTTCAGCTCTGGCTAAAAAATAATAACACGACAGGCAATTAGCGTAATTAGCGTTGGCGGGGCCCGCACCAGCCACAGCGCTGGAGGCCGGGGACCCTTATTAGAGGCTCCGACGAGGCCAAAGGACTGTTTGCGACTCCCACACGAGCATCGGAAATAGGCTGCTAGGAAAATGTTGGAACGAGGAAACGATGGAGGGGAGGTGGGGGCGCCCCCACCCCCCGGCAACGTCTCCCTCATCGCCTCCTCTGATAGGGCGAGGGCTCATTACATGAATGGGGCAATTAGTGAAGAGCAGACGCATGGCATCATCATTTCTGGTGATGAAAACCTTCATGAAGTCTTTCTATCCGAGGACCTGAGTATGGCAGAAGTTTGCGGCTAAGTCGCAGACTCTGCATTTTCTCCCGGAAAAATGATTAATGAGGAGGCTAAAGTGGCTCAGTGATGATCTTACCGCGACCGGATCTTGCCGTGTGCCTCTAAAATGGGAAGGGGTTTCGCTGCTCGCTATGGCCTGATGTCTACACCTTAAAGGGCCACTCTAGCACAGTGTGTGTGAGGGATAAACTGCTGCTGAACATGCAGTGACAGCACACGGAAAGACTCATCTAGTTATTGTTTGTCTGCAGTGTCTCTTAGTGTGCATGGGCGTGATTCTTCCTAGCCAATGTTATAGAGGCTGAAGGGATGTGTCAATACTACTGTACATGCAATGATGGCACGCAGAGAGACTCCTCCAGTCATTGCGTGTGTGCAGTGTCTTTGCATAGGCCTGACCTATTCTATCCAGTGTTATAAAAGCTGGCAGGGTGTGTCAATACTGCTGTACATGCAATGATGGCATACAGAGAGACTACTCCAGTCCTTGCGTATCTACAGAGTCTGATCATGGCATTGTCCTTCATTCAGGACTCATATTCTCTACAGCTTCTCTAAGTTTGCATAGGCCTGACCCTTTCTAGCCAGTGCTAAAGAGGCTGGCAGGGTATATTCTGCAGTGTCTGAACACTATCCCCCCAGGCAGAATCAATTTTGCCCACTGCTCCTCTTGGTTTTCATGGGCCCGACCCTTCCTATACAGTGGTATAAAGGGGAGGGTTGTCAATACTGCTGGAGGGTGTGTCAGTACTGCTGTACATGCAATGATGTAACACAGAGAGACTCCTCCAGTCCTTGCGTGTCTGCAGTGTCTGATCATGGCTCTGTCCTTCCTGCAGGACTCATATTCTCTGCAGCTTCTCTGAGTTTGCATATGCCTGACCCTTTCTAGCCAGTGTTATATAGGCTAACAATACTGCTGTACAAGCAATTATGGCACACAGAGAGACTCATCCAGTCATTGCGTGTCTGCAGTGTCTGGCCATGGATCTGTATTTCCTTCCTCTATAGCTTCTCTAAGTTTGCATAGGCCTGGCCCTTCCTAGCCAGTGTTATAGAGGCTGGCAGGGTGTACTCTGCAGTGTCTGAACACAGATCTATCCCCCTCCTTGCAAAATAAATTTTGCTCACTGCTCTTCTTAGTGTTCATGAGCCTGGCCGTTCCTATACAGTGGTATAAAGGGAAGGGTTGTCAATAGTGCTGGAGGGTGTGTCAATACTGCTGTACATGCATCGATGGCACACAGAGAGCCTCCTCCAGTCATTGCGTGTCTGCAGTGTCTGATCATGGCTCCGTCCTTCCTGCGGGACTCATATTCTCTACAGCTTCTCTAAGTTTGCATAGGCCTGACCCTTTCTAGCCAGTGTTATAGAGGCTAACAGGGTGTGTCGATACTGCTGTACATGCAATGATGGCACACAGAGATACTCCTCCAGTCATTGCGTGTCTGCAGTGTCTGATCATGGCTCTGTCCTTCCTGCGGGATTCCTATTCTCTACAGCTTCTCTAAGTTTGCATAGGCCTGACGCTTTCTAGCCAGTGTTATAGAGGCTAACAGGGTGTGTCGATACTGCTGTACATACAATGATGGCACACAGAGATACTCCTCCAGTCATTGTGTGTCTGCAGTGTCTGATCATGGCTCTGTCCTTCCTGCGGGATTCCTATTCTCTACTGCTTCTCTAAGTTTGCATAGGCCTGACCCTTTCTAGCCAGTGTTATAGAGGCTAACAGGGTGTGTCGATACTGCTGTACATGCAATGATGGCACACAGAGATACTCCTCCAGTCATTGCGTGTCTGCAGTGTCTGATCATGGCTCTGTCCTGCCTGCGGGACTCTGATTCTCTACTGCTTCTCTAAGTTTGCATAGGCCTGACCCTTTCTAGCCAGTGTTATAGAGGCTGACAGGGTGTATTCTGCAGTGTCTGAACACAGATCTATCCCCCTCTTGTAGAACCACTTTTTCCCACTGCTCCTCCTAGTGTTCATGGGCCCGACCCTTTCTATACAGTGATATAAAGGGGAGGGCTGTCAATACTGCTGGCAGGGTGTGTTAGTACTGCTGTATATGCAATGATGGCACACAGAGGGACGCCTCCAGTCCTTGCTTGTCTGCAGTGCCTGATCATGGCCCTGTCCTTACTGCAGGACTCATGTTCTCCACAGCTTCTGTATGTTTGCATAAGCCTGACCCTTTCTAGTCAGTGTTATAGAGGCTGGCAGGGTGTATTCTGCAGTGTCTAATCACAGAACTATCCCCCCCCCCCCCCCCCACAGAATCAATTTTTCTCAGTGTACATGGGCCGGAACCTTGCTATACAGTGGTATAAAGGAGAGGGTTGTCAATTCTGCTGAACATGCAGTGACAGCACACAGAGAGACTCCTCTAGCCATTGTGTGTCTGCATTGTCTGAACACAGATCCGTCGTCCCCCTTGCCAAATCAATTTTGCCAAAAGCTCCTTTTAGTGTGCATAGGCCTGACCCCTCCTAGCATACAGGAGGTGGCAATGCTACTGAATATGCAGGGACGGCACACAAAGAAGCTCCTCTAGTCATTGTGTGTGTGCAGTATCTGATCATGGCTCTCTCCTTCCTGCAGATTTCATATTGCCTACAGCTCCAGTTATAATGGAGTGGTTTAACCCCTCTTCGAGGACATTTAAGGACCCCTCTTTGGGGACATGAGATTGTGAGGACAGATATGAACCAGTAAAGCACTTTTGAATATGGATTGGGGGGATCCTTTTTTGGGATCCCGTTACTCCATCCTGTGTGGTCCGGCAGGGGTCCGGTATTTGGGGAGAAACCTGTATAGGGTTTTTTTTTGTGACCCTGGAGGGGTGCTCCATACCCCACCGTAATTGTAATTGCTAACATGTAGAATAATACACAGATAAATATAAAAAAATGTGGTTTATTCTGGTGTCAGTTTGTAACAAGAGGTTGGTAGTTTGTAACAAGTGGTGTATATCAATTCATATTAGCTTTTGTGTAGGCGCGTTTCGCGGGGTACCGCTTCATCAGTACATAAACTTAAACAGAACATACACAGGATGGAGTAACGGGATCCCAAAAAAGGGAAAAACCTCCCCTCTAATACCTATAATGTTGTTTGGGAATTAGACCAATCCTTAACCTAAAACCCTTTAACCCCCAAAGAGCCAGCATCAGAAGCGGCAACACTGTACAAAAGTGCTACACCCCCCCCCCCCTCAGTTCTGAATATGTCAGTGCTATATCAATCGGCAAACACAGTTAAAGATGGAGCCGGGCGACCTTCATCATCAAAGAGCCAGGTAAGTCTTAATTAAATGCTTCCTGTCGAATCGCGCTGCCGGGATCCCGGCTTCAGGAGCTAATATTTATCAAAGCAAACAATTTTTTTCTACAGCTAATGAAGATTTCATTGATGGCGGCGCCTCCGGCGGGACACAAAGTATCCATCGGGCGAGCGGCGGTGCGCCGCGGCGAGCTTTCAGGGAGGAGAGGGTTAATGACAGGGATTTTGAGATATCGTATGCAGAGTAACACCCAACGCAAGAATTAAATATTAACTTAACAAGCTCGCTACCTTGTAACAAACACTCGCAAGTAAACCTATGAATATTAATGAGGGCAGGCGAGGCGGCCAATGAGGGATTCCCATTGCTAAAGGCGCTCTGACAACTTCCCAATAGGATAAGCAGCTACATATTATTATCATTTTTATTATCATTACTACTACTACTACTACTAATAATAATATTAATAATAATAATAATAAAAAATAATAATTTAATTTATATAAGACCAAAATATTCTACAGCATTACAATCATTGGGCTCATGAACATAGGGGCATAAATGATATAACAAAGGGAATGAAGGCCCTGCTCCCAAGAGCTTACAATCTAATAGGGATCAGATTTATCCTGGAAACACCCTCCTGCTTTCCCTCCCTCTAATAGAGATCATATTTATCCCGGGATCACCCTCCTCCTCTGCCTAATAGGGATTAGATTTATCCTGGGATCACCCTCCTCCTTCCTTACTCCCTAATAGGGATCAGATTTATCCCGGGATCACCCTCCTCCTTTTCTACTATAATCGGGATCAGATTTATTCGGGATCACCCTCCTCCTTCCCCTCCCCCTATTAGGGATCAGATTTATCCTGGGATCACCCTCCTCCTTTACCTCCCTCTAATAGGGATCAGATTTATTCCAGAATCACCCTCCTCCTTTACCTCCCCCTAATAGGGATCAGATTTATACCCGGATCACCCACCTCCTTCCCTACTCTAATAGGGATCAGATTTATCCGGGATCACCCTCCTCCTTTCCCTCCCCCTAATAGGGATCAGATTTATCCCGGGATCACCCTTCTCCTTCCCTACTCTAATAGGGATCAGATTTATCCCCGGATCACCCACCTTCTTCCCTACTCTAATAGGGATCAGATTTATCCGGGATCACCCTCCTCCTTTCCCTCCCCTAATAGGGATCAGATTTATCCTGGGATCACCCTCCTCCTTTCCCTCCCCCTAATAAGGATCAAATTTATCCTGGGATCACCCTTCTCCTTTACCTCCCTCTAATAGGGATCAGATTTATTCCAGGATCACCCACCTCCTTCCCTACTCTAATAGGGATCATATTTATACCAGGATCATCCTCCTCCTTTACCTCACCCTGATAGGGATCAGATTTTTCCTGGGATCACCCTCCTCCTTCCCCTCCCCCTAATAGGGATCAGATTTATCCCGGGATCACCCTCCTCCTTCCCCTCCCTCTAATAGGGATCAGATTTATCCCAGGATCACCCTCCTCCTTCCTCTACCTCTAATAGGGATCAGATTTATCCCGGGATCACCCTCCTCCTTCCCCTCCCCCTAATAGGGATCAGATTTATCCCGGGATCACCCTCCTCCTTCCCCTCCCTCTAATAGGGATCAGATTTATCCCAGGATCACCCTCCTCCTTCCTCTACCTCTAATAGGGATCAGATTTATCCCAGGATCACCCTCCTCCTTCCTCTACCTCCCCCTAATAGGGATCAGATTTATACCAGGATCACCCTCCTCCTTCCTCTACCTCTAATAGGGATCAGATTTATCCTGGGATCACCCTCCTCCTTCCCCTCCCCCTAATAGGGGTCAGATTTATCCTGGGATCACCCTCCTCCTTCCCCTCCCCTTAATAGGGATCAGATTTATCCCAGGATCACCCTCCTCCTTCCTCTACCTCTAATAGGGATCAGATTTATCCTAGGATCACTTTCCTGCCTTCCCTCCCCCTAATAGGGATCCGATGTATCCCGGGATCTCCCTCCTTTCCTATTACCTAATAGGGATCAGATTTATCCGGGATCACCCTCCTCCTTCCCTACTCCCTAATAGGGATCAGATTTTACCAGGATCACCTCCACCATCCAGCCATTGGAAAATAAAGAGAACTTATCTATGGGACACCTGTCATCACGTCAGCAGGCAGAGGAGGAGGAGGAGTCCCCCTTTAAGCCTCCTGGCGCGCTCCCTCCATTCATCCAGCAAGCTTGTTCCCGGTGAGCGATTGGCTCTGTCGGAGTCTGTTAATTGCTAATAACTCAGCGCCCGGACCCTAAGCCGAGGGGGTGACTTGTGATGAAAGCGGTGCGGCGTTGGCAGCGCTCTCCCCTCGCAAGGATTATACAGACTGAGATGGACCCCACCAGCAATTAATCTATGGTGTCCACACAAGCCCGGACATACACCCATACAGGGTGCAAATACAACGAGAAAAGAAGGGGCTTCCCAAACAATCCCCCCGAATCACCTGGGCAAAAAAAGTGGCACCACTAGGGATAATAAATATAATCTCCAATTGTATTTCATAGCCAAGACAAAACAGTTACAGACATTAAAAAAAAAAAAAATTCTAAAAAACAAATAACAAACGACACACAAAGGAGCAACTGATGCTGTGTCCTCATTGGTCATATATCATTTGTTTCGCCCTGATGAAGTGACGTGAATGATGTCACGATACGCGTCGGCTGTGACCCAGGAGCCTGAGCTGGTTTGTCACTCTATATGCTGAATATGTGAGATTATTTCACTGTCCAACCGTGCCTATCCTGCCCCGCCTTGTCCTTCTTACTTTATCACTTTTAAGCCCTAAGCATCTTTTGCACATTTAATAATTTGTGATTCTATTTATTGTATATATGATTATACACTTTATCTGACTTTCTGGGAGCATAGGGTTAGGCATATGTGTCCCCTAATAGGGATCAGATTTATCGCAGGAACACCCTCCTCCTTCCCTACTCCTTAATAGGGATCAGCTTTATCCTGGGATCACCCTCAGTGACGTGAATGACGTCACGATACGCGTCGGCGGTGACCCAGGAGCCTGAGCTGGTTTGCCTATCACTCTATATGCTAAATATGTGAGATTATTTCACTGTCCAACCGTGCCTATCCTGCCCGGCTTGTTCCTCTTACTTTATCACTTTTAAGCATTAAGCATCTTTTGCACATTTATTAATTTGTGATTCTATATATTGTATATATGATTATACACTTTATCTGACTTTCTGGGAGCATAGGGTTGGGCATATGTGTCCCCTAATAGGGATCAGATTTATCGCAGGAACACCCTCCTCCTTCCCTACTTCTTAATAGGGATCAGATTTATCCTGGGATCACCCTCAGTGACGTGAATGACGTCACGATACGCGTCGGCGGTGACCCAGGAGCCTGAGCTGCTTTGTCTATCACTCTATATGCTGAATTTGTGAGATTATTTCACTGTCCAGCCGTGCCTATATATGATTATACACTTTATCT
This sequence comes from Gastrophryne carolinensis, assembly GCA_027917425.1. Classification (NCBI taxonomy): domain Eukaryota; kingdom Metazoa; phylum Chordata; class Amphibia; order Anura; family Microhylidae; genus Gastrophryne; species Gastrophryne carolinensis. Next base: position 4,337,618 of record CM051242.1, read on the forward strand.
GACTTTCTGGGAGCATAGGGTTAGGCATATGTGGATATGGGTAGGATTCAATGATATATGGATCAATGAGGACACAGCATCAGTTGCTCCTTTGTGTGTCGTTTGTTATTTGTTTTTTAGGATTTTTTTTTAAATGTCTGTAACTGTTTTGTCTTGGCTGTGAAATAAAATTGGAGATTATATTTATTATCCTTAATGGTGCCACTTTTTTTTGCTTCCCTCGCAAGGATTGCGGCGCTGGCAGCAGGACGCGTCCCCATCCAGCGCTCACCCGCCCGCCGCACCATCAATCCTCCTCCATCCCCGGCGCCATTTATCTGCCTAAATGGCTGCGGCGGCTCCGTCCCCTCCCAGGGATAAAGGGGGAAGAGCGATGGAATGATTAAAGGATAAGCGCACTTCCGCTAACAACACTTCATCCCGCGATTCTCACCTGGTTGGATCGCGGGATGGAGCACTGTTAGTTAGGAGGTCAGAAATGTCCGGACTCCCTCTTTAACGTGCAGCGGCGGTGTGGCCAGGGTCGGGATGCCCCTGGCGAGGCGGCCAATGAGGGATTCCCGTCGCTAAAGGCGCTCTGACAACTTCCCAATAGGATAGGCAGTCACTTATTATCATCATCATCATCATCAGCATCATCATCATCAATAATAATAATAATAATAATAACATTGAATTTATATAAGGCCAAAATATTCTGCAGCATTACAATCACTGGACTCATGAACATACAGAGTTATAAATAATATAACAAAGGGAATGAGGGCCCTGCTCCCAAGAGCTTACAATCTAATAGGGATCCGATTTATCGCAGGATCATCCTCCTACTTCCCCTCCCCCTAATGGGGATCAGATTTATCCTGGGATCACCCTCCTCCTTCCCCTCCCCCTAATAGGGATTAGATTTATCCGGGATCACCCTCCTGCTTCCCCTTTCCTAATAGGGATCAGATTTATCCCGGGATCACTCTCCTCCTTCCCCTCCCCCTAATAGGGATCAGATTTATCCCGGGATCACCCTCCTCCTTCCCCTCCCCCTAATAGGGATCAGATTTATCCCGGAATCACCGTCCTCCTTCCCCTCCCCCTAATGGGGATCAGATTTATCCCAGGATCACCCTCCTCCTTCCCCTCCACCTAATAGGGATCAGATTTATCCCGGGATCACCCTTAGTGGCTCCTATGCTTATTAAAGAGGGAGTCCGGTCATTTTTTGACCAGATTTCCCCTTTAAGGAAACTTTCCTGATGGAAGATGAAAAAAAAACCCTTTAAAGTGGACCAAAACCCAGGATTTTAACTCTGATGGGTTTAGGTCCTTGCTGTGTGAAACCCACCACGTCACCTCTTCCCGGTCCTATGGCGCATGCGCAACCTCTCGTCCAATCAGCGCGCTCGGATCCGCTCCCGCCTCTTCGTCCAAGAGCTCGTCTAAGGCCAGCGGACCCAAGCGCGTGTGCAGCCGCATCCCCCGCTTCCCTTTTACAGGGAGCCCCGGTAGGGATCAGATTTATCCCGGGGTCACCCTCCTCCTTCCCCTTCCCTAATAGGGATCAGATTTATCCTGGGATCACCCTCCTCCTTCCCCTCCCCCTAATAGGGATCAGATTTATCCCGGGATCACCATTCTGCTTCCCCTTCCCTAATAGGGATCAGATTTATCCCGGGATTACCCTCCTGCTTCCCCTCCCCCTAATAGGGATCAGATTTTACCAGGATCCCCCCCTCCTTCCCCTCCCCCTATTAGGGATCAGATTTATCCCGGGATCACCATTCTGCTTCCCCTTCCCTAATAGGGATCAGATTTATCCCGGGATTACCCTCCTGCTTCCCCTTCCCCTAATAGGGATCAGATTTTACCAGGATCCCCCCCTCCTTCCCCTCCCGCTAATAGGGATCAGATTTATCCTGTGATCACCCTCCTCTGGCGCCTACGCCTATTAAAGAGGGATGATCTCCCTCCCTTAAAACCTTTAACTATAATAAAGTTCGAAATTAGGCAAAAATTGTATAAGGGTGGTGCCAGCAACGAACCCCAATATTATCCAAAGAGCAGCACCCGCTCCACCACAATCAATAAATGATAGCAAATCTCATGAATTCATATTTATTGAAAATTAAAAAATCATCGTTAAGATACACACATTTAAAATACATATATACAACACACACAATCCATAAGATAAATACATATATACAACACACACAATCCATTAAGATAAAGACATATATACAACACACACAATCCATTAAGATAAAGACATATATACAACACACACAACCCATAAGATAAATACATATATACAACACACACAACCCATAAGATAAATACATATATACAACACACACAATCCATTAAGATAAATACATATATACAACACACACAATCCATAAGATAAATACATATATACAACACACACAATCCATAAGATAAATACATATATACAACACACACAATCCATAAGATAAATACATATATACAACACACACAATCCATTAAGATAAATACATATATACAACACACACAATCCATAAGATAAAGACATATATACAACACACACAATCCATTAAGATAAATACATATATACAACACACACAATCCATTAAGATAAAGACATATATACAACACACACAATCCATTAAGATAAATACATATATACAACACACACAATCCATTAAGATAAATACATATATACAACACACACAATCCATAAGATAAATACATATATACAACACACACAATCCATAAGATAAATACATATATACAACACACACAATCCATAAGATAAATACATATATACAACACACACGATCCATAAGATAAATACATATATACAACACACACAATCCAATAAGATAAATACATATATACAACACACACAATCCATTAAGATAAATACATATATACAACACACACAATCCATAAGATAAATACATATATACAACACACACAATCCATAAGATAAATACATATATACAACACACACAATCCATAAGATAAAGACATATATACAACACACACAATCCATAAGATAAATACATATATACAACACACACAATCCATTAAGATAAATACATATATACAACACACACGATCCATAAGATAAATACATATATACAACACACACAATCCATAAGATAAATACATATATACAACACACACAATCCATAAGATAAATACATATATACAACACACACAATCCATAAGATAAATACATATATACAACACACACAATCCATAAGATAAATACATATATACAACACACACAATCCATAAGATAAAGACATATATACAACACACACAATCCATTAACATAAAGACATATATACAACACACACAATCCATAAGATAAATACATATATACAACACACACACAATCCATTAAGATAAATACATATATACAACACACACAATCCATAAGATAAATACATATATACAACACACACGATCCATAAGATAAATACATATATACAACACACACAATCCATAAGATATATACATATATACAACACACACGATCCATAAGATAAATACATATACACAACACACACAATCCATTAAGATAAAGACATATATACAACACACACAATCCATTAAGATAAAGACATATATACAACACACACAATCCATTAAGATAAAGACATATATACAACACACACAATCCATAAGATAAATACATATACACAACACACACAATCCATTAAGATAAAGACATATATACAACGCACACAATCCATACGATAAATACATATATACAACACACACAATCCATAAGATAAATACATATATACAACATACACACAATCCAATAAGATAAATACATATATACAACACACACAATCCATAAGATAAATACATATATACAACACACACAATCCATTAACATAAAGACATATATACAACACACACAATCCATAAGATAAATACATATATACAACACACACACAATCCATTAAGATAAATACATATATACAACACACACAATCCATAAGATAAATACATATATACAACACACACGATCCATAAGATATATACATATATACAACACACACGATCCATAAGATAAATACATATATACAACACACACAATCCATAAGATATATACATATATACAACACACACGATCCATAAGATAAATACATATACACAACACACACAATCCATTAAGATAAAGACATATATACAACACACACAATCCATTAAGATAAAGACATATATACAACACACACAATCCATTAAGATAAAGACATATATACAACACACACAATCCATAAGATAAATACATATACACAACACACACAATCCATTAAGATAAAGACATATATACAACGCACACAATCCATACGATAAATACATATATACAACACACACAATCCATAAGATAAATACATATATACAACATACACACAATCCAATAAGATAAATACATATATACAACACACACAATCCATTAAGATAAAGACATATATACAACACACACAATCCATTAAGATAAAGACATATATACAACACACACAATCCATAAGATAAATACATATATACAACACACACAATCCAATAAGATAAATACATATATAAAACACACACAATCCATTAAGATAAATACATATATACAACACACACAATCCATTAAGATAAAGACATATATACAACACACACAATCCAATAAGATAAATACATATATACAACACACACAATCCATAAGATAAATACATATATACAACATACACAATCCATAAGATAAATACATATATACAACATACACAATCCATAAGATAAATACATATATACAACACACACAATCCATAAGATAAATACATATATACAACACACACAATCCATAAGATAAATACATATATACAACATACACAATCCATAAGATAAAAACATATATACAATGCACACAATCCATTAAGATAAAGACATATATACAACACACACACAATCCATTAAGATAAAGACATATATACAACACACACAATCCAATAAGATAAATACATATATACAACACACACAATCCATAAGATAAATACATATATACAACACACACAATCCATTAAGATAAAGACATATATACAACACACACAATCCAATAAGATAAATACATATATACAACACACACAATCCATAAGATAAATACATATATACAACATACACAATCCATAAGATAAATACATATATACAACACACACAATCCATAAGATAAATACATATATACAACACACACAATCCATTAAGATAAAGACATATATACAACACACACAATCCATTAAGATAAAGACATATATACAACACACACACAATCCATTAAGATAAAGACATATATACAACACACACACAATCCATTAAGATAAATACATATATACAACACACACAATCCATAAGATAAATACATATATACAACACACACAATCCATAAGATAAATACATATATACAACACACACAATCCATAAGATAAATACATATATACAACACACACAATCCATAAGATAAATACATATATACAACACACACAATCCAACAAGATAAATACATATATACAACACACACAATCCATAAGATAAATACATATATACAACACACACAATCCATAAGATAAATACATATATACAACACACACAATCCAATAAGATAAATACATATATACAACACACACAATCCAATAAGATAAATACATATATACAACACACACAATCCAATAAGATAAATACATATATACAACACACACAATCCATAAGATAAATACATATATACAACACACACAATCCATAAGATAAATACATATATACAACACACACAATCCAATAAGATAAATACATATATACAACACACACAATCCAATAAGATAAATACATATATACAACACACACAATCCATAAGATAAATACATATATACAACACACACAATCCATAAGATAAATACATATATACAACACACACAATCCATAAGATAAATACATATATACAACACACACAATCCAACAAGATAAATACATATATACAACACACACAATCCATAAGATAAAGACATATATACAACACACACAATCCATAAGATAAATACATATATACAACACACACAATCCATTAAGATAAAGACATATATACAACACACACAATCCATAAGATAAATACATATATACAACACACACAATCCATAAGATAAATACATATATACAACACACACAATCCATAAGATAAAGACATATATACAACACACACAATCCATAAGATAAATACATATATACAACACACACAATCCATTAAGATAAAGACATATATACAACACACACAATCCATTAAGATAAAGACATATATACAACACACACAATCCATTAAGATAAAGACATATATACAACACACACAATCCATAAGATAAAGACATATATACAACACACACAATCCATTAAGATAAAGACATATATACAACACACACAATCCATAAGATAAATACATATATACAACACACACAATCCATAAGATAAAGACATATATACAACACACACAATCCATTTTTGGGGGTATCCCAGATAGATCCATAATACATACAACACCAAAAATCCCAAAATCAATAAAAGTTTAAGATACAATTCATCCAACCATAAAGTGCAAAATATTTTTATATGTACAACAATCCCACATAAACTATTAAACTAATGTGGCAAGAGAGACAAGATACTGACTGTGCAAAAAACTGTGAAAACACCACATCACCTGAGTATGGGTCCCGGAATTTCCCCCAAAGAATGGTAATGCCAGGAGAAGGCCCCCAACGCGTTTCGTAGCCCCCGACTCAGGCTACTTTCTCCAGGTATAGATATGCCCCAGCCATGCCACCCTCTTATATATGGAGTCTCACCTCCATAAAGTTCTAAACTAATGTTAGAGGTCCCCTTTAATAGAATATTGTATTTTTTAACTGAGAAAAAGAATTCCTCTTTAAAGTGGACCAAACCCCCCCATGCCCTGACGGCCCTGGAATCTATAATATTCCAATAGCTTACACAGTGGTGCAGCAGAATGAGGGGGCGGGGTTAGGCATACAGCGCTGTCCTACATCAGAGGTGGGCGGAGACATTTGCTTGGTTAAGAAGGGGGGGCAGTCGTTACAGCAGAGAGTGCATTTACATCTTGCACAGAGGCACAGCTCTTTTATAAGGCTTAAAGGGATGAGTGGGCGGGGTTAGGCTTATAGCGCTGATCTACATCAGAGGTGGGCGGGGAGACTCATCTGTCAGATAAAAGGCTGATTCATCACTAACGCCAGGTAGCGACAGATGAGCATCTGTAGCAGGCATTTCAGAGCACCCGCTAGTAGTTGCTGTGCTCGGCTGTGGTTCGCTAGTTCAGAGCACCTCAGTCGCTGTGCAGCAATGATGAATACATTGTGAGGAGTCGCTATATGACCAGCATAGCGCTGTAGGGGAGCGCATGTTAGCGACTGGTCAGTGCGACCGACTCACAATATATTCATCAAAAAAACAGCCTCACACAACTCTGGCGCTCAAAAATGCAGAGCGCCGGAGGCTGTGTGTTTAAAGGTTGTTTTTTAACATGTATCCACCAGTAACAAGGCGAAAACATATGGAATGACATTGTAATAACATTGTAACATGAACAGTTTAATGCCAGACCTGTAATGTCAATTCTGCATAAATATATAAAATGTTAAAAAAATATTTAAAAAAATGGCTTTTTCTAGGCCAAGAGAGGTCACAACATTATTTGAGATTAAAAAAAATAAATAAATAAAAAAAATTCCAAAACCCTGTTTAAAGAGAAATAAAAGAACGTCCATTGAAATGTATGGGAGAGCGACAGGTAGCGAGAGGTTATACGTGGCGCTCTGCGAGGCTGAACGCTGGCGCTGTACGCTGAGCCTGGGATAATGATGAATCGGACGCTACATGGCGTTGTTCCAGTCGCTCAAAAGATTCTGCTTGATAAATGTGGAATTGCTGCTGTGTCCGGCGTTCACCTGTCGCTACCTGTCATTTACAAGGCGCTACCTGACGCTAGAGCTTCATGAATAAGGCCCTAAGTGATGAGTGGTGTTTTCGGGGAAGTGGCGCAGCTGGCCGCCGCTATCAATTACGAGTCATCCGTTGCACGATTGCATTTATTCACGGCGATGAGCGCGGCCCCGCCATTAAAGGTCACTAAAAAAAGCACAATAATCTGCCCTCGTCGCAGGTGGGGGAGCGAGAGGACACTTTGCTGCGTGTTACGGCGTCCGAGCCTTAATGGCCGCTGATTCTTCTAGCGACCAAACAGCGATGCTTTTACCGCCATTTGCATCTTCGCCTCTGAGCGCGGTAATTGCAGTGCAGGTCAGAAATGAGGTCACCTGGTGAGAATGCCAAAGCGCGCCGTGTGTGCGAGCCTCATCGTGAGCATATCTGCTGCTGGACTATTACGTGTTAGATTCAACCATTTAAATAGGCGCAACTGTCCCGCGCATGCGCAGTGCAAATGGTGAGTTCCCAGGGGGGTACACACAGCGGGGTACACACAGCGGGGTACACACAGCATGGTACACACAGCGGGGTACACACAATGGGGTACACATGGCGGGGTACACACAATGGGGTACACACAGCGGGATATACACAGCGGGGTACACACAGCGGGGTACACATGGTGGGGTACACACAATGGGGTACACATGGCGGGGTACACTCAGTGGGGTACACATGGCGGGGTACACACAGCGGGGTACACATGGCGGGGTACACACAGCGGGGTACACATGGCGGGGTACACACAGCGGGGTACACATGGCGGGGTACACACAGCGGGGTACACACAGCAGGTACACACAGCAGGGTACACACAGCGGGGTACACACAACAAGGTACACACAGCGGGGTACACAGAGCAGGGTACACACAGCGGGTACACATGGCGGGGTACACACAGCGGGGTGCACACAGCAAGGTACACACAGCGGGGTACACACAGCGGGGTACACATGGCGGGGTACACACAGCGGGTACACACAGCAGGGTACACATGGCGGGGTACACATGGCGGGGTACACACAGCGGGGTAAACACAGCAGGGTACACACAGCGGGTACACATGGCGGGGTACACATGGCGGGGTACACACAGCAGGGTACACACAGCGGGTACACATGGCGGGGTACATACGGCGGGGTACACACAGCGGGGTACATACAGCGGGGTACACACGGCGGAGTACACACAGCGGGGTACACACAGCGGGGTACACATGGCGGGGTACACACAGCGGGGTACATACAGCGGGTACACATGGCGGAGTACACACAGCGGGGTACATACAGCGGGTACACACAGCGGGGTACACACAGCGGGGCATCCCGAAATGTCGTTCACCACCAGAGAGGAAGAAAACCCACATTGTTGGGTGTTGTTCTTCTTTAAAAAATGAATAGGGTTTAGTAACCCTCACCTTCACAGCTTTAACATCATTAAGAGTAACACACCCTAATACAGTGTAACACACCCCGATACAGTGTAACACACCCTGATACAGAGTAACACACCCTAATACAGTGTAACACACCCCGATACAGTGTAACACACCCTGATACAGTGTAAAACACCCCGATACAGAGTAACACATCCTAATACAGTGTAACACACCCTGATACAGAGTAACACACCCTGATACAGAGTAACACACCCTGATACAGTGTAGAACACCCCGATACAGAGTAACACATCCTAATACAGTGTAACACACCCTGATACAGAGTAACACACCCTGATACAGAGTAACACACCCTGATACAGTGTAACACACCCTGATACAGTGTAAAACACCCCGATACAGAGTAACACATCCTAATACAGTGTAACACACCCTGATACAGAGTAACACACCCTGATACAGAGTAACACACCCTAATACAGTGTAACACACCCTAATACAGTGTAACACACCCCGATACAGAGTAACACACCCTGATACAGTGTAACACACCCTGATACAGTGTAAAACACCCCGATACAGAGTAACACATCCTAATACAGAGTAACACACCCTGATACAGTGTAACACACCCTGATACAGTGTAAAACACCCCGATACAGAGTAACACATCCTAATACAGTGTAACACACCCTGATACAGAGTAACACACCCTGATACAGAGTAACACACCCTAATACAGAGTAACACACCCTAATACAGTGTAACACACCCCGATACAGAGTAACACATCCTAATACAGAGTAACACACCCTAATACAGTGTAACACACCCTAATACAGTGTAACACACCCCGATACAGAGTAACACACCCTGATACAGTGTAACACACCCCGATACAGAGTAACGTACCCTGATACAGAGTAACACATCCTAATACAGAGTAACACGCCCCGATACAGAGTAACACACCCTGATACAGAGTAACACACCCTAATACAGTGTAACACACCCCGATACAGTGTAACATACCCTGATACAGAGTAACACACCCTGATACAGAGTAACACACCCTAATACAGTGTAACACACCCCGATACAGTGTAACACACCCTGATACAAAGTAACACACCCGATACAGAGTAACACACCCAATACAGAGTAAAACACCCTGATACAGAGTAACACACCCTGATACAGTGTAACACACCCTGATACAGTGTAACACACCCCGCTACAGTGTAACATACCCTGATACAGTGTAACACACCCTGATACAGAGTAAAACACCCCAATACAGAGTAACACACCCTGATACAGAGTAACACATCCTGATACAGAGTAACACACCCCGATACAGAGTAACACACCCTGATACAGTGTAACATACCCTGATACAGAGTAAAACACCCTGATACAGAGTAACACACCCGATACAGAGTAACACACCCGATACAGTGAAACACACCCGATACAGAGTAAAACACCCTGATACAGAGTAACACACCCTAATACAGTGTAACACACCCTGATACAGAGTAACACACCCGATACAGAGTAACACACCCTAATACAGTGTAACACACCCCGATACAGAGTAACACACCCTGATACAGAGTAACACACCCCGATACAGAGTAACACACCCCGATACAGAGTAACACACCCCGATACAGAGTAACACACCCCGATACAGAGTAACACACCCCGATACAGTGTAACACACCATGATACAGAGTAACACGCCCCGATACAGAGTAACGCACCCTGATACAGAGTAACACATCCTAATACAGTGTAACACACCCTAATACAGTGTAACACACCCCGATACAGAGTATCATACCCTGATACAGAGTAACACATCCTAATACAGAGTAACACGCCCCGATACAGAGTAACGCACCCTGATACAGAGTAACACATCCTAATACAGTGTAACACACCCTGATACAGAGTAAAACACCCTGATACAGAGTAACACACCCTAATACAGTGTAACACACCCTAATACAGTGTAACACACCCCGATACAGAGTAACACACCCTGATACAGTGTAACACACCCCGATACAGAGTAACACACCCTGATACAGTGTAACACACCCCGATACAGAGTAACACACCCTGATACAGAGTAACACATCCTAATACAGAGTAACACGCCCCGATACAGAGTAACGCACCCTGATACAGAGTAACACATCCTAATACAGTGTAACACACCCTGATACAGAGTAACACACCCTAATACAGTGTAACACACCCTGATACAGTGTAACACACCCCGCTACAGTGTAACATACCCTGATACAGTGTAACACACCCTGATACAGAGTAACACACCCTGATACAGAGTAACACACCCTAATACAGTGTAACACACCCCGATACAGAGTAACACATCCTAATACAGTGTAACACACCCCGATACAGAGTAACACACCCTGAAACAGAGTAACACACCCCGATACAGAGTAACACACTCTGATACAGTGTAACACACCCTGATACAGAGTAACACACCCTAATACAGTGTAACACACCCCGATACAGAGTAACACACCCTAATACAGTGTAACACACCCCGATACAGAGTAACACACCCTGAAACAGAGTAACACACCCCGATACAGAGTAACACACTCTGATACAGTGTAAAACACCCTGATACAGAGTAACACACCCTAATACAGTGTAACACACCCCGATACACAGTAACACACCCTGAAACAGAGTAACACACCCCGATACAGAGTAACACACCCTGATACAGAGTAACATACCCTGATACAGTGTAACATACCCTGATACAAAGTAACACTTTATGATACAACGCAACACTTTCTGATACAGCGCAACATTTCCCTGATACAGCGGCACAATGTAACACATCATGATACAATGTAACACGTCATAAAACAATGTAACACTTCCTGATACAATGTAGCACTAATACAACGTAACAATTACTGATGCAATGTCACACTTTCAGATATTATGCAACACATCCTGGTATAATATAGCACTTTCTGATACAGCGTAACAATTCCTGATACAGTGCAATACTTCCTGTTACAATGTAACACTTCCTGATACAATGTAACACGTTCTGGCACACTGTAACACATCATGATACAATGTAACACATCATGTTACAAGGTAACCCTTCCTGACACAATGTAACACTTCCTGATAAAACATAACACTTCCTGAAACAAAGCAACACTTCCTGATTTAATATAACACTTCCTGTTACAATGTAACACTTCCTGTTACAATGTAACACTTCCTGATTTAATGTAACACTTCCTGATTTTATATAACACTTCCTGTTACAATGTAACGCTTCCTGTTACAATGTAACACTTGCTGATTTAATGTAACACTTCCTGATTTAATGTAACACTTCCTAATACAATGTAACACATCATGATGCAACGCAATACTTCCTGATGAAATATAACGCTTTCTGATACAATGTGAAACTTCATGATGCAATGTAACATTGATACAATCTAACACTTCCTGATACAGCGTAACACTTACTGCTACATTGTAACACATTTTGATGCAGTATCTTTGGCATTACCTACAGACCTTATACTATAATACGAAGATAAATTCTTTTACTCTAAAATGATATTATTCTTTTTCCTTATTTACACATAATTAGTTACAGATTTATATTCCTTTCACCAAAGCAAACCAATAGTGATATAAATAGCATTGTGTTTAACCCTTTCCTGCGCCGGCAGGGTGAGCGCTATAATTAGCTGCGCAGGCTCATAACTAATAGCTTTACATCATTCCTATTTATTGCAGCTTTAGATTAATTGCTACTTAATTAACTGCAGGTTAATTACCAATTAATGAACATATAGTGATACAGAGTGGTACTTAGAAATATCTTTACTCTCATTTCTCTTTTTATTATGAGCTTGTATAGCACCATCATCTTCCGTAGTGTCGTACAGCACCTGCTTTGAAGTATTAAAGAGGATCAACAGCCATTTCCGCAATCCCGGATCTGTGATGTAAAATCCTCGGGAGCGTCGCAAAAAACTCGCTTCTCCGGGGATCCCGCTGCGCATGCATCAGACAGTCAGCAGAATGGAGCACAGACCAGAAGTCGTGCAACGGGCAGGCTGGTTCATTACTAACGCCAGGTGGCGACAGATGAGCGTCCATAGAGCGGATTTCAGAGCGACCGCTAGTAGTCGCTGTGCTCGGCCGTGGCTCATTGTTTCAGAGCGCCTCAGTCGAATATGATGTGTGAGTCGCAGTACTGCGCTGTATGGAAGCGAACGGTAGCGCCAGCTCAGTGCGACCGACTCACACCACATTCATCAAAATAACAGCCTAAAACAGCGCCGGCGCAAAATCATGTAAATGTAGCCCATAGCGCCAGAGGCTGTGTGATTAAAGGCTGTTTCTGAACACGTATCCACCAGTAACAAAGCGAAAACACATGGAATGACATTGTTATAACATTGTAACATTTTAATACCAGACATGTCAGGACAATTCTGCATAAAAATATTATTAATCCAAAAAGTTTTCAAAAATGTCATTTTCTTGCCCAGGAAACATTTCAGAAAGATTTGAGATTTAAAAAAAAAAAAATACAAATAGGGATCAGGAAAGGGATTTAAGGATCGTCCATAGAAATGTATGGGAGACGCCAGGTAGCGACAGATAAGACGTGGCGCTCTGCAAGGCTGAACGCCGGAGCTGTACGCTGAGCCTGGGATAATGATGAATCGGACGCTACATGGCGTTGTTCCAGTCGCTCACCAGATTCGGCTTCATAAATGTGTAATTGCTGCCGTGTCCGGCGTTCACCTGACGCTACCTGGCGCTGTACAGGCGCTACCTGGCGCTATCCCTTCATGAATAAGGCCCTAAATGTGATATGTGATGGGGGCCCTTGTGCAAACATTAAAGGGGACCCTCACGAGACTCATACAGTAAACACTTTTCTGTCTTTTTAACTTTATTGGATGCAGATACGCATTAAAGCGCGCCGAGGCGTGGGGGCGTGGATCGGTCGAGGACGCCGAGGCGGTTGGACAGACGGACGCGCGCGCACGCGCAGCGGTTAGGGCGCCGGTGCCGCTCATAAAAATGTAATTAACTGCCGGCAACTTCTAAGCGACCAGCTAACTCTAATTGAGCGATCAGTGCAATCAGCGCGGACAAAGTCTCGCATACTAATTGCCGCATTATCCAGCACCTGCTGCCCGGCTATGGCGGCAGCGGCGGCGGCGGAGGGGGTGAGCGCCGGCGCTTTGTAACATTGTGCCCAGGAAAACTCCTGTGCCAGGTCACCGCAAAAATGGCTCATCGTGAGGAGCACATGCTGAGTCCGGGGGGTGAACCTAGGCCCTTATTCATGAAGGGATAGCGCCAGGTAGTGCCTTGTAAACGACAGGTTTATACTGCACTGGTCATATAGCGACTTCCCACAATGTATTCATCATTGCTGCACAGCGACTGAGGCGCTCTGAACTAGCGAACCACGGCCGAGCACGGCGACTGCTAGCGGGCGCTCTGAAATGCCTGCTGCAGACGCTCATCTGTCGCTACCTGCCGCTAATAATGAATCAGCCTGCCCGTGTGTCTCCACCAGCTATAGAAAGACTCCGCCCCCCACCTGCCTATCAAATTGTATACTGTATATGATTGGTTCATGTCGACCTGTGTTTTTCTTTTCTCAGCGAGTCATAAAAAAGCTGTAATTGCTGCCTCCTGTTGGCGGGCTGCCTCACCTGGACTCATTACAGACGCGCCCCTGAATGGGTCACCCC
The DNA here is from genome assembly GCA_027917425.1 of Gastrophryne carolinensis. Classification (NCBI taxonomy): domain Eukaryota; kingdom Metazoa; phylum Chordata; class Amphibia; order Anura; family Microhylidae; genus Gastrophryne; species Gastrophryne carolinensis. The sequence continues at coordinate 4,352,846 of CM051242.1, forward strand.
ATTAGCGATGCATCATGGGTAGGGAGGAGCTTCAGGTTTGGGTCATAGGTAAATATTAACAGGAAAAGCTGCCTGGCATCCCGAATCTGGACGGAAAATCTCTTAAAGTGGAACAAATCAGGATGGGAAGGTGGGGACAAGCTCGGCATTGGGAGTCTGAAAGAGACTACGAGGGTTTTGGTCCACTTTAAGCCTAATAAGAGGGACAAAAGCAGGGCGTGTCACACAGTGGGGTATCCCAAATCACATTAATCCGGACCTTCACCCTGAATAAGAGCCTATCTT